>CM033470.1:312634461-312804590 GCA_019447015.1 Hymenochirus boettgeri | reverse complement strand
TAATGCCCCTCCAAAGTCCAGAAAACTGACCACCAGGAGCCTAGCCATCAGAAAAATTGTTTCCACCTCTGAGATGTCCTCTCAGAGGTTTTTGGCTTGCTCAGAGCAGCCCTCCCCTCCCTCTCCCTCCCATTTTGCTCTCCCTCCCCCTAGTGTAAAAACCCTTTGCCATATAGTAGGGCTAGTTCCCCCAGCCCCAACTGCTATAATACATTTTCCAGAAAGTCCCCCGATCTTTATTTACCTTTCCTGTCTCCCCGGCATTCTGTGAAGCCAGCAGCTGCGTCCGTGATTGGCTGCCTCTCAGCCAATCAGGGACGTGGCTGCCAATCCGGCCCCCTGCTTGCAGTTTCATGCGCATAAGCAGAGGGCCGGGCAGTACGGTGGAGGAAAGAGGGAAGGTAAGTAAAGATCGGGGGAGTCTCTGGAAATTCTATTCTAGCAGTTGGGGCTGGGGGAACTATCCCTACTATATATCAAAAAATGGAAAAAGAGGTGGGCATGCCCTTTAAATGTTTAACTACAGAAATGAGAGAAGGTTAAACTCTTCCATTGATAGGGAATGAGGACTGAAAGAAAGAAAAATGATATTCAACTGACATATAAGAAATGAAGGAGTTAGGGAACAACGCATTTTACATTGTGTCTTACATTTGGTTCTCCATCAATTTTGCATCTGACTCCAAATCTTGCCCAGATGACAAGGATGACCAAACTTTTCCATCACTATTATATTCTGCTGATAGTGCTGAATAAAACAGTTCTCCAGGACTGTGACATAAAGATGATTTTGCCAATGCCCAAAGTTCTCCGGAATTGTGATATGACACAGACGAGTGAGCTGATAGCACCATAGCGTTGGTTTCATCTTCTTGGTCATTCTCTACTGTTTCTGGTACGTTGTTGGGCTCTGGAACTCCAGGTGCTTCTTGCTCTGTACAAATAAATAATGAAGCGAGAAACTCCTCATTATTAGGTTCAATGTCCTTTCTTTAGTTTTTAAGCTTGTAATCCCCAAAGAACCCTTTTTTGTTACAAATACATTTAAAGGACAACTACAGTGTTGTTTCACTTCCCCCTTTTTGGCCTGGGGCCTACCCAATGGAAATACATTAGAAAGATCCCAGAGAAAGGTGGTTGGACACTATAGTTGTCCTTTAAGACAATATTCTATTTCTGTAAACTATAATATTATAAGAGAGGTGGAACTGTACCTGAATTAGTCCTGGTGCGCTCCAGTGCAATATCAATATCTTCCAGGATCTCGTGGAGGTCACTAAGCCTTTGTTCCGAAGCCTTAATCAGTTTGGCCAGGCGCCTGCGAGTGTTCTTGTGCGTTGTAACACTGCGCGTCTTCATGGCACCATGTCTAATCCGGTCTTCCTTTTGGATTTGACTCATTACATAGTCACTTAATGGCTTTAGGTAACATGCTGACTGTAAATCTGAAAAGGCTTTTATCGGATATACTTGACTTAGTTCTTTTATGAGGGCGACCCCGGATTTCTACAGAAAGATAAAATTAAAGGGATTATAGGAATTTCCATTTTGGATAATAACATTGGAGAATAATTGGGATCATGTGCAGTTCTGGGAAATGTCAATATAATGGTTTTATAGTGGCCATAAACGGCACAATCTAATTGGAATGGGCGTCAATTTTTTTTAACTAGCCTATGTAAAAAATGATTGTACAATCATTGGCCGTACGATATTGGGAATATCCCGATATTGTTTGACCGGGGTCTATGCCCAATATTAGGGTTTGGGGGTCTTCTCTTTCAGGATATAAAATCTAATATTTGCGGGTTGGCATGCCCTTTAAATTGTTTCCCGTAGTCTTACAGGTGCTTCTTGCTCTGTACAAATAAATAATGAAGCGAGAAACTCCTCATTAGTAGGTTCAATGTCCTTTCTTTAGTTTTTAAGCTTGTAATTCCCAAAGAACCCTTTTTTGTTACAAATACATTTAAAGAACAACTACAGTGTTATTTCACCTCCCCCTTTTTGTCCTGGGGCCTACCCAATGGAAATACATTAGAAAGATCCCAGAGAAAGGGTAGGATGTAAGGGTAGATTTAAACCTGCTAATTGAGGTTTCTTGACGTAGAGAGAGGGGAATAGAATTCCAGAGGATTGGAGCCACAAGAGAGAAAGGTTTAAGGCGACAGGAAGCAGTACGAGTGGGGGGGTCTGTACAGGAGCTGGTTTATTGTCCGGTAAATTTGGGATCCAGTTTATTAGAGAGCGAACCAATACGTGTGGTAGAGTTTAGTATAGACTGAAGGGGAGAGAGGTGGGAAGAATGAAGACCATAAAGTAGTAGGTAGTAAGTAGTAGTAGTAGTAGGTTGCAATAGTCCAGGTGCAATAGGATGAGAGCATGCATAAGCATAGCGGTGGTCGAGAGAGAAAGGAACCTGCGGATTTTCACTATATTAGAAGCATCAGGTTAGAAAAGGAAAGGGGTCAATAATTACCCCTAGACAGCATGTCGATTGGATGGGGGAAATGGGGGTATTCTCAACAGAGATCGAGAAAGATGGGACAGGACCAGGTTTAGGTAGGAAAATGATCAGTTCCGTTTTAGAAAGATTTAATTTGAGGTAGCGTTGAGGCATCCAGGAGGAGATGGCAAGGAGACAGTCGGAGACACGTGATTCGTTGTCAGGAGTTAGCGTAGAGGTGGACAAGTAGATTTGTGTATTGTCTGCATATAAATTATATTTGAAGACAAAAGAGCGAATGGCATCTCCCAAGGAAATAGTGTAGATGGAGAACATTAAAGGCCCAAGAACAGACCCCTGCAGGACCCCCACTCTGAGGAACCGGAGAAGAGGTATTGCTAGCATAAGATACAGAGTAAGTTCTGTCAGAGAGATAGGATAGAAACCAGGATGCCACTTCATTCCGAATGCCCAAAGAGTGAAGTATCCGCATAAGGAGGGAATGATCGACTGTGTTGAAAGCAGAGGAGAGGTCAAGGAGGATAAGAAAAGTGACCATTGGCCTTTGCCAATTTTAGTGTCATCAGCAAACACATTGTTCATTGAATAGCTTCAAGAGTGGGCTACATGTTTAAAATTAAAAAAATATTGAAAATTACTAGTATTAATTAGTTATGATTGATCCAAGGATCCTTTCCAATTGCCATTTGGAGACGAAGACATTTTTTGCCCCACTTACAACCTGTTTTTTGTTTTTTTTATGGATTCCTCAGGTATCTGTTGCAACAGAATGTGCCCTTGCTAGAACTATGCACTGCGGGAATTGGGCAGAATTGTCATACTCCCCGTTGTACGGACTATTGTAAGAGTTCCCTTGCATCATGATACAGTCATTTAACATTTTTTTAAAAATGTTTTTCTGTTTGTGCAATAAGTAAAACTAGATTAAAGGGTTTCATTTACATTTTGGGGATACAAGTTCTGATAACGTAATAATCAGTCTGACTTTTACAGGGAGATTCACCCAGAGACGCAATTGGTCTGGGCAAATCTCCCGTAGAGGATTTATCAGAGGCTGTGTAACTCTGGGTGAATCTCACTCGAACTTAAGTATTTAACGCCAACTGGTAAACTTACGTGCAAACAACCGCTAGCCTCTGGTACATAGGCTTGCGATGACTGCGTGAGTGCCTTTTCCGGTACTTGCGCAGCTGCCACAAACTGAGACTTAAAGGCGCTACGCAGCTCTCCCAAGTAAATGAGGCCATTAATGTTGTATTGAAAGGCCAAAGCTCCACCTAGTGTTACAAGCTGGGCCAGTGCACATATCATTTCTAAACCCTAGAAAGTATCTTCCATAGTAATAGAAAATGAATTATAAATAAGTGACAAACCACTACCCCCAAGGGTGAAAGGGACTGAGCACTGGGTATACAACCAGTATGGGAATAACCAATTAGGAGAACGATAAACAGATCCGCCCCTTATTAATGTGGTCAGTCTTAATAATTACTTGTGCAGTACACAGTGGAAAAATTGAGGTGAGTTAAGGCCTCTCCACCAAAATTAACTAGGCACGCAGTCCCCTCCCAGTCCAAGCATATAGAGAATTCCTGGTCTAAGACCCTATTGCTAAATGGCTAGCTGTGGTGTCCATTAAAAACCAGGTTCAATAATCACAAAGTAGTCTCAAGGAGTGTGCATGGTGCTGCCACGCTATTGGTAAAGTGCTAGGGGCAGCGGAAACCCCCAAAATTAGTAATTCATTTGAGCGGAACACTTGGGCATACCCCATTCAATAGTGCTTCAAAAAAAAGATCAGGACCACCTGACGTGTTTCAGGAGCTTAATCATAGGTGAAAATCCAACTTTGTTGTTCCGGTTATATACCCATTGGCCTGCTGGTCCATTTTGATTGGGTGAACAAGTCAGTAAGTTTGTGCCAGCCTCTGAACACCCCTATGGATCATGAAAAGACGAGGACATGGAGAAACAGCAGTATTAATAAACCCTATAGAGGGCAAAAAAACAAATCACTATCGTCCAAACTGTATCCTATTTTATACCATCAGCCATGACAATGGTGTAAAATGTGGATTGCTGTATCACTGTTACACAACCAACTGCTATTAAAAGCAATTGTGGATAACACTAATGTATAAAGTGTGCTACTCAGAACACAAAAATTAGAAATTTGAACAATGGAGCCATATAAAAGGTTACTGTAGAGGGGGATAGATGTGGTCTCAAATATACCTATCTAATGACATTATTTAGTCATGGAATATTAAGGTAAGTATCCGAAGATGTGTTGGACGATAGTTGGATGGCATCCTTAGCCGTAATCTGACGGATCTAATTCATAGGTAAGTATACCATTACTAACATGTTTGAACATACATTGGGCAATGTCCGGGTCATGTGTGTATAAATATTCACAAGCCACGGCTATAGTGCACAGTTATATGTGAGGTGTTCAAAGAAAAGCATTATATTGAATTTTTTCATTTAACCATGTGGGTACAAGAGTGTTCAGCAGGAATATAAATCTAGGTTCACATTGTAATAGTTTGTTATCTCTATCATACACACGTGTGATCACGGGTGCCAACCCACGTCGCACAGTGAGTGAGAACGGATCATGTCACTTTAGGGTGATGGAAGCTTTTTGAATGTAAAGTGCTATACGTTTGTATATAAGAGATGGGTTGTAGAATGATAACCTAACAACGCCAAGATACCACTAAATATGTGGTGGTGCAGTGGGTAATGCTAACAATAATACTACAAAAAGGAAAACCCCCAATCACCAGAAACCCACTAAACTCCGCAGACTACCTGCAGAGGCACTATTATGGCATACTACTAGGAAATAAATATCCCTACAACTCCAGAGGATCTGGAAATGGAAACATAGGTGCTGATCGAGTCACCCAATCAACTGAAATAGTTCTAAAAATATATCTATATTATTTGTATAAAGAATAAAACACTTCCCAAATGTCACAATAGCCCATAAAATAGAATTCAATATACAATGTAACTGCCCGCATCCTAGGCGTCCCTAGGTGCTGGAAATATATATATAACTGTTATATATTTTTTTCTTTTTGCTCGCTAGTCGGAGGGCTGTATATGGCGTCTGAAGCTGGCGGAGAAGTGTGGGACTGTGGAGATCGGAGCTGGGAATGCAGTGCGGCAGACACTTGAGTATATGTGGTACAAGCAGCCAATTGTTTCTATACTTATTTATTGCATCATTGTAATCAACTTGGACAATACGCTTTGGCATGGCTTTCTTGCTTTTTAGGTAGGGTTACCCCGACCCCGTGGATGAACGGAGGTTGCGCGGAAGGCCCATCTATTTATGCAACTATTTCCTATTACTGTGCTTTCTGCCCATTAATATCTGCATTTTCTGCTATATGCGGATTGCTTATTTGCATCTATTAATATTGCCATTAACCAGACTCTGCTTTTCCGCCACCACTTACCTGGACACCAGTTATATATATATTTCCAGCACCTAGGGACGCCTAGGATGCGGGCAGTTACATTGTATATTGAATTCTATTTTATGGGCTATTGTGACATTTGGGAAGTGTTTTATTCTTTATACAAATAATATAGATATATTTTTAGAACTATTTCAGTTGATTGGGTGACTCGATCAGCGCCTATGTTTCCATTTCCAGATCCTCTGCAGTTGTGGGGATATTTATTTCCTAGTAGTATTCCATAATAATGCCTCTGCAGGTAGTCTGCGGAGTTTAGTGGGTTTCTGGTGATTGGGGGTTTCCCTCATCACTTCTCCCCTTTTTGAAGTGCTATAAGTTGCAGTCTCTTTACGGCACAGATCAGTTTGTAATGTACCATCATTTTTGATGATCGAGATATCAAGGAAATCGATTGTTTTTTTATTAATGGTTGAAGTGAGTTTGATATTAAATAGGTTATTATTTAAGGAATTAAAAATAAAAGTTTATCATGTGGGCCATCCCATAAAATCAATAGGTCATCAATATATCTGACCTCTGGCTGTATCCCATAACTATAATGAATGGAAGTATTTAGAGTCCATTAAAGGGTACTGCTCCAAAAATTTTTTCAGATTTTAAATCTGAGCAGTAGATTCTGAGAAATCATCATTTGAAATCACAGCATTTACAGGGAAAGACCTGTCACTCCAGAAGTAGAAATTGTAATATGTGACCCATGCTTGACCTCTTTGCCTGCCTGCCAGCACACTTTCTGCAACATTTTAAGAGAATCAGCAGAGAAAAAACAGCAGGGGGGAGGGAGGGGGAGATGTGGAAGCAGAGCAGGGTCCATGGTGAGGCTGTGCAGAACTTATAAGTGTCGCAGACACTACAAGAAGGCAGTGAGTAATGGAGGGTGGGGGAAATTAGGAGCACTGACTAAACATTAATAATTTAACAACAGAGCAAACACAGATAAATATGAGAGTACCACCATTTAATTTCTCTCAAATTGTAGTTTCAGAAAATAATAAGTTGTTTCAGTGAGTAAAGTGACCCTTTAAATATCTGGTGAATAATACATCTAATAATGGGCTGAATATATTGGTTGGAATTTGGGGCAGGTAACAGACATGTATCCAGGTTTTTGTTTAAAAGGTGGACATTCCCTTTAATGCTATTTCTGTTTGCATCCTGAATACGTGACAGCTGAGCCTGTAGCTGGCTAATTACAACATTTGAAGCTACGCCAGGGATTTCTTTACTTTCTTCATTTACCTTTATTTCCTGTGTAACAAATCCAATACCTAAATCTGGAAACGAACATGTCCGATAAAAGACAGAGCCCATCTGATCCGAGCTGTGTGAGGCAAAGGAAAAACAAACACGATCCTGTAGCTTACAAACTAGTGACTAAATCGGTCTGTGATCGGTAGATATAAGCTGTGTACCCAGCTTATATCTACAACTGTACATTAACATACAAAACACGTCAGCAAAACCCAATAAAATATGAATGAGTAGAGGGTCTGAGAGATACATCTGTGTTGATATAAGACTTGCGCAAAAAAGAAGATTTAAAATGATCTATAAGTCACACCGACACTTTAAAGAAATGTTTTTCTTTGTCTGTAATCAGAATGGTATGATAGGTAAAAAAAACAGTTTTTCTCGGATGGTGCTGCTAGATGACCTTTAAAGGAGGCCAGAGTTGAATTTTCCTTGACACAAGGCTGTTAAACAATCCAGCTGAATAAACACTGGACTAAAAATCTCTATATATTACAGTATAGCCAACAGTCCTATTTAAATAAAATTTCTTTTATAAAACAGACTAAAAATCAAAAGGAATAAAAATATCTGGAAAATGTTTGGGCAATCCTTTCATATAAAATAAAGTTTTCAAGATTCCCTTCAACAGAAAATAACTGCTTAGCAGGTGCTGCTTCTAGACATCGCGCATGGCAGACAGTTCCTCCGGAATATATTGTAACGCAACTGGCATCTCCTCTAGCTCCTCCTCTTTCATGGATAGGTTACGGTTTCCTTCATTTAACTGCTCCTCTGGGATTGCTGCCGTGTAGGTCGAAGTGCTACAGTACATTATAAACCCAATCATGATGACAGCAAACGCCAGAATGTAGAGTACAGAGAACTGCAAATTAACAAAATAAAATAATTAGAACATGGCATTAAGATGGAGTTCTGTAAATATTAGCACTATTATAAATTGGTGACAGAACTGGACCAAGAAGAACATTTATAGCATTAGAGCATAAATAAACATTACATCCATATCCATAAAAGGAGTTAGTTTTTTGCAAACGTTTAGTAAAACATACTGGTTTAGACAGAACTTAAGAGAAAGCCTTAAATTGTATCTACGGTCAGAGAATGACTTTGGCTGGAAATGTATGTATGTATAGTTTATTTATAAAGCCCCACATGGGGGCGCAGCGCTGTACAATATAAAATACAATAAAGTCATACAAGGGGGATAAATACATAGATAGTTCAGTACATAAATATATAAATTATATAAATAGAAGTGCTAGGGCTTTGTCACAAGAGGTAATGAGGTCCGAGCCCCGTAGAGCTTACAATCTAGTTAGGCGAGTAACATACAGATACAATGGAATGGGTGTAGGGGCGGGAGTGGGGACTAATGCAGTGCAAATAAACTAATCATATACTGTGCTGGTTACCAGATAGGTAGGATCTAAGGGTAGATTTATCATATATAGATACCATATACTGTGCTGGTTACCGGATAGGTAGGATGTAAGGGTAGATTTATCATATATAGATATATATAGATACCATATACTGTGCTGGTTACCAGATAGGTAGGATGTAAGGGTAGATTTATCATATATAGATATATAGATACCATATACTGTGCTGGTTACCAGATAGGTAGGATGTAGGTAGATTTATCATATATGATATATAGATACAATATACTGGTGCTGGTTACCAGATAGGTAGGATTTAAGGTAGATTTATCATATATAGATATATAGTATCATTCCTGTGCTGGTTACCATAGGTAGGATGTAAGGGTAGATTTATCATATATAGATATATAGATCATATACTGTGCTGGTTACCAGATAGGTAGGATGTAAGGGTAAATTTATCATATATAGATATATAGATATCATATACTGTGCGTGTTACCAGATAGGTAGGATGTAAGGGTAGATTTATCATATATAGATATATAGATACCATATACTGTGCTGGTTACCAGATAGGTAGGATTAAGGGTAGAATTTATATATATAGATACCATATACTGTGCTGGTTACCAGATAGGTAGGATGTAAGGGTAGATTTATCATATATAGATATATACTGTGCTGGTTACCAGATAGGTAGAGATGTAGGTATATTTATCATATATATAATAATATATCTGTGCTGGTTACCAGATAGGTAGGATGTAAGGTAGATTTATCATATATAGATATATAGATACATATACTGTGCTGGTTACCAGATAGGTAGGATGTAAGGTGTTTCATATATATACCTATACTGTGCTGGTTACCAGATAGGTAGGATGTAAGGTAGATTTATCATATATAGATATAATACCATATACTGTGCGGTTACCAGATAGGTAGGATGTAAGGGTAGATTTATCATATAGATATATAGATATCATTTACTGTGCTGGTTACCAGATAGGTAGGATGTAAGGGTATTTTTATCATATATAGTATACCATAACGGTGCTGGTTACCAGATAGGTATGAGGTAGGTAGATTTATCATATATGATATATAATATCATAACTGTGCTGGTTACCAGATAGGTAGGATGTAAGTGTAATTTATCTATTAATATAAAGATACCATATACTGTGCTGGTTACCAGTAGGTAGGATTGTAAGGTAGATTTATCATATATAGATACCATAACTGTGCTGGTTACCAGATAGGTAGATGTAAGGGTAGATTATCATATAGTATATAGATACCATATACTGTGCTGGTTACCAATAGGTAGGATGTAAGGGTAGATTTATCATATATAGAATACCAATAACTGTGCTGGTTACCAGATAGGTAGGATGTAAGGGTAGATTATTCATATATAGATATATATACTGTGCTGGTTCCAGATAGGTAGGATTGTAGTAGATTTTCATATTAGATATTATACCATATACTGTCTGGTTACCAGATAGGTAGGATGAGGTGATTTATCATATATAGATATCATAATACTGTGCTGGTTACCAGATAGGTAGGATGTAAGGTTAGATTATCATATATAGATATATAGATACCATATACTGTTGGTTACCAGATAGGTAGGATGTAGGGTAGATTTATCAATATAGATATATAAATATCATAACTGTGCTGGTTACCAGATAGGTAGGATGTAGGGTAGATTATCATATATAGATATCATATACTGTGCTGGTTACCAGATAGGTAGGATGTAAGGGTAGATTATCATTATAGATATTAGAACCATATACTGTCTGGTTACCAGATAGGTAGGATGTAAGGGTGATTTATCAATATGATATATATATATCATTACTGTGCTGGTTACCAGAGGTAGGATGTAGGGTAGATTTATCATTATAGATATATATACTGTGCTGGTTACCAGATAGTAGGATGTAGGGTAGATTTTATCATATATAGATCCATATACTTTGCTGGTTACCGATAGGTAGGATGTAAGGCTAGATTTATCATATATAGATATATAGATATCATATACTGTGCTGGTTACCAGATAGGTAGGATTAAGGCTAGATTTATCATATATAGATATATAGATCCATATATGGGCTGGTTACAAGATAGGTAGGATGTAAGGGTAGATTTATCAATAATAGATATATAGCATATACTGTGCTGTGTTACCAGATGGTAGGATGTAGTGATTTTATCATATATAGATACCATAAGACTGTGCTGGTTACCAGATAGGTAGGATGTAAGGGTAGATTTATCATATATAGATACCATATACTGTGCTGGTTACCAGATAGGTAGGATGTAAGGGTAGATTTATCATATATAGATACCATATACTGTGCTGGTTACCAGATAGGTAGGATTTAAGGCTAGATTTAACCCAGATAGTTGAGGAAATGATGTGCCACATGCATAGGGCCTACTGCACCAACTCAAACTTATTACAGTCCTATAACAGTGAAGATTTAAAGGGCATGTCAGTTATCTGGCTACCCACATCCCAGCTCCAAATGGTTCTCCTGTAATGCCCCTCCAAAGTCCAGAAAACTGGACCACCAGGAGCCTAGCCACCAGGAAATTGTTCCACCTCTGAGATGTCCTCTCAGAGGTTTTTGGCTTGATCAGAAGCAGCCCTCCCTCCCTCTCCCTCCCATTTGCTCTCCCTCCCCCTAGTGAAAAAAAACACTTTGCCATATAGTAGGGCTATTCCCCCCAGCCCACTGCTATAATACATTTTTCAGAAAGTCCCCCGATCTCTACTTGCCTTCCTTCTCTCCCCGGCGGTCCTGTGAAGCCAGCGACTGTTTCCTGATTGGCTGCCTCTCAGCCAATCAGGGACGTGGCTGTCAATCCTGGCCCCCTGCTGCAGTTTCATGCAAGCAGTGGGCGAGGCAGTACGGTGGAGGAAAGAGGGAGGTAAGTAAAGATCGTGGAGGAGCTCTGGAAAATTCTATTCTAGCAGTGGGGCTGGGGGAACGTATCCCTACTATATATCAAAAAATGGAAAAGAAAGGGGTGGGGCATGACCTTTAAATATTTAACTGCAAAATATTAGCTTAAAACGAATTAGCATGAGCAAAATAAATGTATATACATTATTTATTTTTTGTTTTATAGTGGATAATAAACCCCCTACTATCAATTATAAGAAATATTAGAAGTTAGGAGGAGGTTCTGTGACCATATACAATCTGTAAAGGAACTTGAAAGTACCAGTGCGTATTATGACATCACAGCTTTTAAAAATTTTAATGGCATTTCCCTGACTCCCTGAAATAATAACAATCTCCCTGAAATGTGTTGTTATGAATTAGAGTGAGGGGGAAGACAATGATGTCAGTGTCTTTTAGCGGTTAAGAAGTGACAAAAACATTAATAGTGACAGACTTGTTGTATGCATGTGTGCCTGATTGTTTTCATGAGTGTGTGCCTGTTGAGATGCATGTGTTTGTAAAGAGTGTTTGACTGTATACATGTTGTGTGTCTGTATGCATGGATTAGCGTTATCTGGCGGGGGCTTTAGGTGGTGGGTATCCTCCCTGAAATGTGTGGGTACGCTCCCTGAATGAGTTTTGGCAGGGATATGTATACTATCTGGATATGTTATACTGAAAAAATAACTTTGCCAACAGGGCACAACTGGCAGTTGGAAACTGTATGTCTGTAGACTCCTCAATGAAACAATATTGGGAGGTGGGAACAATCAGTCCTACCTCCTGCCAAAGGTACTTTCCATTTTTAAAAAGTATATTATTACAGTTTAAAGGGATTGTCGACCCTTAAAATTTTTTTTCATTATCATTCTCCCTATCCCCAGCCCCCAACCACTCTATTTTTATATTAGAAAGTTCCCCCAACTTTACTTACCTTCCTCTTTCCTCCGCCACGTTGCCAGGCCCTCTGCTGCGAGAAAGTGCAGCAGAGGGCGGGACCGGCAGTACACATCTGTGCCGGGAGTTCATGTGGCAGGAGGAAAGAGAGGTAAGTAAAGTTTGGGGCACTTTCTAAAATAACAAATAGAGCGGTTGGCGCTGGGGAGACCAGGGGGAATTATTTACCTAAAGGGTTTTATCGTAGGGGGAGGGAATCCTGAGAGGGAGGGGGAGAAGGGCTGCAGTACGCATGCCAAACTTCTCCCGGAGGCCAGGTAGGAGGCAGAGTCTTATAGTGATGTGCTATCCTCCTGGTGGGCAGTTTTTGGGACTTTGGGGGGGACTACAGGAGACCATATGGAGCTGGGATGTAAGGTAAGGATTAACTACACTACAATGGGGCCAGTCGTGGGGGGGATTATAGTTTTGGGGGTGGACATGCCCTTTAATTTAGTTAGTTTAACCTATAAATAATTCTGTGTAAGTAGCACTCACTCTGATGCCTTCAATACAGTTCTTGTTTTGTCAGGCTCTGACTACTGACCTACTATTCCCCCCACATACAACCTGTCAAAACTGCACAAATCACACTAACTGTCATATCATATCAGCTACAGCAAAAACTGCTACTGAAGAATAGTTATAAAGTAAGGCACTTAATTGACAACTGAAATGTTTCAGTTGGCTATCTTAAAAATAGGGGAAGATCAGCAAAAAAATGGTACAGTGATAGTTGGGAATGATAGTTTCCACAAATGGCAGTTTTAAAATAACATTTCCTCAGGTTCATATCCTCAAAATTTCACAACAGTCAATAAGAAGTAGAGAAACCAAAACAGCATTTTTATAGCTGTGCTAACAGCGATGTTGTTTGCATGGGACAGTATTTATACTACCACTTAAATTTTAAAATACTTACAGAGAGGAAAAAAACAGAGTCTTTACTCATGAAAGTTAACTCTTGAACTGAGAGTTGATGATGATTCATCTTTTTTATGGCTGGTGATGACATCATTGTGACATCACAATTATGACATCACGCTTAAAGGGGAAGTTTGTGGCAAAATGATTTAGGTAAATGGATAGAATTGCTCTCCTGAGAACTTTGCAATTATTCACTGTTATTTGCAGTTTGAAATCTTACATTTTGTGTGTGTATGGCAGCAGCAATCACCAGGTCCCGCCTCACTTCCTGCTCTGAGAAACCATGTCAGTGGATGACAGTCAATCTGCCCTGTATCTCTCCCCCTGTAGCCCCCCTCCCCACTCATGGACCCCCATGGCCCAAACATTTGCGAGGTCCCCGTTGACCCCGTTCCCTACAGCCCCATGTGGCCCAGCCCACTTGTTGTGGGTGCCTTAACCACCCGCCACCCTCAACGGGGGCCTTAGCCCGTCCCACTCGCTGGTGCTGTGGCCCCGCCAACACGCAGGGTGCTGTGGCCCAACCCACGTGGGTACTGTGGGCCACCTCAGACCCCCCTCCCTACAGAAAACGTGTTGAAAAACAGCATTTTCAGGCAGAGTGAGAAATGAGAGTGATAACTCAGTAGGAGAGTAGGCTGTAGATCCCTTACCTTCTTCAGGACTTCACACACAGGGTGTGGGAAGGGGACTTAACTGTCTCCTGTCCTGTCACTGAAGTCTGAGGCTGTGCTCACGGCAAGCACTGTGCAGGGAAGCCTTAGGATGTCACATGTCACCTCCACACCATAACTTTCTGGTAGTCATTTCTTATAGCTTGTGCTGTGGAGCTAGTAGAGAGAGTTTGGATACCAACAGTTCCGCTTTAAATTTTACAACAGTCAATTGGGGACAGAAAAAGAATAAGCACTTCGTATAGATGTTCATTTATGAATTAGCATGTAATTTTTTATAATTAGAACTTGTGTGGTCTTCTAGTGTAGAGAATATGCACCAGACATCAGATGTTTATAAAGGATTGCTATCAGTAATTCCTGGTTACCCTTTATGTTATTACAATTAGTATTATAATTTTTAACGCAGAGTATAATTTTTGTTCCACAGATTAAAATACCAGTAGCGTTATTTTGATATTGGCCAATTTATTTTAAGGCCATAAAAGGGGGACGATCATTAAAAATGGCCATCTAATGTCATTTTTTTCACTATCAGTCTATTTGGCCGAGGAATATACAGTGCATCCATGTGAGAAACAGTGGCGGCGCTACACGGGGGCACAATGGGGCACGTGCCCCAGTTGACAGATGCAGTTGCCTTCCCTTTGCCCCCCTTCCAAATGTACCTGTACTGTTTTCACAAGTGTTGTACCGGACCCGAAGATGATCTGACTGAGTGCACTGCCCTACTGCTTGCCGATTGTTACCATGAAACAGGAACAAAACCGGAAGAGAGGGGAAGGAGTGGGAGTCATAATCATAGAACTCTGATCACGCAGTGAGGGAGGGGTGACAGCCTGAAAGTCCAGCAGCAGCTCTGACATCCCCATCGCTCAAATTGGAACTATCCCGCCCACATTGGTCTGTCTGGGAGCGAGGGAAAGGAGGAGCCTGACTGTGTAAGGTAAGAGTGTCAGTGTGGTTTCTTATTCGGATTTGAATAAGAAACTGGTGTATTGCAATAGGTAAACCGCTTTGGGCCACTGAAAATTCACCGCAGACAGACATGTACATACCCCTGGCACATAATTCAGTTGAGTCTCAACTCAACTGAATTATGTGCCAGTGGCAAACCTATTGCAATACACCAGTTTCTTATTCAAATGGCTATTTTGCAGACTTTGGTGCCAACTTCCATGCCCAAAACCAATTTGGGCCAGGCTGGACTCACTGAATTATGTGCCAGGGGTATGTACGTGCTGGTCTGCGGGGATTTTTCAGTGGCCCAAAGCGGTTTACCTATTGCAATACACCATTTTCTTATTTCAAATCCGCAATAAGAACCACTTCAGTCTGTGAATAAGAAACTAACTGAAAAAGAAACCAACTTTTTTGAATACGAAACCAACTTCAGCTTCGTGCTGGGTTATGGAACAAGGTGCTGCTAGACTGTAGGCAAAGTAAGTCTCACATGGAAGCTAGGGGTAGCGGAGCTACAATCAGGCAACAAGAGGAAAGAGCCGCTGGCTTTTAAAAGTTCACGGCGGGAGATGCGTCAGCGTCGTGATGTCATCATGCCGACTGCGCTGACCACCCGGAAGCGCCCAGCTGTCACCAGAGTGGCGCAACAGGTAAGTTTGTGACAGTATGCATGCAAATAAAACAATCATATACTGGCTGGTTACCAGATAGTAGGATGTAAGGGTTTAGATTTATCTATATAAATATATAGATACCATAGAATGTGCTGGTTACCAGATAGTAGGATGTAAGGGTTAGATTTAATCATATATAGATACCATATACTGTGATGGTTACCAGATAGGTAGGATGTAAGGAGATTTATAATATAGAGTATATAGATACCATAGAATGTGCTGGTTACCAGATAGGTAGGTTGTAAGGATAGATTTATCATATATAGATATATAGATACATATATACTGTGCTGGTTACCGGATAGGTAGGATGTAAGGGTAGATTTATCATATATGATATATATAGATTACCATAGACTGTGCTGGTTACAGATTAGTATAGGATGTAGGAGGGAGATTTAGGTTATAGATTATTAATGTAGGGTTAGATTTATCATATAGAGATATAGATTTACCAATATACTGTGCTGGTTACCAGATAGGTAGGATGTGTAGGGTAGTTTATCATAATATGATACATATTACTGTGCTGGTTACCAGATAGGTAGGATGTAAGGGTAGATTATATTATAGATATAGATAATTAGACTGTGCTGGTACCAGATAGGTAGGATGTAAGGATAGTATATCATATATAGATATATAGATACCATAGACTGTGCTGGTTACAGACGGTAGGATGTAAGGATAGATTTATCATATATATATATATATAGATATTCATATACTGTGCTGGTTACCAGATAGGTAGGATGAAATGGGTAGATTATCATATATAGATACCATAGACTGTGCTGGTTACCAGATAGGTAGGATGTAAGGGTAGATTTATCATATTATATATATAGATATCATATACTGTGCTGGTTACCAGATAGGTAGGATGTAAGGCTAGATTTATCATATATAGATATATCATATACTGTCTGGTTACCAGATAGTAGGATGTAAGGGATAGAGTTACATATATGATATATAGATACCATATACTGTGCTGGTTCCAGATAGGTAAGGTTAGATTTATCATATATAGAATATAGATACCATATACTGTGTGCTGGTTACCAGATAGGTAGGATTTAAGGGTAGATTTATCATATATAGATATATAGATACCATATATGTGCTGTTACCAGATAGGTAGGATGTAAGGTAGATTTATCATTAATAGTTAATAGTATCATATACTGTGCTGGTTACCAGATAGGTTAGGAGTAAGGATGATGATTCATATATAGATATATAGGACCAATACTGTGCTGGTTACCAGATAGGTAGGATGTAAGGGTTAGATTTATCATATATAGATATATTAGATACCATAGACTGTGCTGTTACCAGATAGGTAGGATGTAAGGGTAGATTTATCATATATAGATACCATTACTGTGCTGGGTACCAGATAGGTAGGATGTAAGGGTAATTTATCTATATAGATATATAGATACCATAGACTGTGCTGGTTACCAGATAGTGTAGGATGTAAGGATAGATTATCATATATATTATATAGACTATCATATACTGTGCTGGTTACCAGATAGGTAGAGTGAAAGGGTAGATTTATCATATATAGATACCATATACTGTGCTGGTTACAGATAATAGGTAGGATGTAAGGGTAGATTTATCATATATAGATATATAGATACCATATACGTGTGGTTACCAGATAGGTAGGATGTAAGGGTTATTTCATATAATAGATATAGATACCATATACTGTGCTGGTTACCAGATAGGTAAAGATGTAAGGGTAGATTTATCATATATAGATTATTAGATACCATATACTGTGCTGGTTACCAGATAGGTAGGATGTAAGGGTTAGATTTATCATATATAGATATATAGATACCATATACTGTGCTGGTTACCAGATAGGTAGGATGTAAGGATGATTTATCTATATAGATATATAGATATCATATACTGTGCTGGTTACCAGATAGGTAGGATGTAAGGTAGATATCTATATAGATATATAGATACCATATACTGTGCTGGTTACCAGATAGGTAGGATTGTAAGGATAGATTTATCATATATAGATATATAGATATCATATACTGTGATGGGTACCAGATAGGTAGGGATGTAAGGATAGAGGTATCATATATATATATAGATATCATACACTGTGCTGGTAACCAGATAGGTGGGATGTAAGGGTAGTGTATCATATATAAGATTATAGATATCATATACTGTGCGGGTACCAGCATAGGTAGGATGTAAAGGTAGATTTATCATATTAGATATTATAGATACCATATACTGTGCTGGTTACCAGATAGGTAGGATGTAAGGCTAGTGTTATCATCTATAGATACAATATACTGTGCTGGTTACCAGATAGGTAGGATGTAAGGATAGATTTATCATATTAGATAATATAGATATCATATACTGTGCTGGTTACCAGATAGGTAGAGGATGTAAGGGTAGATTATCATATATAGATATATAGATACCATATACTGTGGGTTACAGATAGGTAGGATGTAGCTAGATGATCTTATAGATATATAGATATCATATACTGTGCTGGTTACCAGATAGGTATGATGTAAGGGTAGATTTTCATATATAGATATATAGATACCATATACTGTGCTGGTTACCAGATAGGTAGGATTTAAGGGTAGATTAGATTTATCATATATAGATAATGATACCATATACTGTGCTGGTTACCAGATAGGTAGGAATGTAAGGGTAGATTTATCATATATAGATACCATATACGTGGCTGGTTACCAGATAGGTAGGATGTAAGGTAGTAGATTTATCAATATAGATATATAGAATATCATATACTGTGCTGGGTACTGGATAAGTAGGATTGTAAGGGTAGATTTATATAATAGATACCATTACTGTGCTGGTTACCGGATAGATAGGATGTAAGGTTAGATTATATATAGATCTCATATACTGGTGGTTACCAGATAGGTAGAATGTAAGAGTAGATTATTATATATAGATATATAGATACCATATACTGTGCTGGTTACATAGATAGGTAGGATGTAAGGGTAGATTATTTACAATATAGATATATAGATTATATACTGTGCTGGTACCAGATAGGTAGGATGTAAGGGTAGATTTAAACCTGCTAATTGAGGTTTCTTGACGTAGAGAGAGGGGAATAGAATTCCAGAGGATTGGAGCACAAGAGAGAAAAGTTTAAGGCGACAGGAAGCAGTACGAGTGGGGGGGTCTGTAAGGGAGCTGGTTTATTGTCCGGTAAATTTGGGATCCAGTTTATTAGAGAGCGAACCAATCGTGTGGTAGAGTTTAGTATAGACTGAAGGGGAGAGAGGTGGGAAGAATGAAGACCATAAAGTAGTAGGTAGTAAGTAGTAGTAGTAGTAGGTGCAATAGTCCAGTGCATAGGATGAGAGCATGCATAAGCATAGCGCGTGGTCGAGAGAGAAAGGAACCTGCGGATTTTCACTATATTAGAAGCCATCAGGTTAGAAAAGGAAAGGGGTCAATAATTACCCCTAGACAGCAGTCGATTTGGATGGGGGAAATGGGGGTATTCTCAACAGAGATCGAGAAAGATGGGACAGGACCAGGTGTAGGTAGGAAAATGATCAGTTCCGTTTTAGTAAAGATTTAATTTGATGGGTAGCGTTGAGGCATCCAGGAGGAGATGGCAAGGAGACAGTCGGAGACACGTGATCGTGGTCAGGAGTTAGCGTAGAGGTGGACAAGTAGATTTGTGTATTGTCTGCATATAATTATATTTGAAGACAAAAGAGCGCAATGCATCTCCCAAGGAAATAGTTGTAGATGGAGAACATTAAAGGCCCACGAACAGACCCCCGCAGGACCCCCACTCGAGAACCGGAGAGAGAGAGTATGCTAGCATCAAGATACAGAGTAAGTTCTGTCAGAGAGATAGGATAGAAACAGGATGCCACTTCATTCGAATGCCCAAAGAGTGAAGTATCCGCATAAGGAGGGAATGATCGACTGTGTTTGAAAGCAGAGGAGAGGTCAAGGAGGATAAGAAAAGTGACCATTGGCCTTGCCAATTTTAGTGTCCATCAGCAAACACATTGTCATTGAATAGCTCAAGAGTGGGCTACATGTTTAAATTAAAAAATATTGAAAAATACTAGTATTAATTAGTTATGATTGATCCAGGATCCTTTCCAATTGCCATTGGAGCGAAGACATTTTTGCCCCCTTACAACCGTTTTTTGTTTTTTTTGGATTCCTCAGGTATCTGTTGCAACAGAAGTGCCCCTTGCTAGAACTAGCACGCGGGGGGAATTGGCGCAGAATTGTCATACTCCCCGTTGTACGGACTATTGTAAGAGTTCCCTTGCATCATGTATACAGTCATTTAACATTTTTAAATGGTTTTCGTTTGTGCAATAAGTAAAACTAGATTAAAAGGGTTTCATTTACATTTTGGGGATACAAATTCTGATAACGTAATAATCAGTCTTGATTTACAGGGAGATTCACCCAGAGACGAAATTGGTCTGGGAAAATCTCCCGTAGAGGATTTATCAGAGGCTGTGTAACTCTGGGTGATCTCACTCGAACTTAAGTATTTAACGCCCAACTGGTAAACTTACGTGCAAACAACCGCTAGCCTCTGGTACATAGGCTTGCGAGACTGCGTGAGTGCCTTTTCCGGTACTTGCGCAGCGCAGGCCACAAACTGAGACTTAAAGGCGCACCAGCTCTCCCAAGTAAATGAGGCCATTAATGTTGTATTGAAAGGCCAAAGCTCCACCTAGTGTTACAAGCGGGCCAGTGCACATACATTTCTAAACCCTAGAAAGTATCTTCCATAGTAATAGAAATGAATTATAAATAAGTGACAAACACTACACCCCAGGTGAAAGGGACTGAGCACTGGGTATACAACCAGTATGGGATAACCAATTAGAGAAACGATAAACAGATCGCCCCTTATTAATGTGGTCAGTTTAATAATTACTTGTGCAGTACACAGTGGAAAAATTGAGGTGAGTTAAGGCCTCTCCACAAAATTAACTAGGCACGCAGTCCCCTCCCAGTCCAAGCATATAGAGAATTCCTGGTCTAAGACCCTATTGCTAAATGGCTAGCTTGGTTGCCATTAAAAACCAGGTTCAATAATCACAAAGTAGTCTCAAGGAGTGTGCATGGTGCTGCACGCTATTGGGAAAGTGTAGGGGCAGCGGAAACCCCCAAAATTAGTAATTCATTTGAGCGGAACACTTGGGCATACCCCATTCAATAGTGCTTCAAAAAAAAGATCAGGACCACCTGACGTGTTTCAGGAGCTTAATCATATGGTGAAAATCCAACTTTGTTGTTCGGTTATATACCCATTGGCCTGCGGTCCTTTTGAGTGGTGGTGAACAAGTCAGTAAGTTTGTGCCAGCCTCTGAACACCCCTATGGATCATGAAAAGACGAGGACATGGAGAAACAGCAGTATAAAAACCCTATAGGGGCAAAAAAACAAAATACGATCGTCCAAAACTGTTATCCTATTTTATACCATCAGCCATGACAATGGTGTAAATGTGGATTGCTGTATCATGTTACAAAACCAATGCTATTAAAAGCATGTGGATAACACTAATATATAAGTGTGCTACTCAGAACACAAAAATTAGAAATTTGAACAATGGAGCCATATAAAGGTTTACTGTAGAGGGGGATAGATGTGGTCTCAAATATACCTATCTAAGACATTATTTAGTCATGGAATATTAAGGTAAGTATCGAAGATTGTGTTGGACGATAGTGGATGGCATCCTTAGCCGTAATCTGACGGATCTAATTCAAGGTAAGTTATACCATTACTAACAGTTTGAACATACATTGGGCAATGTCGGGTCATGTGTGTATAAATATTCACAAGCCACGGCTATAGTGCACGTTATATGTGAGGTGTTCAAAGAAAGACATATATTGAATTTTTTCATTTAACCATGTGGGTGACAAGAGTGTTCAGCAGGAATATAAATCTAGGTTCACATTGTAATAGTTTTTATCCTATCGTACACACGTGTGATCACGGTGTGCCAACCCACGTCGCACAGTGAGTGAGAGAAGATCATGTCACTTAGGGTGATGGAAGCTTTTTGATGTAAAGTGCTATACGTTTGTATATAAGAGATGGGTTTGTAGAATGATAACAACAACGCCAAGATACACTAAATATGTGGTGGTGCAGTGGGGGAATGCTAACAATAATACTACAAAAAGGAAAACCCCCAATCACCAGAACCCACTAAACTCCGCAGACGTACCTGCAGAGGCACTATTATGGCATACTACAGGAAATAAATATACCTACAACTCCAGAGGTCTGAATGGAACATAGTCTGATCGGACCAATCACTGAAGTTCTAAAATATATCTATTTAGATAAGAATAAACACTTCCCAAGTCACAATAGCCCAAAAAGATTCAATTACAAGTAATGCCGCACTAGGCGTCCAGTGCGGAAATATATTATAATGTTATATTTTTTCTTTTTTCGCTAGTAGGAGGGCTGTATATGGCGTCTGAAGCTGGCGGAGAAGTGTGGACTGTGGAGATCGGAGCTGGGAATGCAGTGCGGCAGACACTTGAGTATATGTGGTACAAGCAGCCAATGTTTCTATACTTATTTATTGCATCATTGTAATCAACTGGACAATACGCTTTGGCATGGTTTCTTGCTTTTTAGGTAGGGTTACCCCGACCCCGTGGATGAACGGAGGTTGCGCGGAAGTCCCATCTATTTATGCAACTATTTCCTATTACTGTGCTTTCGCCATAATATTTGCATTTTTTGCTATATGCGGATTGCTTATTTGCATCTATTAATATTGCCATTAACCAGACTCTGCTTTTCCGCCACCACTTACCTGGACACCAGTATATAATATTTCCAGCACCTAGGACGCCTAGGATGGTGGCAGTGGGCAGTTACATTGTATATTGAATTCTATTTTATGGGCTATTGTGACATTTGGGAAGTTGTTTTATTCTTTATACAAATAATATAGATATATTTTAGAACTATTTCAGTTGATTGGGTGACTCGATCAGCGCCTATGTTTCCATTTCCAGATCCTCTGCAGTTGTGGGGATATTTATTTCCTAGTAGTATTCCATAATAATGCCTCTGCAGGTAGTCTGCGGAGTTTAGTGGGTTTCTGGTGATTGGGGGTTTCCCTCATCAATTCTCCCCTTTTTGAAGTGCTATAAGTTGCAGTCTCTTAGGCACAGATCAGTTTGTAATGTACCATCATTTTTGATGATCGAGATATCAAGGAAAATCGATGTTTTTTTTATTAATGGTTGAGAGTGAGTTTGATATTAAATAGGTTATTATTAAGGAATTAAAAATAAAAGTTTATCATGTGGGCCATCCCAAAAATCAATAGGTCATCAATATATCTGACCTCTGCTGTATCCCATAACTATGATGAATGGAAGTATTTAGAGTCCTATTAAAGGGTACTGCTCAAAATTTTTTCAGATTTTAAATCTGAGCCAGTAGATTCTGAGAAATCATCATTTGAAATCACAGCATTTACAGGAAAGACCTGTCACTCCAGAAGTAGAAATTGTAATATGTGACCCATGCTGACCTTTGCTGCCTGCCAGCACACTTTCTGCACATTTTAAGAGAATCACAGAGGAAAAAACAGCAGGGGGGGGGAGGGAGGGGAGATGTGGAAGCAGAGCAGGGTCCTGGTGAGGCGTGCAGAACTAAAGGGTCGCAGACACTACAAGAAGGCAGTGAGTAATGGAGGGTGGGGGAAATTAGGAGCACTGACTAAACATTAATAATTTACAACAGAGCAAACACAGATAAATATGAGAGTACCACCATTTAATTTCTCTCAATTGTAGTTTCAGAAATAATAGTTGTTTCCATAGTGAGTAAGTGACCCTTTAAATATCGGTAATAATACACATCTATAATGGGCTGAATATATGGTTGGATTGGGCAGTATAACAGACATGTATCCAGGTTTTTTGTTTAAAAGGTGGACATCCTTTAATGCTATTTCTGTTTGCATCCTGAATACGTGACAGCTGAGCCTGTAGCTGGCTAATTACAAATTTGAAGCTACGCCAGGGATTTCTTTACTTTCTTCATTTACTTATTTCCTGTGTAACTAATCCATACCTAAATCTGGAAACGAACATGTCCGATAAAAGACAGGTTGGGGTGGGGGTGGGGGGGGGGTTGGGGGTTTTTTTTTTTGGTGAGGTGTGTAATGCGGAGTTTTTTTTTCCTGCGCGAGCCATCTGATCCGAGCTGGTGAGGCCAAGGAAAAAAACAAACACGATCCTGTAGCTACAACTAGTGACTAAATCGGTCGTGATCGGAGATATAAGCTGTGTACCCAGCTTATATCTACAAGTACATTAACATACAAAACACGTCGCAAAAAACCCATAAAATATGAATGAGTAGAGGTCAGAGAGATAATTTGTGTTGAATAAGACTTGCGCAAAAAGAAGATTAAATGATCTATAAGCACACCGACACTTTAAAGAAATGTTTTTCTTTGTCTGTAATCAGAATGGTATGATAGGTAAAAAAACAGTTTTTCTCGGATGGTGCTGCTAGATGACCTTTAAAGGAGGCCAGAGTTGAATTTCCTACACAAGGCTGTTAAACAATCCAGCTGAATAAAACGGACTAAAATCTCTTAATACAGTATAGCCAACAGTCCTATTTAAATAAAATTTCTTTTAAAAACAGACTAAAATCAAAGGAAAAAATATTGGAAAATGTTTGGGCAATCCTTTCATATAAAAAAAGTTTCAAGATTCCCTTCAACAGAAAATAACTGCTTAGCAGGTGCTGCTTCTAGACATCGCGCATGGCAGACAGTTCCTCGGAATATATTGTAACGCAACTGGCATCTCCTCTAGCTCCTCCTCTTTCATGGATATGGTTACGGTTTCCTTCATTTAACTGCTCCTCTGGGATTGCTGCCGTGTAGGTCGAAGTGCTACAGTACATTATAAACCCAATCATGATGACAGCAAACGCCAGAAGTAGGTACAGAGAACTGCAAATTAACAAAATAAATAATTAGAACATGGCATTAAGATGGAGTCTGTAAATATTAGCACTATTATAAATTGGTGACAGAACTGGACCAAGAAAGAACTTTATAGCATAGAGCATAAATAAACATTACATGCCATATCCATAAAAGGAGTTAGTTTTTTGCAAACGTTTAGTAATAAAACATATGGTTTAGACAGAACTTAAGAGAAAGCCTAAATTGTATCTACGGTCAGAGAATGACTTGGCTGGAAATGTATGTATGTTATAGTTATTTATAAAGCCCCACATGGGGGCGCAGCGCTGTACAATATAAAATACAATAAAGTCATAACAAGGGGGATAAATACATAGATAGTTCAGTACATAAATATATAAATTATATAATAGAAGTGCTAGGGCTTTGTCACAAGAGGTAATGAGGTCCGAGCCCCGTAGAGCTTACAATCTAGTTAGGCGAGTAACATACAGATACAATGGAATGGGTTGTGTGGGGCGGGAGTGGGGACTAATGCAGTGCAAATAAACTAATCATATACTGTGCTGGTTACCAGATAGGTAGGATCTAAGGGTAGATTTTATATATAGATACCATATACTGTGCTGGTTACCGGATAGGTAGGAGTGTAAGGGTTAGATTTATCATATATAGATATATATAGATAACCATATACTGTGCTGGTTACCAGATAGGTAGGATGTAAGGGTAGATTTATCAATATAGATATATAGATACCATATCTGTGCTGGTTACCGATAGGTAGGATGTAAGGTAGATTTATTATATAGATATATAGATACCATATACTGTGCTGGTTACCAGATAGGTAGGGTGTAAGGGTAGATTATCATATATAGATATATAGGTATCATATACTGTGCTGGTTACCAGATAGGTAGGATGTAAGGGTAGATTTATCATATATAGATATATAGAAATCATATACTGTGCGGTTACCAGATAGGTAGGATGTAAGGGTAGATTTTCATATATAGATATATAGATATCATATACTGTGCTGGTTACCAGATAGGTAGGATGTAAGGGTAGATTTATCATATATAGATATATAGATACCATATACTGTGCTGGTTACCAGTAGGTAGGATGATAAGGGTAGATTTATATATATAGATACATATACTGTGCTGGTTACAGATAGGTAGGATGTAAGGGTAGATTTATCATATATGATATATACTGTGCGGGTTACCAGATAGGTAGGATTTAAGGTAGATTTATCATATAGATACCATATACTGTGCTGGTTACCAGATAGGTAGGATGTAAGGCTAGATTATCATATATAGATATATAGATATCATATACTGTGCTGGTTACCAGATAGGTAGGATGTAAGGCTCGCTTCTTTCATATATAGAACCATATACTGTGCTGGTTACCAGATAGGTAGGATGTAAGGATAGATTATCATATATAGAATATAGATACCATATACTGTGCTGGTTACCAGATAGGTAGGATGTAAGGTGTAGATTTATCAATATAGTATATAGATATCATTTACTGTGCTGGTTACCAGATAGGTAGGATGTAAGGGTAGATTTATCATATATAGATACCATAGACTGTGCTGGTTACCAGATAGGTAGGATGTAAGGGTAGATTTATCATATATAGATATATAGATATCATAGACTGTGCTGGTTACCAGATAGGTAGGATGTAGAGTGTAGATTTATCATATATAAGATTAAAGATACCATATACTGTGCTGGTTACCAGATAGGTAGGATGTAAGTGGTAGTTATCATATATAGATACCATAGACTGTGCTGGTTACCAATAGGTAGGATGTAAGGGAGATGTATTATATATAGATATATAGATACCATATACTGTGTGGTTACCAGATAGGTAGGATGTAAGGGTAGATTTATCATATATAGATACCATAGACTGTGCTGGTTACCAGATAGGTAGGATGTAAGGGTAGATTATCATATATAGATTATATTACGTGTGGTTGCCAGATAGGTAGGATGTAGGCTAGATTTATCATATATAGATACCATATACTGTACTGGTTACCAGATAGGTAGATGTAAGGCAGATTTATCATATATAGATATCAATACTGTGTGGTTACCAGATAGGTAGGATGTAAGGGTAGATGTATCATATAGATATATAGATACCATATACTGGACTGGTTACCAGATAGGTAGGATGTAAGGGTAGATTTATCAAATATAGATATATATATATCATATACTGTGTGGTTACCAGATAGGTAGGATGTAAGGGAGATTTATCATATATAGATATCATATACTGTGCTGGTTACCAGATAGGTAGGATGTAAGGGTAGATGTATCATATATAGATAATAGTACCATATACTGTACTGGTTACCAGTAGGTAGGATGTAAGGGTAGATTTATCAAATATAGAATATATATATCATATACTGTGCTGGTTACCAGAAGGTAGGATGTAAGGGTAGATATTCATATATAGATATATACTGTGTGGTTACCAGATAGGTAGGATGTAAGGGTAGATTTATCATATATAGATACCATATACTTGTGCTGGTTACCGATAGGTAGGATGTAAGGCTAGATTATCATATATAGATATATAGATATCATATACTGTGCTGGTTACCAGATAGGTAGGATATAAGGCTAGATTTATCATATATAGATATATAGATACCATATACTGTGCTGGGTTACAGATAGGTAGGATGTAAGGTAGATTTATCAATATAGATATATAGATATCATATCTGTGCTGGTTACCAGATAGGTAGGATGTAGGGTAGATTTATCATATATAAGATACCATAGACTGTGCTGGTTACCAGATAGGTAGGATGTAGGGTAGATGTATCATATATAGATATATAGATATCATATACTGTGCTGGTTACCAGATAGGTAGGATGTAAGGGTAGATTTATCATTATAGATACCACTATACTGTGCTGGTTACCAGATAGGTAGGATGTAAGGGTAGTAGATTATCATATAGATACCATATACTGTGCTGGTTACCAGATAGGTAGGATTTAAGGCTAGATTTAACCCAGATAGTTGAGGAAATGATGTGCCACATGCATAGGGCCTACTGCACCAACTCAAACTTATTACAGCCCTATAACAGTGAAGATTTAAAGGGCATGTCAGTTATCTGGCTACCCCAACTGCTATTTTTACCAGTTTATTACATGCATTTGTAACCAGATATTTAATCATACATTTTTTTTACAGTTTTGGAAAAAGGTATCTGCCTCCAGCCTTGGCTTAAAGAGCTTTTATAAGCTTGAGCATGTACAGAGGAGACAGCAGGTGAAACAGCATTCAATCATTGGTTGTGATGTCAGCAATAACAGCCATGATTGACTGTAGGGTGGGAGGGAGTAGTCAGCTTACTCTGGTTAGTAATGCAAAAAATTTTTTTTTATAATGGAATAGTTCACTGAGAAAGTGAACAATTCCTTTAATGCATTAATTGAAGACTGGTAGGGATAAGGAGCTATGCCTTACCTACCAACTTAACGATTTACCTCCCGGTCTTCAGTTAATGCATTAAAGGAATAGTTCGCTTTCTCAGTAAACTTTTCCTTTAAGGGCGAACATGCCCTTTAAGCTTTTACATTTTTCTACTGAGGGCACCATTTTAATATTTGTTGGCAACCCTCAGGGCATTATTGCTATAGTTATGCTAGGCTATGGTTAACAAAGGTTTTTAACATTAAAAAATTTTTTTCCTGCTTCTAACAATGAATCCAACTATATATATATTCCATAATATCCAACACCAAGACACCTTAGGACACGCATGGGACGGATGGTGGACGGTGAATGCCCCAAAAGTCAGACACCAGGAGCAGACTTTTTGCACCTAAAATGGCAATGCCCAATCAACAAAGAAAAGATGGATACGATTGGTCAGAGCAGACCTGAAATTTCATTAAGTAGTATATATGCATAGGAACTGCCCAAAGAAATTTGCTAAATTCTGGGAACAGTGGATTCCAATTCACACACTAGACTAGACTGTAATATTGCATGGGGACCTCCCAAAGGGGTCTCTCCACTTATATTACACCCATAAAGACTCAAAATAATCAAAATGACCCTCTAAGTTATACAAGATATAAATTAAATTACGGTATGTTTGGCTTAACTGCTGCCAAGTGTACCCTTAAGGTGCACACCTTCAAATGCATCATCCTGACTCTTCCAACCAGTCAGCCAGGACGAAGGACTGCCGGTCGCGGCAAGAGTAGCCAGTTTGCTGCGGCCGAGCGTGCGGTCTATAGAGAGCGTGGTTTTTGATGAGTCTGATCATTCGTGCGTCCGATTCGGACGAATAAATGGACATCTGTCACAATCCGATAAAAAAGGTCCAATATTTCGGCCCAAACGATACACTGAAATGTCAGTCAGTGGGACCAAATTATTGCATGGTGTGTACCCAGCTTTAGGCTACTCAGGGTACACACCATCAAATATACCACCCAAGCATTCGGGCCAACTGAGTGAGTCAGGGTACCCAGCCTTAATTACATACAGTATACTGCAAATAATTATGGGTCTCACATTACCACCAGCTGGTGCAGATGCTGTCAACAGAAAGTTAAATGAAAAAAAAAAATGAAGGAATAAATCCGTATGCACAGTTTGTACCATAGCACCAATAGCTTAAAAAGTGACTTTTCATATTGCATAGGTTTTCGGGCTAAAGCTAAGGGTGCTCCTTCTTTGGGAGTTGTGGTTTCTTGGAATGTTTTACAGTCAGCATATCATAGTTTAGATAACATTTCCCAGTCAGAGTTCACTGAACACATAGGCTGCTAATAACCAGTTCTTTCATGGGAAGAACATTGTTATCATCTGGCTTAAGAAAGCAAAACAATATTTATTCTAAAGGAGGATTTTATTCAGAGCTGGCGTTCCTTCTTCTTTCCCCTTTTACCTATTGTCCTTGGAAACCATTCATTAACGTAACAATTTTAACATGTTTTCTAATGAAATACGAAGTTTAACAGTGTGTGAGCTACAGAGGTTTGGACTTCGCATGAACTAGACCAACACTGCCAAATGTTCCCTGTATTCTATGTTACCGCGCTGGTAAGGCTACAGAACAGATCCTGATAATGGCTCCAATGTGGAGCTGCAGACGTTACTGTACACACTCATGCCATAAAGTAGCATTGCCCAACAGGGAGCATGGGATTAAAACCAGTACAAATTCTTGTGACTACCGATCAAATCAAACAAGATTAATAAACGTAAACACCTCCAACATGGCCCAATGGGATTAAATCTTTAGGTCACATGAACTGCATGAAGGCAGTGAGGCTGCAAACAAAGCTACTTGGACATAAAAAGGGGCAGAGCTCCATGGCTGTCCATAATTCAGGGATTGAGGTCTGTTTTTATGGACAATGCTGTTTTTTTTTTTTTTAACAAAAGCCTTTCTGCGGGTTTTGTATAGAAAGTACAAGTAGTCCACAAAACAGGTAATGGCTGGTATGGTTACCTCTATTTATGCATCCATCCACTATAAATAAAAAGTAATAGAGGTAATACACGGGCGACAGGCAGTATAACTGCTAATGGCAACTTTATTACATGTGTATATACAACATGTTTCCATCAACAAGTGCGTTCTCTGCGGGTTTTGTTTAATGGGTGGCTTCTCTGATGGAAATTGGATCAATATATACCAACCCATGGAAACATTTTTCAGGTTAGACTAAAAACGTCTGTTCAAAGCATCATATAACCCAGACTAATGTCCAAATACAAAGGAGAGAATATGTGGATAACAGCGGGACAATAAGGGCAAATGACTGGTAAGAGGATGCTGATAACTATTGGAAGTCCTCTCTCAGTATTGGATATGGTGCACAGTGATTAACAAAACAGGTGAGTTATGTTCAGGAAGTAGTTCCGTCAAGGGTGGAATTAGCAGGCCCTCTTACCGTCCGCGGGGGTGGCGATAGATATGCCACTGAGTTCCGTGGACCCTACTAAAATTCCTGAAAATCTTATTGGAGTTTTGGATTTCCGAACACAATTTTTAAAATGTTCCTATAATTTTCGATTTTTCAAAGATAAGTTCCAATAATGTAGGCGCATCCGTGGATTTTCAAAACTGACAGTTCCCGAATTGAAACCAGGTTCATTTAGAAACTGTGATTTACTACTAATGGTGTATACAGGAGAATGTTTAATAACAGTGAACCAAAGACGGTCCTCACTCCACAGAGAAGTGCAGTCATTCTATTGGGATTAGAGAGGGTTTGTTCCTAGATCAGGTGACTCTGTATTGGATTTGTGCATCCAATGGAATCCGAGAAACAATGCTGCAAACCACAGCACATTATTAGTATATTACATAGTTCACCTTATTGTCTACTGCAGAACCATAACCGATGTTCACACTACAACCATTATATTCATTCTATGTAAATCTTGCAATTGAAAAACTTGTTTGAAAGACAAACTATACATCCAGATGCAAATACTTCCCACATACCAGCACAGAGAAGATAGAGAGTAAACCACTAGGGAGATGTAGACAGGATCCCATGTGCTATATAAGGGATAATACACCCCTTACAGTGTAAGATAAGGATAAAGTCACCAAGGAGTTCCCTGATCATATAAAAGCCCAAGTCCATAGGACCGAGTGCCTTTATACAGGGCAGGAAAATCAAAGTTGACTTTATAAACCTTATATCACACTGTAATGGGGCGTATTATTTTTTTATAATACATAAAGGTATGTAATAAAGACAAAAAAAATATGTCTTTGGGTGTGTCACACATAATAGCTTATATATTCTGAAATATACATGTTAATAAAAATAGGACACATACCTAAGCTTTATCATTAAACATTCAAGGAGCCATGGGGGTTAATCATTTTCTTTCACAGGGAGATTGAAATTTACGATCTGTCCATGTCTGAGCTGATAATGTAGACTGGGAGAGACCCAGATGCCTTTGCTATGAGTCATAGATACAACATCCGGGGTCTCCCTCTCGCTTTACACTATCAGCTCAAACAGGACAGATTGTAAATTTCAAACTCCCTCTGAAAGAAAATGATTAACCCTGCGGCTCCTTGGATGTTAGAAGATAAAGCCCAGGTCTGTGTCCTATTTTTATTTACATGTGCATTTCGGAATTCATTAGGAATAATGTGTGACACTCCATTTAAAGTGAATGGGGAGATGCAGTGGTATGTACGTAGCCAAGAGGTTTTTATAAGGAGTTATTTCACTGCACCTCCTCATTAAAGGTCCATAGCCTTGTGTATACTAAACCTCTACACCTCTTCTTCCATGGGAAGTTCCAATCCTCTGGGCCCTTTTTCTTTAACATTCTATGTAGCACAAAAATATTATCAAGATCTTAACTCTAATTTAGGTAGCGATGTGTTAGTTTAAAAAGTTTTTTTGAAGAAGCGCACCTCCAACTGCATTTGAAACCCCAACGCTGACCCTATATAGCACTGCAGCAAATAGGTTAAAGTGGCCCGATAGCACCGATACTGCTGGAGGATATACAAATTACAAAAAAACAATAAAACATAATAAAAAATACAAAAAAACTTTCCCTTTGCCCCAAAATGACCACAAATTAAAAAAAACGCAATTAAGAACATTTTATAACAAGGAAATAAATTTTGCTTACATGGTACCCAAATAAAAACAACCCAAAGAGGAGGCTGTACAGATCTGCCGTCAAAATGCCCAGGTTTACAGAGGTAGCGCTGGTTATTCTCATAACCACTGGCATCAAGCTGTACAGACTGAACATGCAGATGGCAAACACAGCAAAGAGCACACCTGCAACAGACAAAAAGGACATTGTAAAGAAGGGAGCTATTTTTATAAGAACATTTAGAGTGTTTATCCCCTTAACAAAAATGTAACCACACAATCTGCACCACCCATAACCTTATTTAACTTACCTTTCGTCCCGATGCTCCTGGAAAAATTATATTTAACTTGATGTCCACCGTTCCCTTGCTGCTTTCCCAGGTGCCAGACAAAGCCATGATGGCGATGTAACAGACAAAATCAGGGAGATTCAATAAAAATTCTTATTGTGTAAAATGGTGCTAAATTTTGCCCCAACCAATCAGAACTTATTTAACATTTGAAAGCCAACATCTGATTGGTTGGGGCAAAATTAGCACCATTTTATCGAATAACCCTGCATGACTTAAAACGGCTGCACAAGCTCACAAGCAGCACAGTGTAAGGAGGTATTGGTGGATTTTATGGTAAGGATTTAAGGATATTCAATCCAGGAGCGCTGTGGAGAAGTTAAGTATTTAGTTTTAGGGTGCAGATTTTGTGGTACAACGTTTGTTAGTGGGGTGAATATGCCGAGGGATACTGAAACAACTGGCTACAAACGCTAATTGACAACATCTGAAAACACTTAATTGCCATAACACAGATAATGTAATCTATAACATATAATGTAATATATAATGTAATATAATGTAATCTATTAGCTGTGCTGTATATTACCTTTTGTACTAGAGACCGTGTAGCCTTCCAATTAGGCAAACCTTTGGCAGCAGATTTTTACAAAGAAAAATTTCTTTAAAAAATGATGTCAAATCCAGCAACAAAATGTTCTTTAAGTTCTGAAGATCTTTAGAATCCCCTCGTACCCTTAAAGGAGAACTAAAGACCCCAGACAACATTGTCCCAATAGACAGAGTACATTCAGAAACACACAACAAGATATGTCTCATCTCTCCCTTTGCTGTGGATGCTGGGTGATTTATGAAAATAACCTGTGAGTACTACGAGTCAGCTCCAATAATTAACCTTTTCTGGAAACACCCTGCAGTACACATTTACAGGAAGCTGACAGCCAATCATGTTACAGCTCAAAGATCCCTTCCTCTGACACAGAACTCAGATTTCAGTGCAGTTTTTTTGTAAACACATTACAAATGCTCCTGTCCCTAACAATGATAAATTCCTTTGCTTTTCATACAAAAAAGTAATCTTTGCAGTGTATGTCTTTGCTAGCATGGATTAAGGAAACAGAACATTTAACATTTCAGCAAAAAAAAGTAAGTATGGGGAATCGGACCAGCAACCTTCTATACTGTGTCTTTCTAAAAACAAAGCTTTTTACCGCTATACCAACAATGGCTAATAAGTGAGACACTAGTACATGTAGAGTCTTTTTGTTTTTGTTTTTATTATGTGTCTAGCAAAAGATAGAGAGCATGGGGAATCAAACCTGTGCCCCAAAAGTCTATATTTTTACAAACCCAGCACTTTAGCAGAACACACCACCAGTGAACTTAAAATAGATAGATGTACATTTCAGTAAGTGTCCGTAAAAGCAGTTCACTATTTTGTATTGCTACTGGAAGACTGTCAGCAATTCACGCGGGTTGGTAAATTAATAACAGAGCTGCTATATAAAAAGTTTGTACATATGTAGAAACATTATATTTTTCTAGAAACATGGAAACAAACTAACAAAAAAAGCAATAAACTCAGGCAGTAGACTATGTAATATTGTTTCATATAAGTAAACTCAGGGATTAGAACTTGTGACTCCTTGGTCTGTTTTTGAAGCCAACATGGGCTATGAGTTGTACTGGCAACAACATGGAAGCCTCCTTTGTTACAGAATCTATTACTTATATCTACTAAATGCAAATAACTAGAGAAGAATCTTTTAATGTGTAGGTGTTCTGGGGAGAAAAGCTTTCACATTAGTATTTACTACGATAATTGTACATTCTCAAATAGTTATTATGGGTTAAATATCACAAACACTATCTTTCATCTTTACTAAAACATTAGGCCGCGGCCACACTACAACGCACTGTAATGCGAGTGCAAAGCAAGATCACCATGCAGCGTATTTCACGCATGTTACCGGAGCCCATGCTATCAGCACCAAAAATGGTGATTATACGTGCCTGATAATGGATAAGAGTGCAGTACACACGGTCAGAAGCACAGGAGAATCGCGCCAGTGTGGTCTAGTCTTAAAAATGACTGTCTCAAATCAATCACTAATTAATACTTACCCACTTTCCATTCCCACTGAATATTGCCAATTGCTGTGTATTCCACAATTATTCTACAAAAAAAACAAGGGAAATAATTAATATACTGCACTTTTCACAGTTCCAGTTTAAGATCTGAAAAGGCTGGATGTGACATATAGTTCATTAGCTGCACATGAAATTAAAATTAAAGTAGTCAAGTTGCACACACGCACAAAATCAACAACTCCACACAACGACACTTAAAAATTAAAATTTCTCTTTCAGCCTTGGGGGATCCAGGCACAGGAGGGTTAAAGGACAACTCCACCCTCATAAGAACATCTTTTAGAAAGAATGGCCTCTTTAAAATATGTTGATATATCATAGTTTGTCCTATGAATTTATTACTGTATGCCTGCTATGCTTCTGGATGCCTCATGGAAACTGAGCAATTTAAAAACCTGTACTGAGCCTGGGCATGCTCAGAAGAGGCAGACAGGGAATTAACATTCAGTCATTGGCTGACAGTTACTAACTGGAAGAACCAGGAAGCAGAAACAGGGGAAACAGGACATTGTGCAGGATTTTAGGTTAGACTTATATATTTCACATTTCAAACTATTACCGTTTAGGGTTTTGGGGGGTGATTTACCTGTATGTAAGTTTTCATTTTGGGGCTGGACTTGCCCCAAAATTTCACCTACAGGAGCGGACACTTGAAAATTGAAACTTTCACAGGCTCAGGTGCTCCTCCCCTTACCTTATATTCTGCAGCACCAGCCTCAGTTCTTCAAGTGTCCGCTCAGGAGTTGGACTACCTCTCTCTCTTTACTGTGATCAGCAAAGGAAAATCTACAAGAATATTATGAGAATAGCTGGAACTCCCTACCCTCCAGCCATTCTCCCCACTAATGCACACCAACTCATGGACCCCCATAGAGGTGGATCGGGACAAGCCTGTTAAGGCTCTCTTACCAATCATCCGGCTCCTCCAGTTGCTAACCGCACTATGGAAGGCACTGCACAGGACACCTACCTATTCCGGTAGAGGCCCCGGGTCCTCCAAGGGGGCGGCAGCTTCTCCTGGCTGGTCTTACGTGGAAACAGTCCCTCTCCTCTCCCGCTAAACACTGATCTCGGGGCGGGACTACCTCTCCTTCCTTTCCCGCCATTGCTCACTAGCGATCCGTCTGTCTCCTGTACTCTTGGCCCACGGATCCTCAGCTCTCCCCTTGCCTATCCCCTGCCTCTCCTCTACAGTCAGGTCCTTTTCTCCTCCTTCCTATCTAGGTCAGGGCAACATTTAGGGGTAATTTCATTAAGCGGTGGGGAGTTAATTTGGGTTTTTTCCCCTCTCTATCTATTATTGGATTGCCAAACTGCAGTCATTCTCTGAAAAGGTCTTAAAAAAAAACCTTTTCTTTCTTCTACTGTTCTTTTTATGTATGGCAATAAAAAAAGTGTATTAAACAGTCCCACAGACAGGGCTGTCTGTGGGACTGCAAGGTCGGCCGTTCGTCGATCCCTAGCCGAACGTCCGTTTTGGCCGATAAAGGCCCTACACACGGGCCAATTGTAGTCCGAAACAAATATACACATCGTGTGTACGAACCTTTAAGGTGCTCATATACTACTTTATACATTTGTCTATAGACACACACACACCAAATCACATTTAAATCACCCTAACCGTTTGGAAGCTTTACAATAACAAACACCTTGACTTTTTTTCATATAGATTATATATATATATATATATATAATAGTAACCAACCAGGTGGAGCGGCACTCATGCTTATCAAACATCGACCGCCCGGGTGCTTCTCTCCAATAGTTATAAAGGTAACACGATAAGTAGAGCACTCCTGGGTCTTGTGTCCAAATTCAACCTTTAATATGTGACAAACGGTCAACGCGTTTCGGCCGTGTATTCGGCCGTTCTCAAGGTCTTGAGAACAAACGGTCAACGCGTTTCGGCCGTGTATTCGGCCGTTCTCAAGGTCTTGAGAACGGCCGAATACACGGCCGAAACGCGTTGACCGTTTGTCACATATTAAAGGTTGAATTTGGACACAAGACCCAGGAGTGCTCTACTTAACGTGTTACCTATATATATATATTATTTATACAGAATATTATTTATACAGATATAAAAAAAAGAAAAAAAACTGAATATCCCATGGACAGAGGACTATTATGATAAGACTATTTGAAATCACTTACAGTTGTAAACCACTAACAAATGTTCCAAAGAGACCCAGCATCCCAAGGAACTCTTCCCTGGTAAGGTTCTTCACAATGTACTCCTCACACACATTGGATATTGCATACAAGGAAGCACCCAATATAACCAAGGCATCACCGATTAACATGTCACTGGCTGCAAAAGAAACCAATAAGAATTTAGTAACTGGTGGCAGTTAAGGTACAGCCCTCCCACGATAATCAAAGACATAACCTGACCCACCAGAGTTTTGGAACTCGCAGGCATTACTGTTTGAGGCTCAAGCAGGAGAGTGCACAGGAACTCGCAGCATTACTTTTTAGGCTCAAGCAGAGAGTGCACGAACTCCAGGCATTACTGTTGAGGCTCAAGCAGGAGATTGCACGGAACTCGCAGGCATTACTGTTTGAGGCTCAGCAGGAGATTGCACGAACTCGCAGGCATTCCTGTTTGAGCTCAAGCAGGAGAGTGCACGGAACTCGCAGGCATTACTGTTTGAGGCTCAAGCAGGAGAGTGCACGGAACTCGCAGGCATTACTGTTTGAGGCTCAAGCAGGAGAGTGCACGGAACTCGCAGGCATTACTGTTTGAGGCTCAAGCAGGAGTGCACGGAACTCGCAGGCATTACTTTTTGAGGCTCAAGCAGGAAGTGCACGGAACTCGCAGGCTTACTGTTTGAGGCTCAAGCAGGAGAGTGCACGAACTCGCAGGCATTACTGTTTAGGCTCAAGCAGAGAGTGCACGGAACTCCGCAGGCATTACTGTTTGAGGCTCAAGCAGGAGAAAGCTCAGAGGGGCGGAGCTTAACATTTAGCAAACCAGTAATAAGATGTCAGCAACTTTCAAGGCACAAAGCTAGGCTCTGGAGGGACATAGGTAAAAAAAATATGACAACAGGATTTTAAAGCTGCAGCTTCCAAATGAACATAACTTGATTTTACAGTGCACTTATCCTTTAAACGGGATCCTTCTCTTTCTAACCTTTGCCTTGTTCTCTTCCGGCCAGTACATCTGCCCCAACCATTGTCCCAACACCTAAAAGACAAACTCCAACAGCAATATAATGGATCAGTCTGAATCTTGAGTGAAGAATAAACCAAGAAAGAGCCATCAGTACGGGAATGCCGACACAGTCCAGTAGCTGCGGGAACAGAAACAGAGACAATCGCATTAAACCAGAGCTATACAAAAATACAAACCAGCTACTTAATGTGCTGGCTAATGAGGTCTGCCCCGCATCAAAGACTCAGGAATCATTCTTATTTAACATGCTAGAATCTGAGTTACAGAACAGCACCATCTATTGGTAGTAGAGGTCCATTGCATCTTACGTTTCTTACCTTTGTATCAATAAAGTTGCTCTTAAGTATGTAGACTGCAATGCATTGTAGGAAGTTAGCGTTTTCTGGGAAGGGAACCTCCATATTTTCTACAGCACATTTGCATTATGTTCCTAGCATCTTGTTTCCTAAACCTCCATTATCCCCCCAGCTGGCATATCTGGTAATAGTACATGTCTCAGGATATTCTGTTCTTTAGTGATGTTTAGTTAAAGGGCATGTCCACCCCCAAAACTATAATCCCCCCCAGTAATGGCCCCATCATGTAGTGTAATAAAATCCTTACCTCACATCCCAGCTCCATATGGTTCTCCTGTAGTCCCCCCCAAAGTCCCAAAAACTGCCCACCAGGAGGATAGCTGCCGCTCAGCCAATCACAGACGTGACTGCCGGTCCCGCCCCTCTGCTTGCATTTTCTCGCAAGCAGAGGGCCTGACAGTGCGGCGGAGGAAAGAGGGAAGGTAAGTAATGTTTGGGGCACTTTCTAAAATAAAAAATAGAGCGGTTGGGGCTGGGGGGACAGGAGGAATGTTATATCAAAAAATGTTTTCAAGGGTGGACATACCCTTTAATTTTAATCTGCACTTAAATAGTTGTTATATTGATAGATAGCCAGCCATGCTGTTTTATAGGTCAGCAGCCATCTTCAACATGTGCTTAGAGCTAATGTAATGTTTAAATATACTGATTTACTTAATGCTGCTGTATATATTATTCATGTTTTGTTGTATATAAATTATTTGCATTTTTGTAGTTTTACCACATCAAACACATTGGTTGATCACTGATCGTACGTCACTGCTCCTCTTTACTAATTGCAACAGATCACTTACAACTGAACAACCTAAATAAACAAGTGAGATTACAAGATGGTCTGTTTATTTGCTCACTATCTTTCTGTTTCCCACAGTCCTTTGATGTTTGTGTGATGTAAAGCCCCATTCAATACTATGGGTCTGGTCCAAAATTTGGCTCACCGTCGCAGCAGAGGAACTTGGGAAGTAAAGGAGAAGCACACACCTACATACATTTTTAGGCAACCGATAGCAGTTCCAAGGTTAAAAATATAGCACACTCTATCTTCATTTCATGGAGAATCCCCTATTCATCAGCACAAAAATTGAGATCATCCTTTGTGGCAGCTATACTGAAGACAACACATATTTGTGTTCCTTGGCAATCCTTGACAATGTTCCTCAGATGGGGGGAAGGGATTAAGGGCATTTCTCGTGCGTTTATGGTCTCATTTTGCGATCCGTGAGAAACACATGCTATATCTAAATGTGGGTGGCCACATTGGGTGAGCTGCATTCCGTCTGTTACAGTGTGACTGATAAGCCAGTGTAGAGCCAGCATTACCCTTTTCCCCTGCCAGTGGTTATAAATTGTGAACCTTTTTTTATGGGTAGGAGTATATATATTACTTTAGAATTTCAGTCAAATAAATTGAATGCTGTAACACAGCTTTACAAATAGGATCTCCTTATCCTGTTAATGTGATCACGGTTGCTGCTTGCACTGTATAATTTATTTTTTTAAAAATAGTCAAACTTTCATATAATCATTTTATTTATGACCAATGACTATGTGTAGCTTCCAACTGCCCATTACCGTTTTCTGTACAGAAGGCCCAAACCATTTATTATGTTTAAAGTGACCCTTTCACCAATCCTCACCTTCTGGAGACAGGACGGGAAAAGAAGTCCAATTTGTCTAATAACGGTCACATACAACTGACCACAACATAAAACAAACAGTGAAAATGAATAGTTTCACGTCATTTCTGCTTTGGCAACAGATACCTGATCATTACCAAACTATCCACCTGGCTATCCATCTCCATAAAGAGGAGACATAATTTATATCCTACATTAGCCAACCCAGGGTGGAACACGCAGTAAAAATAAACAGAGCATCACAAGCAAAGAACAAAAATAACATTCAATTCATTCATTCTATTGGGAAACCGGTCAGAGCTCAGTAAACGTTCACCATTTCAAACTGCCAACGCTGTATTTTTTAATCATATTGTTCCATTATGCAGCACTGTACATTTTTAGCGCCTGTCCGGTAGAGGGAGCTGTGTATTTATAACATCTCCTTTAACTTTTGTCTCTATATTTACCCACTGGGTGTAAACTTTTTTAAAATTCAGACAGAAAGCATCAGAACACAAAAACAAATCAGATAGGTATACTTATGTTCTACATTAAAGGACAATTCCACCACCTGAGCTATAAATGTTATTAAAGCAGATTCACCTCCCGCAAACCGCCTACCTTGTATGCATCTAATGTTTCTGCTGGCTCCGGTGCCTTGTAGTTCTTTCGGGTAGCAGCAGTCTGCCATGACTATAACAAACGATGACTGCTGTTAGCTGTGCACGTACAGCTTTAAGAGGAGGCAGCAAACTTTAAGGAAGAGGTGAATATGGGAGCAGGAGCACTAGGATTCATACAAGGTAAGTGGATGCAGTTTGGGGTTTTTGTAGGAGGTAACTTTACATGTCACAGGGAGAACCTTTAAAGCTTACCAATATTGCCATAACAATGTCAGGTGCTCACCTGGACGCTGGTAATAGATGTAAACTGATAGGCTTTAACTATGGTGTAATTTGCCTCTACATCAGCAATGGCTAAAAATATGTATTTCCACCACTTCTTTTTGACGATATAGAAAAGTCCATTCTCTCCTGTTAAGTAGAAAAACAAGCAATGCTGGGAAATTGTTAGGGAAATTATACATGGAAAATTCAAATTACTTTGTAATTTAAAGGGAAAGTTCAGTAGATAATATCCTTATGTTAGGTTTATATTATGCACACCTTATTATTCTATGTATTCACTTACATTTCAAAAAAAAATATTAATTTATATTCCCTGCTGTTGACATTAGTGAGCTGACATTTCGGGTTCTGTAACGGACTTACTTCTTTCCAGGATGCACCACATCCTTGGAATGTTCCTAACAGTAATTTCTATTGATTGGCTGTTGGATGGGTCAAACATGCTCAGATCTCTACTGAGCAACTGAATCAACCCAGGCACTGGGTACTGCAAACGGGAAGTCAGTATTTCGGAAGCATTTATTTACACAGACAAAATACTTAATGGTCAGGTTAAGGTCATTAGGATAAAAAAAACTGCTAATTTTTCTTAAAAATATTTGTATTTGCACTGAACTTCCCCTTTAACCCTTGGGGTTCCAGTGCCAATTGCTCTTAAAGGACAACTGCATTGTTCAAGCACCTCCCCCCAGTCCGGGATCCTTTCAATGTGCTTCTTGCAGAGTGTCTTCTCATTGGTTAGGCTCTGGGCCAGGAGAAGGTGGTTGTCCTTAAAGCACAAAACCTTGATGAGCCACTGCCATTGTGTATACAAGAACATTCTGCCTACCTTTCCTAAATGCCAGCCAGATGGTATACACCAGGAAAAGCATGCAATAATTAATGAAGCTCTGAAGCATTGGAGTGTCCACTTTATAAACATCAGCTAGGTACTGGCTGGTCACTGCCGTGCCACATATTAAGAGTGAGAGCACCTGCCCTAGAACGATTATTTTCAGAACATACCTGGGAAGCAAAAAAAAAAAAAAATACAATAAGTCGATTGTGAGTCTTTCACTGTGCAGGTAAATAAATGGGCTCAGATACAGTGTTTTATATCTTTTTAACATGGTGGTTCACTCTTCCCTCAACCGCAAGGAAACCTCTTAGGGAACCACGCGGTTGATCGTAATTTGCAGGCACGTATGATCATTCGTTCATCCGATCCGGACGAACGATCAAGGTCGTCCGCGGCCGGCTGGCCCACACCAGCCGATATAAATATCGGCTGGTGTGTACCCAGCCTTATAGTGCAATTACTTCATCTGGTGTTAACCGTTTAAGGGCAACTAACCTACTAACATTTTCCACAGATCGAACATGAAAATACGCCAAACGACACAATCAGTTTCTACTCTCTGCTCCTACCTTTTCTCCATAGTACAGGAGAAAGACTGATGCTGGCCCCTATTTAAACCTGATCTCTCATAAAAACAGGAGGTAGGAGTACGAAATCATACCTCCCCCATTTAATCTATAAAGATGGGTTTAGTTATGGATAAACACTAGCAGTAATGTATGGTTAGGAGTTTCCCTGTGTAATAAAGACCTGAACCTAGTTTATATTACACATGCCTAGTTATTCTATCATTTGATTTCATACCCTTCGCCAAACGACACCCGACCGAATGCATACACACGTGCGACTATTGGCCATTTAGGCCGTTCGTCGCGGGTGTTCTTTGGGCTCGGGGCATGTACGAACCTTTAGATTGCAAGCTCTTCAGGGCTTAATAATAATGTCATAATAAATGAGGCACACCTCACTTATTTTATATTTATATACTGTATTAGACAGTTAAGCCTGTTATATAAACAGGCAGTAGACAGCCCTCCTCCTCCATCTCCATGTGGGCGCACAGCTCCGGCCTTACTCTCTCTCGTCCCGTGACCTGGATGATAGTGCGCAGCCAACAGACTCCTCCTCTCGCGCATGCACATAACCAAAAAGCCACACACAGATTCATGGACGCACATTAGGGCTTTTATTATATAGCATTCTTAACCTTTATTTATGTAAATTTAATGTAGAATTGCTTGCACTTGTCCCCTTGTTTGTTCACTCTGTATTTTATAATGTACAGCGCTGCGTACCAAAGTGGCACTATAGAAATAAAATTATACATACATAGATTGCAAAATATCAGCTTCTTATTCATACCCGAATAAGAAACCAACTTCAGACTGCAAAAAAGAAACTAAAACCTAGTTTTTCGAAAAAGAAACCAACTTCAGCTTTGTCTCATAATATTAAACAGTGCTGTATATACTGTATACTACACATTAGGAGAGGTTGTCCCAATATCATCCCGTCCTGCTCACAAAACAATCTCCTGTATACCCATTAACCACAGTCTCCTTATGCTGCCTACACACTGTCCCAATATTGGATCATCATTGAATCAATCTAATATAGGGTCACCTAGTTCATTTTGTGATTGAATGTCTATTGTAAAAAGATCAGCATTGGCAGCAGCAGTCAAGAAAGTTGCCTAGTGTATGGTCAGTATTACTATTTCATAATTGTTGTCTACATTCCTATTTGCAGGACAAAGTTTGAAACATTACATCATGGTGCTGTATGATGAAGACAATGTGCTGAAAATTACTGTAAAAAGATTAAAATATGGCAAATGGAATCCTGACCCCAGAAACGAATTATTGCTAAGAACGTGTGTCCATGATCTGAAATGTTATAATCTAAATAGCAGAATGAATGGCAGATATACCTTCCAATATACAACTTCTCTAATCACAATGGCGTTTGTTCCCCCCACCATTAAGTAGAATTTACAAAGCCCATATAAAGACTTTACTGCCTAGAATAACTTGTTAAACCTGAATCACACAACCTGCAAATATTCACTGGTCACAACAGTTCATTGTCCTATGAGACTCATGAAAACTGATAGAGGGGAACCCCAGCCCATGTCCACCTGATAGATATGATCTAGTAGTAAGTACAGTGTAAATGCAACTCCTAGTATTGCAGTCCGACAGTATGACATATCCCTTGCCTTTCTAAACAATTCTAACTTAATATACACATCCGCTCTCCCACAGGGACAGACATGCTCATTGCTTCATCCAGGGAGAGAACAAATATCTGTCCAATCAGCTACTGCATATTTCCCAGTACTAACGGTTAAAGGGAAACTATTAGGTCGCTAGGTACACACCGGTCCATATTCTGGTCCAACAGGCACAATATTTTGGTCAGGTTGAAATATTGCCAACTGATCCTTTCCCCTCAAACCATTTGAAAATGGACTGGGCATGTCAGTATATTCAGCCAATCGGATATATTATTAGTTAATACATAACTAGTATATAGCAGGGATGTTGGACCTTGGCACTCGCAGATGTTTAGAAGCATGCTGGGAGTTGTAGTGTCCATGACATATAGATATACCAATACACATATTTTGTGCAGGAGGTTCTGAAAATCTTTTACACCCTAGTTCCCCTTTATTGACTGCACCACCATCACCTTACCAGGAAAACACCTTCTTCCCAATACGTCTCCCCAGCTCCCACACTCCTACCCCTTTTCCCCGGGGTGACAGAGCGCTGTGTCCGGCCTCTTCCTCCTCCATGGTCCAGATGCTGCAGCAACAAGTCAATATACCCAGAAGATTCCCACCACCCGGAAGCTTGATTAGCAGGTGCCGCAAGGACTGTATCCACCTCCTCTCCCCAAGTACAGTGAATGGACTGCATGCCGTAACCACCTTACTGGCACCTTATTACGGTCATTACGGTAGGAGTTTTGTTGTGATGATTTAACATCGCGCTCTGCACACACGTGTTAGTATTTGGAACGTTGGACACTTCCCGCAGGCGCGATCCAACGACCACCGAACCCCAGCCCAGCCCTGTTAATCAAACGCTGCACGCTCAGCCAAGCTGGATAATAGCACAGTTTGCTGTGTGACACTGACAGTACTGCATGGACATGGACAAAGTAATGCAGCTTTCAGCCACTGAGCTAACACAGGGCTGCCTACCTACTACTTCAAAGCCTCGATTATTTGAGCGATTCAACCAATTCGATTAAATCACGCTCAAAATATCCATAACCTTTATGATGTTTTTCTGATCAGGCCAGGCGTAAAAACTTTTGCCGACCCCAAGGGGAAATCTGCAAAAAGATAACCGGTCCGGTTCTTCCGATTGTATTTCCGATTGTTGCGGACGATCAGAACAATGTGGAGTGTTTGGTGTATGCAGCAGCCCTAAAGGTGACCATACATATGAACGATAATATGTAATTCTTGTCGGGGGGAACAAAGGGATTTTACCGACCAATCGTAGTGCCGATGAACTACCGTAGTCGTAACTCTGATCGATCAGGAATGATGGAAAATTTCCGTTGGTTAGTATCAGCTCCCATTACTTGAAGGAGAGGGAGCCGATACGATTGTGCGGTGTATGGTCGCACAGCCGACCTATCCCCTCACCGCGTATGGGGATTGGTCGGGTCCTTGTGTGCTGTTCCCACAGATGTGTGCCGACAGAAACCAATGTGATCTGTTATCACATGTGGGATCACGTGTATGGCCACCTTAAATTGGATATGTTGAATTTCTGTTCAGTCAATCATTAGCTCCAACTCCTAAAGCTAGCCATACAGGCAGACCTTCTTCTGATCGAGGGCAACCCAGAAGAACCACTAGCAGCCTTGATATTCTTGAGATTCTTCTAAACTCATTTTCCGTTTGATATTGTCCCAATCTCTCTGCAGGTTTCAATCTGAAATCTGCAGAGAGACTGGGATAATATCAAACTGAAAATGAGTTTAGTAGAATAAATAAGGAGAAATGGATAGGAGCCAAAGGATGTTTTGCAGACTGCTTGTGTGTGCTGATGTCATGCCAGAGGAAGTGGTAAATAAAACATAACATGGCATTTTCATAGCCCCATTCAGGTTTATGGAGGTTGCATTTGGTAGGTGTGACCAGCAGCAGAGGAGCTTGGGAAGAAGAGGATAAGCAGCATCTTCAGTTAGATCATAAACTACAGGAAATGTTTTGGTCAGTGATAATAAGTCAAAAAATACTGTGGCTCAGGATCTCATGGGAAATAACCCAAACTTAAACTGTTGCATCTTAAGATTTAATCCAAAAATATATTGTTTTCCAGCTCTGGGATGACACGAGCAGTTGAGCTCCAGCTATAAGCCTGCGAAAGAGCCTAAGAGAACCATAAAAAATATGCTTCATGTGTCTCTAGAAACCCTGGTGTGGCTCCAACAGCAGCTAAAGAAACAGAAGAGCAGAATGTAACCTCAATCTCTACTCCTTGATCTTCTCTAGAACATGTACAAGCTCTGTTCTGCTTCCATACCATGGTGCAGTTCTAGACCTAGTACCACTGATCCAAGGATATGGACTAGAAGAGATAAACTGCATGCTTGAAACATTGATTTTTTAAAAAAAGATAAGTCACCACAAGAGGTAGCCATGAAAAAAGTTGTAATCAAACGGAAATGTGAATATAAAACTCAGGTGGTAACTTCTGTAACAGATGGACTGCTTACCGTTTATGCTTCCAGCTTGGAATTTGCAGCATTTTGCTATACAGACCCATTTAGTGTACAATGAACAGCAATGACTATAGCCAGTGATGTACATTGTACAGAAAATGGAGCAGATATGGAATCACTGCAATCTTAGAAGGGTAGATAGGGTAATCTGTCGCCAAGACCCTACATGCCGAACAGTGTGTTGTCTGCCTTGTGCTAGGGTTCGACATGTGGTGGATCGTGTAGACAGATTATTGGGTGGGGCTGGGAGTGACCCGGCGGTCTTGGTTCACATTGGTGCCAATGACAAAGTTAGAGGTGGAAGTGAGGTCCTTAAAATGATTTCCGAGAATTAGGGGCCAAGTTAAAAGCAAGGACCTCAAGGGTAGTGATTTCAGAAATACTACCGCAGCCACATGCTACGCTAAACAGGCAACGGGAACTCAGGAGTATAAATGCGTGGCTAAGAGGGTGGTGTAAGGAGATGGGGTTTGGGTTTTTAGAGAACCGGGCTGACTTTTCTGTTGGCTACAGGCTCTTTAGTAGAGACGGATTGCACCTCAATGATGATGGTGCAGCTGTTTTGGGGGAGAAGATGGCTAGGGGGTTGGAGATTTTAACTTAGGTATGGGGGGCTGGGTACGTTGAATTACACGGGTAGATAGAGAAGTTAGGGATCAGGGGGCTAATAACACAACGGAAGGAGGGGAGGGGGGAGCATAGAGGATAAGGAGGCATGTATGACCAAGTATGGAAGTAAATCAATCGATAATCTAAAATGTATGTTTACAAATGCAAGAAGTCTGGCTGGAAAAACTGGGAACTAGAACTTATAGCTTTAAAGGAAAGGTATGATGTAATTGGTATAGCAGAAACGTGGCTAAATGATTCACACGACTGGACAGTAAATATTGAAGGATACTCCTTATATAGACATCACAGAGTTAATAAGAAAGGAGGAGGAGTATGTATGTATGTTAAACAGGAACTGAAGCCAAATCTAAAAGATGGAATAGATGGGGACATAAACGATATGGCAGAAAAAATAGAAGGGGTAGAAGGGTAGAGCTGTGTACAGGAAGCAAGAAAGTGGGTAAATTAATTCTTGGGGTATGTTATAAGACACCAAATGCCAGGGAGGAGGTGGAAATGAATCTCCATATGTTGTTGGCGAAGGCTGCTGGTATGGGGCATGTTATGGGGGATTTTAACTACCCTGACATAGATTGGAGTAAGGGAACTGCCAGCACCTCAAAAGGTATAAAGTTCTTAAATTTCCTATATGAGCATTTTCTTTCACAGATGGTAGAAGTTCTTACTAGACAGAATGCGTGAAGTTTAGGGAATAGTGATCATGATATAGTGTCATTTAATATAGGTTGCAAAAAACTAAAGTGCACTGGGTTAACAAAAACTTTTAACTTTAGGAAAGCTAATTTTGTGCTGTTAAAGGAATCACTCCTGCTCTTAGACTGGGGGGAATTGTTTCTAGGTAAAGATACAGAGCAGATGTGGACCACTTTTAAAGGGATTTTAAACTATTACATTTCTAAATTTGTACCTTTAGGGAACAAGTGTGAAAAAAAGAAGATCCTCTCCTGCATGGCTTAATGCTCAGGTAAAAAGAGAAATGGAAAAAAAGAACATATTGAAATCAGAGGGAACAGAACAGGCTTACAGGGAGTATAAAAGCTGTAATAAAGAGTGCAAGAAAGCAATTAAACTAGCTAAAATAGAAAATGAAATACGGATTGCCGAACAAAGCAAGTCCAACCCCAAAATGTTTTTTAACATTATATAAATGGTAAAAAGATAAGGACTGAGAATGTGGGACCATTAAATGGGTCTGAGATGGTTGTAGAGGATGCCAAAAAGGCTAATCTGCTAAAACTTTTTTTACATCGGTTTTCACTGTTGAGAATCCTAGTCCTTACAGCAGGGATTGTAATAATATGCAGGGGAGAACTGAGGATTATTCACATTGGCAGAAGGAGGATATGGTAAAGAAACAATTATACAAAGTTAATATCAATAAAGCCCCAGGACCCGGAGGAAAACACCCTCGGATTTTAAAAGACCTTAGTTCAGTTCTATCTAGACCACTGTTTCTTATCTTTTTAGATTCACTTTGGTCTAGGGATGTGCCCGCTGGATTGGAAAAAAGCCAATGTTGTTCACAGCCTGGTAACTATAGACCTGTAAGCCTACATCGTGGTAGGGAAGGTGATGGAAACTTTGTTACGGGATCATATCCTTGACTTTGTCTCCAGAGCTCATCTTAGTAGTAGTCAGCATGGATTTATGAGAAATGGATCGTGACAGACAAATTTAATTGGTTTGTATGCAGAAGTGAGTAAGAATTTGGATTCAGGCACAGCAGTGGATGTGGTATACTTGGATTTTGTGAAAGCTTTTGATATTGTGCCACATAGGCGACTAATGTATAAACTGAAGACTGTTGGCCTTGAAGAAAACATTTGTGCATGGTTAGAGAATTGGTTATTGGATCGCAAGCAGAGAGTGGTGGTCAATGGAGCTACATCTATGTGGGCTAAAGTTATAAGTGGAGTGCCTCAGGGTTCTGTACTGGGGCCACTTTTTAATCTGTTTATAAATGACTTAGAAGGGGGCATTGAGAGAAAGATCTCTGTGTTTGCTGATGACACTAAACTATGCAGAGCTTTGGAAACTTCAAATGATGTGCAAGTGCTGCAAGCAGACCTAGATAGATTATCAAAATGGGCAGCGGAATGGCAGATGAGATTCAATGTTTATAAATGTAAGGTGATGCATTTGGCATTTAATAATCCCTGTGCCACCTACACCATAAATAACTCTGTGTTAAATGCATCTATAATGGAAAAAGATTTTGGGGTTCTGGTAGATAACAGACTGTAGCAAACAATGGCAGATAACAGACTGTAGCAAACAATGCCAGGTAGCAACGGCTAGAGCGCATGTTTCTACCAGGTTTCTGGGGTTTATCTACCAGAACCCCAAAATCTTTTCCATTATTAGTGCAATTTAACACAGAGTTATTTATGGTGTAGGTGGCACAGGGATTAAAATGCCAAATGCATCACCTTACATTTATAAACATGAATCTCATCTGCCATTCCGTGCCCATTTTGATAATCTATCTAGGTCTGCTTGCAACACTTGCACATCATTGAAGTTCCAAAGTCTGCATAGTTTAGTGTCATCAGCAAACACAGAGATCTTTCTCTCAATGCCCCCTTCTAAGTCATTATAAACAGATTAAAAGTGGCCCCGTACAGAACCCTGAGGCACTCCACTTATAACTTTAGCCCACATAGATGTAGCTCTGACCACCCCTCTCTGCTTGCGATCCAATAACCAATTCCTAACCATGCCAAATGTTTTCTTCAAGGCCAACAGTCTTCAGTTTATACATTAGTCGCCTATGTGCACAATATCAAAAGCTTTCACAAAATCCAAGTATACCACATCCACTGCTGTGCCTGAATCCAAATCTTTATCACTTCTGCATACAAACCAATTAAATTGGCTGGTCACGATCCATTTCTCATAAATCCATGCTGACTACTACTAAGATGAGTCTGGAGACAAAGTCAAGGATATGATCCCGTAACAAAGTTTCCATCACCTTCCCTACCACTGATGTTAGGCTTACAGGTCTATATTACCAGGCTGTGAACAACACCTTTTGATTGGTTTACATTGCTTTTTTCAATCCAGCGGGCACATCCCTAGACCAAAGTGAATCTAAAAAGATAAGAAACAGTGGTCTAGATAGAACTGAAATAAGGTCTTTTAAAATCCGAGGTTTGTTCCATCCGGTCCTGGGGCTTTATTGATATAACTTGTATAATGTTTCTTTACCATATCCTCCTTCTGCCAATGTGAATAATCCTCACTGATATTATTACAATCCTGCTGGTAAGGACTAGGATTCTCAACAGTGAAAACGATGTAAAAAAGTTTTAGCAGATTAGCCTTTTGGATCTCTACAACCATCTCAGACCCATTTAATGGTCCCACCATCAGTCCTTATCTTTACCATTATATAATGTTAAAAAACATTTTGGGGTTGACTTGCTTTGTTCGGCAATCCGTATTTCATTTTCTATTTTAGCTAGTTTAATTGCTGTTCTTGCACTCTTTATTACAGCTTTATACTCCCTGTAAGCCTGTTTGTTCCTCTGATTTCAATATGTCTTTTTTTCATTTCTCTTTTACCTGAGCATTAAGCCACTGCAGGAGAGGATCTTCTTTTTCACACTGTTCCTAAGGTACAAATTTAGAAATGTAATAGTTTAAAATCCCTTTAAAAGTGGTCCACAGCTCTCTCTATCTTTACTAGAAACAATTCCCCCCAGTATATGAGCAGGAGTGATTCCTTAACAGCACAAATTAGCTTTCCTAAAGTTAAAAGTTTTTGTTAACCAGTGCACTTTAGTTTTTGCAACCTATATAAATGACACTATATCATGATCACCTTCCCAAACTTCACGCATTTGCTAGTTAGGAACTTTACCATCTGTGAAAGAAAATGCTCATATAGGAAATTAAGAACTTTATACCTTTTGAGGTGCTGGCAGTTCCCTACTCCAATCTATGTCGGGTAGTTAAAATCCCCCATAACAGTGCCCATACCAGCAGCCTTCGCCAAAACATATGGAGATTCATTTCCACTCCTCCCTGGCATTTGGTGTCTTATAACATACCCCAAGAATTAATTTACCCACTTTCTTGCTCGTTACACAGCTCTACCCTTCTACCCCTTCTATTTTTTCTGCCATATCGTTTATGTCCCCATCTATTCCATCTTTTAGATTTGGCTTCAGTTCCTGTTTAACATACATACATACTCCTCCTCCTTTATTAACTCTGTGATGTCTATATAAAGAGTATCCTTCAATATTACTGTCCAGTGTGTGGAATCATTTAGCCACGTTTCTGCTATACCAATTACATCATACTTTCCTTTAAAGCTATAAGTTCTAGTTCCCAGTTTTCCAGCCAGACTTCTTGCATTTGTAAACATACATTTAGATTATCGATTGATTTACTTCCATACTTGGTCGTACATGCCTCCTTATCCTCTATGCTCCCCCTCCCTCCTTCGTTGTGTTATAGCCCCCGGACCCTAACTTCCTATCTACCCGTGTATCAACGTACCAAGCCCCCCATACCTAAGTTAAATTTCCAACCCCCTAGCCATCTTCTCCCCCAAAACAGCTGCACCATCATCATTGAGGGCAATCCGTCACTAAAGAGGCTGTAGCCAACAGAAAAGTCACCCGGTTCTCTTAAAACCCAAACCCCATCTCCTTACACCACCCTCTTAGCCACGCATTTATACTCCTGAGTTCCGTTGCCTGTTTAGGTAGCATGTGGCTGCGGTAGTATTTCTGAAACACTACCCTTGAGGTCTTTGCTTTACTTGGCCCCTAATTCTCGGAAATCTTTTAAGGACCTCACCTCCACCTCTAACTTTGTCATTGCACCAATGTGAACCAAGACTGCCGGGTCACTCCAGCCCCACCCAATAATCTGTCTACACGATCCACCACATGTCGAACCCTAGACACAAGGCGAGACAACACACGTTCGGCATGTAGGGTCTGGCGACAGATTACCCTATCTACCCTTCTAAGATGCAGTGATTCCATTATCTGCATTTTCGTACAATGCACACGGCTATAGTCATTGCTGTTCATTGTACACTAAAGGGTCTGTATAGCAAAATGCTGCAAATTCCAGCTGGAAGATAAACGTAAGCAGTCCATCTGTTACACATTTCCTGTTTGATTACAAATTTTTTCATGGCTACCTTTGTGGTGACTTATCTTTTTTAAAAATCAATGTTTCAAGCATGCAGTTTATCTATTCTAGTCCATATCCTTGGATCAGTGGTAATAGGTCTAGAACTGCACCATGGTATGAAGCAGAACAGAGCTTGTACATGTTCTAGAGAAGATCAGGAGTAGAGATTGAGGTTACATTCTGCTCTTCTGTTTCTTTAGCTGTGTTGGAGCCACAACAGGGTTTCTAGAGACACATGAAGCATATTTTTTATGGTTTTAGGCTCTTTCGCCAGGCTTATAGCTGGAGCAACTGCTCGTGTCATCCCAGAGCGGAAACAATAATTTTGGATTAAACTTAAGATGCAACAGTTTAAGTTTGGGTTATTTCCCATGAGATCCTGAGCCACAGTATTTTTTGACTATTATCACTGACCCCAAACATTTCCTGTAGTTTTGATCTAACGAAGATGCTGCTATCTCTTCTTCCCAAGCTCCTCTGCTGCTGGTCACACCTACCAAATGCAACCTCCATAAACCTGAATGGGGCTATGAAATGCCATGTTATGTTTATTTACACATTCCTCTGGCATGACATCAGCACACACAAGCAGTCTGCAAAATCCTTTGGTCCTATCATTTCTCCTTATTTATTCTACTAAACTCATTTTCAGTTGATATTATCCCAGTCTCTCTGCAGATTTCAGATGTGAAACCTGAGAGAGATTGGGACAATATCAAACGGAAAATGAGTTTGAAGATCTCAAGAATATCAAGGCTGCTAGGGTTCTTCTGGGTTGCCCTCGATAAGAAGAGGTCTGCCTGTATGGCTAGCTTTAGGAGTTGGAGTAATGATTGACTGAACAGGATTCAACATATCCAATTTAAGGTGGCCATACAAGTGATCCCACATGTGATAACAGATCACATTGGGTTTGGGGCACACATCTGTGGGAACACAAACAAGGACCCGACAATCCCCAGACGGCATGAGGGGATAGGTCGGCTGTGCGACCATACACCGCACAATCGTATCGGCTCCCTCTCCTTCAAGTAATGGGGCTGATACTAACCAACGGAAATTTTCCATCATTCCTGATCGATCAGAGTTACGACTACGGTAGTTCATCGGCACTACGATTGGGTCGGTAAAATCCCTTTGTTCCCCCCGACAAGAATTACATATTATCGTTCATATGTATGGTCACCTTAGGGCTGCTGCATACACCAAACACTCCACATTGTTCTGATCGTCGCAACAATCGGAAATACAATCGGAAGAACCGGACCGGTTATTCTTTTTGCAGATTTCCCCTTGGGGTCGGCAAAGTTTTTACGCCTGGCCTGATCAGAAAAACATCTAAAGGTTATGGATATTTTGAGCGTGTTTAATCGAATGGTTGAATCGCTCAAAAATCGATGCGTGATGGCTTTGAAGTAGTAGGTAGGCAGCCCTGTGTTAGCTCAGTGGCTGAAAGCTGCATTACTTTGTCCATGTCCATGCAGTACTGTCACACAGCAAACTAATTATCCAGCTTGGCTGAGCGTGCAGCGTTTGATTAACAGGCGGGGCTGGGGTTCGGTGGTCGTTGGATCGCGCCTTCGGAAGTGTCCAACGTTCCAAATACAACACGTGTGTGCAGAGCGCGATGTTAAATCATTCACAACAAAACTCCTACCGTAATGACCGTAATAAGGTGCCAGTAAGGTGGTTTACGGCATGCAGTCCATTCACTGTTACTTGGGGAGAGGAGGTGGTTACAGTCCTTGCGGCACCTGCTAATCAGCTCCGGGTGGTGGGAATCTTCTGGGTATATGACTTGTTGCTGCAGCATGGACCATGGAGGAGGAAGAGGCCAGGACACAGCGCTCTGCACCCCGGGGAAAAGGGGGGTAGGAGTGTGGGAGCTGGGGAGACGTATTGGAAGAAGGTGTTTTCCGGTAGGTGATGGTGGTGCAGTCAATAAGGGGAACTAGGGTTGTGTAAAAGATTCAGAACCCCTGCACAAAATGTATTGGTATATCTATATGTCATGGACACTACAAACCCCAGCATGCTTCTAAACATTGCGAGTGCCAAGGTCCAAATCCCTGTTATACTAGTTATGTATTAACTAATAATATATCGATTGGTGAATATACTGACATGCCAGTCCATTTTCAAATGGTTTGAGGGGAAAGGATCAGTTGGCAATATTTCAACCTGACCAAAATATTGTGCCGTTGGACCAGAATATGGACCGGTGTGTACCTAGCGACCTAAGAGTTTCCCTTAACGGTTAGTACTGGGAAATATGCAGTGAGTGATTGGACAGATATTTTGTCTCCTCTGGGATAAGCAATGAGCATGTCTGTCCCTGTGGGAGAGCGGATGTGTATATTAAGTTAGAATTGTTTAAAAGGCAAGGATATGTCATACTGTCGGACTGCATACTAGGAGTTGATTTACACTGTACTTACTACTAGATCATATCTATCAGAGTGGACATGGGCTGGGGTTCCCCTCTATCAGTTTCATGAGTCTCATAGGACAATGAACTGTTGTGACCAGTGAATATTTCAGGTTGTGTGATTCAGGTTTAACAAGTTATTCTAGGCAGTAAAGTCTTTATATGGGCTTTGTAAATTCTACTTAATGGTGGGGAAACAAACGCCATTGTGATTAGAGAAGTTGTATATTGGAAGGTATATCTGCCATTCATTCTGCTATTTAGATTATAACATTCAATCATGGACACACGTTCTTAGCAATAATCGTTTCTGGGTCAGGATTCCATTGCCATATTTTAATCTTTTTACAGTCAATTTCAGCACATTGTCTTCATCATACGCACCATGATGTAAGTTTCAAACTTGTCCTGCAAATAGGAATGTAGACAACAATATATGAAATCGTAATACTGACCATACACTAGGCAACTTTCTGACTGCTGCTGCCCATGCTGATCTTTTTACAATAGACATTCAATCACAAATGAACTGGTGACCCATATTAGGAATTGATTCATGATGATCCAATATTGGGACAGTGTGTAGGCAGCATAAGGAGACTGTGGTTAATGGGTAACAGGAGATTGTTTTGTGAGCAGGGACGGATGATTTTGGGACAACCTCTCCTAATGTGTAATAACAGTATATACAGCACTGTTTTATATTATGAGACAAAGCTGAAGTTGGTTTCTTTTTCGAAAAAAACTAGGTTTTAGTTTCTTTTTTGCAGTCTGAAGTGTGGTTCTTATTCGGGGTATGAATAAGAAGCTGATATTTTGCATAGTGTATGTATATTTTTATTTCTATAGTGCACTTGGTACGCAGCGCTGTCCCTGTTGGTGTTGTAGTGAACCAACAAGGGGACAAGTGCAAGCAATTCTACATTAAATTTACATAAATAAAGGTTAAGAATGCTATATAATAAAAGCCCTTATGTGGCGTCCATGAATCTGTTGTGTGGCTTTTTGGTTATGCGCATGCGCGAGAGGAGAGTCTGTTGGCTGCGCACCTATCCAGGTCACGGGACGAGAGAGGTAGGCCGGAGCTATGGCCCACAGGGAGATGGGAGGAGGAGGGCTGTCACTGCCTGTTTATATAACAGGCTTAACTGTCTAATACAGTATATAATATAATAAGTGAGGTGTTCCTCATTATATGACATTAAAGAGACCCTGCATGAAGAGCTTGCAATCTAAAGGTTCGTACATGCCCCGAGCCCAAAGAACACCGCTGACGAACGGCCTAAATGGCCAATAGTCGCACGTTGTATTGCATTCGGTCGGGGTGTCTGTTGGCGAAGGGTATGAAATCAAATGATAGAATAACTAGGATGTGTAATAAAACTAGGTTCAGGTCTTTATTACACAGGGAAAACTCCTAACCAGACATTATGCTAGTGCTAGTATCACATAATAAACCCATCTTTATAGATTAAAATGGGGGAGGTATGATTTCGAACTCATACCTCCTGTTTTTATGAGAGATCAGGTTTAACATAGGGGCCAGCATAGTCTCTCCTGTACTATGGAGAAAAGGTAGGAGCAGGAGTAGAAAACTGATTGTGTGTTTTGGCGTATTTTCATGTTCGATATGTGGAAAATGTTGGTAGGTTAGTTGCCCTTAAACGGTTAACACCAGATGAAGTAATTGCCTATAAGGCTGGGTACACACCAGCCGATATTTATAGGCGGTGGGGGCCAGACGGCGCGGACGACCTTGATCGTTCGTCCGGATCGGATGAACGAGATTCATACGTGCTGCAAATTACGATCAACCGCGTGGTTCCTAAAGGGTTTCTGCGGTTGAGGGAAGAGTGAACCACCATGTTAAAAAGATTAAAACAATGTATCTGAGCCCATTTATACCTGCACAGTGAAAGATCACAATCGACTTATTGTATTTTTTTTTTTTTTTGTTCCCAGGTATGTTCTGAAAATAATCGTTCTAGGGCAGGTGCTCTCACTCTTAATATTGCCACGCAGTGACAGCCAGACCTAGCTGATGTTTATAAAGTGGACACTCCAATGCTTCAGAGCTCATTAATATTGCATGCTTTTCCTGGTGTTATACCATCTGGTGGGCATTTAGGAAAGGTAGCAGAATGTTCTTGTATACACAATGGCAGTGGCTCATCAATGTTGTGCTTTAAGGACAACCACCTTCTCCTGGCCCAGAGCCTAACCAATGAGAAGAAACTCTGCAAGAAGCACATTGAAAGGATCCCGGACTGGGGGGAGGTGCTTGAACAATGCAGTGTCTTTAGAGCAAATTGGCACTGGAACCCAAGGGTTAAAGGGGAAGTTCAGGCAAAACAATATTTTTAAGAAAAAATAGCAGTTTTTTTTATCCTAATGACCTTAAACTGACCATTTAGAAGTATTTGTCTGTGTAAATAAATGCTTCGAATACTGACTTCCGTTTGCAGTACCCAGTGCTGGGTTGATTCAGTTGATCAGTAAGATTGAGCATGTTTGACCCATCACAAGCCAATCATAGAAATTACTGTAGGAACATTCCAAGGATGTGGGGCATCCTGGAAAGAAGAAAGTCCGTACAGAACCCGAAATGTCAGCTCACTATGTCAACAGCAGGGAATATAAATTAATATTTTTTTTTGAAATGTAAGTGAATACATAGAATAATAAGGTGTGTCATACTATAAACCTAACATAAGGATATATCTACTGAACTTTCCCTTTTAAATACAAAGTAATTTGAATTTTTCCATGTATATTCCCTAACATTTCCCAGCATTGCTGTTTTTCTACTTAACAGGAGAGAATGGACTTTCTATATCGTCAAAAAGATAGTGGTGGAAATACATATTTTAGCCATTGCTGAGTAGAGGCAAATACACACTAGTTAAAGCCTATCAGTTTAATCTATACCAGCGTCCAGGTGAGCACCTGACATTGTTATGGCAATATTGGTAGCTTTAAAGGTTCCCTGGTGACATGTAAAGTTACCTCCTACAAAAAACCCAAACTGCATCCACTTACCTTGATGAAATCCTAGTGCTCTGCTCCATTTCACCTTTCCTTAAAGTTTGCTGCCTCCTCTTAAAGCTGTACGTGCACAGCTAACAGCAGTCATGTTTGTTATAGTCATGGCAGACTGCGCTACCCAAAGAAGAACTACAAGGCACCGGAGCCAGCAGAAACATAGATGCCAAAGGTAGGCGGTTTGCGGAGGTGAATCTGCTTTTAATAACATTATAGCTCAGGTGGTGGAATTGTCCTTTAATGTAGAACAAAGTATACCTATCTGATTTGTTTTGGTGTTCTGATGCTTCTGTCTGAATTTTAAAAGTTTACACCCAGTGGGTAAATATAGAGACAAAAGTTAAGGAGATGTTATAAATACACAGCTCCTTACCGGACAGGCGTAAAAATGTACAGTGCTGCATAATGGAAAAAATGATTAAAAAATACAGCGTGGCAGTTGAAATGGTGAACGTTTACTGAGCTCTGACTGGTTTCCCAATAGAATGAATGAATTGAATGTTATTTTGTTCTTTGCTGTGATGCTCGGTTTATTTTTCGCGTTGTTCCACCCTGGGTGGCTAATGTAGGATATAAATTATGTCTCCTTTTAGGAGATGGATAGCCAGGTGGATAGTTTGTAATGATCAGGTATCTGTTGCCAAAGCAGAAATGACTGAAAACTATTCATTTTCACGTTTGTTTTATGTTTGTGGTCAGTTGTATGTGAACCGTTATTAGACAAATTGGGACTTCTTTTCCCGTCCTGTCTCAGAAGGTGAGGATTGGTGAAAGGGTCACTTTAAAAACATAACGTAATCTCGAGTTAGAAACCGACCCCGAGTAAAACCGAGGTCCCATTTCAGCAAAAATCCTAATATAAAAGTTGTTTGCCGAGATAAACCGGGGGTTTAGAACTGCCATACTCATTGGCATGTCAAGAATGTGGAAACAAACAACTCCAGGCATGCTTTTATAGCTGGGAGTTGCAGTTTTCCAAACATCTTAATGCCAACGTGAGGGTGGCATTCAAGATGTTTGGAAACTACAAACTCCCAGCCTGCTTTATTAGCTGGGAGTTGGCAGTGTTCCAAACATCTTGAATGCCCCCCTCCCCTCCCACCCAGTCATGTACCTGGGATCTCTGTGGGCCTCTTCTCCTGTGGGCTTCTCTTCCCTGTGGGGCTCTCTCCTGGTATCTCCTCCTGGGCTCTCTTACTCAGAAGTCTGGCAGGCATTCAGCAGCCGCGGACGCATGCTGTACTGGGCGCCCGGCGACGTCACGCCGGGCGCCGGCGTGACGTCCAGACCGGCGCGTAGTACAGAAAAAAGACGCGCGGGATGCCGGGAATGCCAGGTAAGTTGGGGTTTGACTCGAGTATAAACCGAGTCAGAGTTTTCAGGCTGAATTTTTCAGCCGAAAACTTGAGGTTTATATCAGAGTATAAGGTTAATAAATGGTTTGGGCCTTCTGTACAGAAAACGGTAATGGGCAGTTGGAAGCTACACATAGTCATTGGTCATAAATAAAATGATTATATGAAAGTTTGACTATTTTTAAAAAATAAATTAACAGTGCAAGCAGCAACCGTGATCACATTAACAGGATAAGGAGATCCTATTTGTAAAGCTGTGTTACCAGCATTCAATTATTGACTGAAATTCTAAAGTAATATATATACTCCTACCATAAAAAAAGGTTCACCAATTTATAACCACTGGCAGGGGAAAAGGGAATGCTGGCTCTACCACTGGCTTATCAGTCACACTGTAACAGACGGAATGCAGCTCACCCAATGTGGCCACCCACATTTAGATATAGCATGTGTTTCTCACGGATCGCAAAATGAGACCAAAACGCACGAGAAATGCCCTTAATCCCTTCCCCCCATCTGAGGAAACATTGTCAAGGATGCAAGGAACACAAATATGTGTTGTTCTTCAGTATAGCTGCCACCAAAGGATGATCTCAATTTTTGTGCTGATGAATAGGGGATTCTCCATGAAATGAAGATAGAGTGTGCTATATTTTTAACCTTGGAACTGCTATCGTTGCCTAAAAATGTATGTAGGTGTGTGCTTCTCCTTTACTTCCCAAGTTCCTCTGCTGCGACGGTGAGCCAAAATTTGGACAGACCCATAGTATTGAATGGGGCTTTAATCACACAACATCAAAGGATGTGGGAAACAGAAAGATAGTGAGCAAATAAACAGACCATCTTGTAATCTCACTTGTTTATTTAGGTTGTTCAGTTGTAAGTGATCTGTTGCAATTAGTAAAGAGGAGCAGTGACGTACGATCAGTGATCAACCAATGTGTTTGTGTGGTAAAAACTACAACAAATGCAAATAATTATATTACAACAAAACATGAATAATATATACAGCAGCATTAAGTAAATCAGTATATTTAAACATTACATTAGCTCTAAGCACATGTTGAAGATGGCTGCTGACCTATAAAAACAGCATGGCTGGCTATCTATCAATATAACAACTATTTAAGGCAGATTAAATTAAAGGGTATGTCCACCCTTGAAAACATTTTTTGATATAAACATTCCTCCTGTCCCCCAGCCCCAACGCTCTTATTTTTATTTTAGAAAGTGCCCCAAACATTACTACCTTCCCTCTTTCCTCCGCCGCACTGTCAGGCCCTTGCTTGCGAGAAAATGCAAGCAGAGGGGCGGGACCGGCAGTCACGTCGGTGATTGGCTGAGCGGCCAGCTATCCTCTGGTGGGCAGTTTTGGGACTTTGGGGGGGACTACAGGAGAACCATTGGAGCTGGGATGTGAGGTAAGGATTTTATTACACTACATGATGGGGCCTTACTGGGGGGGATTATAGTTTTGGGGGTGGACATGCCTTTAAATAAACATCACTAAAGAAAGAATACATGAGACATGTACTATTACCAGATATGCCAGCTGGGGGGATAATGGAGGTTTAGGAAACAAGATGCTAGGAACATAATGCAATGTGCTGTAGAAAATATGGAGGTTCCCTTCCAGAAAACGCTAACTTCTACAATGCATTGCAGTCTACATACTTAAGAGCAACTTTATGATACAAAGGTAAGAAACGTAAGATGCAATGGACCTCTACTACCAATAGATGGTGCTGTTCTGTAACTCAGATTCTAGCATGTTAAATAAGAATGATTCCTGAGTCTTTGATGCGGGGCAGACCTCATTAGCCAGCACATTAAGTAGCTGGTTTGTATTTTGTATAGCTCTGGTTTAGCGATTGTCTCTGTTTCTGTTCGCAGCTACTGGACTGTGTCGGCATTCCCGTACTGATGGCTCTTCTTGGTTTATTCTTCACTCAAGATTCAGATGATCCATTATATGCTGTTGGAGTTTGTCTTTTAGGTGTTGGGACAATGGTGGGGCAGATGTACTGGCCGGAAGAGAGAACAAGGCAAAGGTTAGAAAGAGAAGGATCCAGTTTAAAGGATAAGTGCACTGTAAAATCAAGTTATGTTCATTTGGAAGCTGCAGCTTAAAATCCGTTGTCATATTTTTTTTACCTATGTCCCTCCAGAGCCTAGCTTTGTGCCTTGAAAGTTGCTGACATCTTATTACTGGGTTTGCTAAATGTTAAGCTCCGCCCCTCTGAGCGTCTCCTGCTTGAGCCTCAAACAGTAATGCCTGCGAGTCCGTGCAACTCTTGCTTGAGCCTCAAACGTAATGCCTGCGAGTTCGTGCACTCTCTGCTTGAGCCTCAAACGTAATGCCTGCGAGTTCCGTGCACTCTCCTGCTTGAGCCTCAAACAGTAATGCCTGCGAGTTCCGTGCACTCTCTGCTTGAGCCTCAAACAGTAATGCCTGCGAGTTCCGTGCACTCTCCTGCTTGAGCCTCAAACAGTAATGCCTGCGAGTTCCGTGCACTCCTGCTTGAGCCTCAAACAGTAATGCCTGCGAGTTCCGTGCACTCTCCTGCTGAGCCTCAAACAGTAATGCCTGCGAGTTCCGTGCACTCTCCTGCTTGAGCCTCAAACAGTAATGCCTGCGAGTTCCAAAAACTCTGGTGGGTCAGGTTATGTCTTGTGATTATCGTGGGAGGGCTGTACCTTAACTGCCACCAGTTACTAAATTCTTATTTCTTTTTGCAGCCAGTGACATGTTAATCGGTGATGCCTTGGTTATATTGGGTGCTCCTTGTATGCAATATCCAATGTGGTGTGAGGAGTACATTGTGAAGAACCTTACCAGGGAAGAGTTCTTGGGATGCTGGGTCTCTTTGGAACATTTGTTAGTGGTTTACAACTGTAGGATTTCAAATAGTCTTATCATAATAGTCCTCTGTCCATGGGATATTCAGTTTTTTTCTTTTTTTATATCTGTAAATATATTTCTGTATAAATAATATTATATATAGGTAACACGTTAAGTAGAGCACTCCTGGGTCTTGTGTCCAAATTCAACCTTTAATATGTGACAAACGGTCAACGCGTTTCGGCCGTGTATTGGCCGTTTCTCAAGGACCTGAGAAACGGCCGGATACACGGCCGAAACGCGTTGACCGTTTGTTTCAAGACCTTGAGAACGGCCGAAACACGGCCGAAACGCGTTGACCGTTTGTCACATATTTTAAAGGTTGAATTTGGAACACAAGACCCGGAGTGCTCTACTTATCGTGTTACCTTTATAACTATTGGAGAGAAGCACCGGGCGGTCGATGTTTGATAAGCATGAGTGCCGCTCCACTGGTTGGTACATTATATATATATATATAATCTATATGAAAAAAAGTCAAGGTGTTTGTATTGTAAAGTTCAACGTGATTAATTAGTAGTATAATATATATAATAATAATATAATTTAAAATTATATATAAAGAAATGGATGAGATGTGATTTGCTGGTGTATAAAGGCTATAGACAAAGTATAAGAGTGTATATGAGCACCTTAAAGGTTCGTACACACGATGTTGTATTTTGTTTCGGACTAAATTGGCCGTGTGTAGGGCTTTGATCGGCCAAAACGGACGTTCGGCGGGGATCGACGAACGGCCGACCTTGCAGTCCCACAGACAGCCTGTCTGTGGGACTGTTTAATACACTTTTTTATTGGCATACATAAAAAGAACAGTAGAAGAAAGAAAAGGGTTTTTTAAGACTTTTCAGAGAATGACTGCAGTTTGGCAATCCAATAATAGATAGAGAGGGGAAAAAAACCCAAATTAACTCCCCACGCCTTAATGAAATTACCCCTAAATGTTGCCCTGACTAGATAGGAAGGAAGAGAAAAGGACCTGACTGTAGAGGAGAGGCAGGGGATAGGCAAGGGGAGAGCTGAGGATCCGTGGGCCAAGAGTACAGGAGACAGAGGATCGCTAGTGAGCAATGGCGGGAAAGGAAGGAGAGGTAGTCCGCCCGAGATCAGTGTTTAGCGGGAGAGGAGAGGGACTGTTTCCACGTAAGACCAGCCAGGAGAAGCTGCCGCCCCCTTGGAGGACCCGGGGCCTCTACCGGAATAGGTAGGTGTCCTGTGCAGTGCCTTCCATAGTGCGGTTAGCAACTGGAGGAGCGGATGATGGTAAGAGAGCCTTAACAGGCTTGTCCCGATCCCCCTATGGGGGTCCATGAGTTGGTGTGCATTAGGGGGAGAATGGCTGGAGGGTAGGGAGTTCCAGCTATTCTCATAATATTCTTGTAGATTTTCCTTTGCTGATCACAGTAAAGAGAGAGAGGTAGTCCAACTCTGAGCGGACACCTGAAGAACTGAGGCTGGTGCTGCAGAATATAAGGTAAGGGGAGGAGCACCTGAGCCTGTGAAAGTTTCAATTTTCAAGTGTCCGCTCCTGTAGGTGAAATTTGGGGCAAGTCCAGCCCCAAAATGAAAACTTACATACAGGTAAATCACCCCCCAAAACCCTAAACGGTAATAGTTTGAAATGTGAAATATATAAGTCAACCTAAAATCCTGCCAATGTCCTGTTTCCCGTTTCTGCTTCCTGGGTCTTCCAGTAGTAGTAACTGTCAGCCCAATGACTGAATGTTAATTCCCTGTCTGCCTCTTCGAGCATGCCCAGGCTCAGTACAGGTCAGTTGGCTCAGTACAGGTTTTAAATTGCTCAGTTTCCATGAGGCATCCAGAAGCATAGCAGGCATACAGTAATAAATTCATAGGACCAAACTATGATATATCAACATATTTTAAGAGGCCATTCTTTCTAAAAGATTTTCTTATGAGGGTGGAGTTGTCCTTAACCCTCCTGTCCTGGATCCCCAAGGCTGAAAGAGAAATTTTAATTTTAATGTGTAAGTGCATCGTTGTGTGGAGTTGTTGATTTTGTGCGGTGGTGCAACTTGACTACTTTAATTTATTTCATGTGCAGCTAATGAACTATATGTCACAACCAGCCTTTCAGATCTTAAACTGGAACTGTGAAAAGTGCAGTATATTATTATTTCCTTGTTTTTTTGTAGAATAATTGTGGAATACACAGCAATTGGCAATATTCAGTGGGAATGGAAAGGGTGGTAAGTATTAATTAGTGATTGATTTGAGACAGTCATTTTTAAGACTAGACCACATGGCGCGATTCTCCTGTGCTTCTGACCGTGTGTACTGCACTCTATCCATTATCAGGCACGTATAATCACCATTTTTGGTGCTGATAGCATGGGCTCCCGGTAACATGCGTGAAATACGCTGCATGGTGATCTTGCTTTGCACTCGCATTTACAGTGCGTTGTAGTGTGGCCGCGGCTCTAATGTTTTAGTAAAGATGAAAGTAGTGTTTGTGATATTTAACCCATAATAACTATTTGAGAATGTACAATTATCGTAGTAAATACTAATGTGAAAGCTTTTCTCCCCAGAACACCTACACATTAAAGATTCTTCTCTAGTATTTGCATTAGTAGATATAAGTAATAGATTCTGTAACAAAGGAGGCTTCCATGTTTGCCAGTACAACTCATAGCCATGGTGGCTTCAAAAACAAGACCAAGGAAGTCACAAGTTCTAATCCCTGAGTTTACTTATATGAAACAATATACATAGTCTACTGCCTGAGTTTATTGCTTTTTTTGTTGTGTTGTTTCCATGTTTCTAGAAAAATTAATGTTTCACATATGTACAAACTTTTATATAAGCAGCTCTGTATTAATTACCAACCCGCGTGAATTGCTGACAGTCTTCCAGTAGCAATACAAAATAGTGAACTGCTTTTACGGACACTTACTGAAATGTACATCTATCTATTTTAAGTGTCACGGTGGTGTGTTCTGCTAAAGTGTGGGTTTGTAAAAATATAGACTTTTGGGGCACAGGTTTGATTCCCCATGCTCTCTATCTTTTGCTAGACACATAAATAAAAACAAAAACAAAAAGACTTCTACATGTACTAGTGTCTCACTTAGCCATTGTTGTGGTATAGCGGTAAAAAGCTTTGTTTTTAGAAAGACACAGTATAGAGGTTGTGGTCGATTCCCCATTACTTACTTGTTTGTGAAATGTTAAATGTTCTGTTTTCCTTAATCCATGCTAGCAAAGACATACAATGCAAAGATTACTCTTTTTGTATGAAAGCAAAGGAATTTATTCATGTGTAGGGACAGGAGCAATTGTAATGTGTTTACAAAAAAACTGCACTGAAATCTGAGTTCTGTGTCAGAGGAAGGGATCTTTGAGCTGTAACATGATGGCTGTCAGCTTCCTGTAAATGTGTATGCAGGGTGTTTCAGAAAAGGTTAATTAGTGGAGCTGACTCGTAGTACTCACAGGTTATTTTCATAAATCACCCAGCATCCACAGCAAAGGGAGAGATGAGACATATCTTGTTGTGTGTTTCTGAATGTACTCTGTCTTGGGACAATGTTGTCTGGGGGTCTTTAGTTCTCCTTTAAGGGTACGAGGGGATTCTAAAGATCTTCAGAACTTAAAGAACATTTTGTTGCTGGATTTGACATCATTTTTTAAAGAAATTTTCTTTGTAAAAATTGCTGCCAAAGGTTTGCCTAATTGGAAGGCTACACGGTCTCTAGTACAAAAGGTAATATACAGCACAGCTAATAGATACATTATTATTGTTGTTAAGAAATCTGTGTTTATGGCAATTAAGTGTTTCAGATGTTGTCAATTAGCGTTTGTAGCCAGTTGTTTCAGTATCCTCGGCATATTCACCCACTAACAAAGGTTTGTACCACAAAATCTGCACCCTAAACTAAATACTAACTTCTCCCACAGCGCTCCTGGATTGAATATCCTTAAATCTTACCATAAAATACACCAATAACCTCCTTACACTGTGTGCTTGTGAGCTTGTGCAGCCGTTTTAAGTCATGCAGGGTTATTCGATTAAAATGTGCTAATTTGCCCCACCAATCAGATGTTGGCTTTCAAATGTTAAATAAGTTCTGATTGGTTGGGGGCAAAATTAGCCACCATTTTACACAATAAGAATTTTATTGAATCTCCCTGATTTGTCTGTTACATCGCCATCGTGGCTTTGTCTGGCACCTGGGAAAGCAGGCAACAGATAACAGACTGTAGCAAACAATGCCAGGTAGCAACGGCTAGAGCTAGCAAGATATTGTCTTGTATAAAGAGGGGAATAGATTCAAGAGAGAAAGATATTATTCTCCCTCTTTACAAGGCACTGGTAAGGCCTTATTTGGAATATGCACTGCAGTTTTGGAATCCCATATACAAAATGGACTTCTTGGAAATGGAAGCAGTTCAGAGATGGGCAACTAAATTAATAAGAGGAATGGAGGCAGATTAGACAAGTTAGGACTGTTTACATTGGAGAAGCGAAGTTTTGCATGGGGATATGATAACCTTATACAAATATATTAATGGGCCATACAATGAACTCTCTGGTGCATTGTTCACTAATAGGTCATATCAGAACACTTGTGGACATCCTTTAAAGGGACTGTCCACCCCTCTTTTCAAAAAGACATATATTGTAGATAACGCCCCAAAACCTAAAGTTCTTTTTAGTCAAAAGCTAGAAATCGAGTTATTATACTTACAAGCTCCTCGCTCCACCGCCGCTTCTGAGTTCTTCTCTCAGTCTCCACTGTGGCTGCTCTGTTCTTTTTGTGTTCCCGAACAGCCGCAGTGGAGACTGCTCTGGGAATGGCAGTCAGTGGTTGGCCATCACTGTCACGGCCGATCACTGACTGCCTTACACAAAAGTGCAGAGCCGCGGGTGGAGCGAGGAGGAGCATGTAAGTATAATAGCTCAGGCTGGGAGCCGATTTCTATCTTTTGACTAAAACGAACTTTAGGTTTTGGGGGGTTATCTACAATATATGTCTTTTTGAAAAGAGGGGTGGACATTCCCTTTAAAGGGACACTAAACTCCCATAATTCAGAAAAACAACTATTTGCCATTTGTTTCTATTATTCACAGGGACGTGAGAACGCTTATTCTCGCCTCCCTGTGAATAATAGTACGTTCGGGGGACCTGGAACTTACCTTCGCTCCGCTCGCAGCCGCTCCTTCACTGACAGCCGCTCTGTCCCGACCACGCACCCTATCTTAGGCGCATGCGCGCCAATACAAAAGATAGGGCGCGCGATCGGAAGAGAACAGCTGTTCAGTGAAGAAGCGTCTGCAAGAGGAGCGAAGGTAAGTTCCAGGTCCCCCGAGCGTACTATTATTCACAGGGAGGTGAGAATAAGCGTTCTCACCTCCCTGTGAATAATAGAAACGAATGGCAAATAGTTGTTTTTATGGGTTTAGTGTTCCTTTAAGGTTGGAAGAAAAGAAGTTTCATCTTCAGGTTAAGAAAGTTTTCTTAACAGTGAGAACGGCGGACCTGTCTTCCAGCAGATGTGGTAATGGCAAGTTCATTAAATAGCTAAAAAAGGCCTGGATAGGTTTCTAAAAAATATTGAGAATTACTGGTATTAATACAGTAGATCTGGTTGATCCAGAGATACTTTCTGATTGCCGTTTGGAGTCAGTAAGGAATCCCCCCCCCCCCCGGATCACTGTTAGGTAGGTTAAAAAAAAAAAAAAAAAAGGGTGAATAGGTTGGACATGTCTTTATTCAACCTCAAATACTATGTTACCAACATAAATCATTATTTGATGATCTAAACTCAACATCGACCTAGAACAATGTATGGCCAGCATTACAGAAAACAGTCTGGTTGGATCTATTTTTTCACAATAATGCCGGCATTAAGGTATTGGCACCTTTAGTTTTTCTTTAAAGAGGAACTGTGGTCCAAAAATGACTTTGGTCCCTCCCACTCATGGACCCCATGGTCCATCCAGTTGCAGGACCCCCTTGGCCCATTCCCTTACAGCCCCATGTGGCCCCGCCCACTCACGGGTGCCTAAGTCCCACCCGCTCACAGGTGCTGACACCCCCCCCCCCCCCCCCCCACAAAAAAAAACACCAACTGGGTGGAAACAGAAAGGGCTGTTTTCATATAGTGAGAGAGAAGGGCTGTAGATTCCCTTACCTTCTCTGCAGCTGCAGGTCCTTCACACAGCAGAGAGGAGGAGGGACTTCCTGTCTCCCTCACACACTGAAGGAGTCTGAGGCTGTGCTCACCAGCGGCACTGTGCAGGAGAAGCCTTAGAAATGTCACATGTCAGCCTCCCACCCATTAACATTCTGGTCAGTTATTTCTTTATATCTTGGGCTGTGGAGCACATAGAGAGGTGGTTGATGGCTCGTTTTAAAGGTAGGAAACTGGCCTTTCATTTAAACTCAACTTGTTTGGAGACGACAGTTCCCCTTTAAATGCTGCTTATTTTACAGTAAATGTGAGCACCATAACTTCTACACTCTATTTTCCTAGTTTTTAAAAAATGAAAATTTTGGAACATAATACATATGTCAATAGACTTTTGATTTATAAAATAGGATTTACAAACTTTTTGCACCCCCCTCCATGGCATGCTGGTATGGTCTGGTAGGGTTTCTGATTCCAAAAGCTGAGATGATACAGTCAATCACAATTCTTCAAGTAACCAATTTGCCACAGTGTACAGGGGGTTGGTGTGACTTTAAAATGGGATTACCAATCCTTTACCCCGCAAGTAATGAAGGATTAAGAAGCTCTGACCTATTTAGCTCCAGCATATACAGTAGATGGGACTGAAGTCACACATACCATATATACTCGACTATAAGTCGACCCGAGTATAAGCTGAGTTACTTATTTTTACCTGAAAAGTAAAACTGATTAACTTGAGTAAAAACCGAGGGTAAAAATTATGACCACTACTGCCTTCTGATTCTATATTGTTTCAAGGCTTTAGGTGCCCTTTAAATGGACAGCAGAATTCCCATACATCCAATTCTGTAGTCCAGGAAACTGAAGAGTAGTGGCTGTCTTCCTGTCCAAAAGCCTCTGCCTCCTGTCTTGCCTCCGGGAGGGATGGTGACATGGGCAGTGGAGCCCAGTGGGTAGCTAACCCCTGCCCAACCACCACATTAGTTCTTTAAAAAAAGAAGCCGAATTATACTTACAGCCCTTCTCTCCCGAGGCGTCTACATTGCCGGCAGCCGTGTCTGTGATTGGCCGCGTCTGTGTCCGGCCCGTTACCAATTTCCCTGCAAACGGAGCTGGGAGGAAACACCGTGGCAGTGAAGGGTTGTAAGTATGATTCTGCTTCTTTTTTTAAAGAACTAATGCAGTGGTTGGGCAGGGGTTAGCTACCCCATATTAAAAGGTTTAAAGAGCATGTCCACCCCCAAAACTAGAATTTAATCCACTACTGGCCCCACTGTGTGGTGCATAAAAATCCTTACCTTACATCCCAGCTCCAAATGGCTGCCCTGCTATGCCCCTCCAAAGTCCAGAAAACTGGCCACCAGGAGCCTGGCAGAGTCCATATAGGACTCTGTCTCCTGTCTCTCCTCCAGGAGAATTTTGCCATGTGCACTGCAGCCCTCTCCCCCTCCCTCTCCCACCCGTTTTACTCCCCCTAGTGTGTAAGCCTTTTGGGGTATAGTACTGTAGGTCTTCCTCCCCCAGCCCCAACCGCAAAAATAGTTAATAGTTTTTACAGAAACTCCCCCAATGCCCTTTAAACACTAGGTGCAACGGCTGCAGAAGATGGATCTGGATGGTGGGAGGGAAGGGGGGTTACAAGATATTAAAAGTTTAAATTTAAGGTGCACATGCCCTTTAACTGATGTGACTCGAGTATAAGCTGAGGTTAGCTTTTTAGTGTCATTTTAAAAAATAAAAACCTTGGTTTATACTCGAGTATATACGGTAGGTTAAAGGGTATGTCCACCCTTAATTCTATTTTTTAATATAGCCTTCCCCCTGGTCCCCCAGCCCCAACCGCTTAATTTTTATTTTTAGAAAATGCCCCAAACTTTTACTTACCTCCCCTCTTTCCTTCGCCGCGCTGCCGGCCCTCTGCTTGCGAGAATGCAAGCAGAGGGGCAGGGACCGGCAGTTGCGTCTGTGATTGGCTGAGCGGCAGCCAATCACGGAAACGGCTGCCGGTCATTCAGTGCAGCGGAGGAAAGAGGGGAGGTAAGTAAGAGTTTGGGGAGCTTTCTAAAAATAAAAATCATGCGGTTGGGGCTGGGAGACCAGGGGGATCACTATATTAAATGGGATTAATGCTAGGGGGAGGGAATCCGGAGAGGGAGGGGGAGAAGGGCTGCAGTATGCATGCCAAACTTCTCCCAGAGGCCAGGTAGGAGGCAGAGTCCTATATGGACTCTGCTATCCTCCTGGTGGGCAGTTTTTGGGACTTTGGGGGGGGACTACAGGAGAACCTTATGGAGCTGGGATGTGAGGTAAGGATTAAACTACACTACATGATGGGGCCAGTCGTTGGGGGATTATAGTTTTGGGGGTGGACATGCCCTTTAAGAAAGGAATGGGAAATACAGAGAAACACTATAGACCTTGTTCATGTTGTTTGCAGTAGTGGAGAGAGATTGCTCCATACATCACACAAATAGTCTCTATTTAATAATTATGTAACTATTTGTAATATGTAGAGGCCCCAGGGCTGCCACGTGCCACAAGGATTTCTAATCATAAATTATATGGCAAAGATTTACACAACTATTTACCAAACTGCCTTCTCACAAAGTAGCATAGAAAAAAGTGCAAAATCCACACAAGGTCAGCTCAATCTAAAGACAGTCCCAAGAAAAATAGGGTATGGGCTCTATACTCCCATTCCCAATACACATCTCAATCCTCCATTTGAGTAGCCCACTAATGAAAACAGTAAAAAGAGTAATGGGGAGAGACAATGAATCACAGTCTCAGCTGTGACAAAGTGTATGTAATGAAACAATTCACACAATCTGCAAAACATGTTACGAGCGACATGCGCCCCTTTTTCAAGTGAGACTGAGGTTCATCGTCTTCCCCCATCACTCTTTTACTGTTTAATCTACAGACACATTATTAGATCCCCCAGCTTACCCACTGCACAGCATTCAGAAGGTTCCCTTTTAACATGATGAAGATCCACATGTTTATGATTAACATCCTTATTAAAAGTAAGGATGACCATTGTAAGTTAACTGTTAAACCAGTGGTTAAGGTACACTTTCCAAATGCAATACATTATCAGACCAGATATTCCTTATACTCTGGGGCTGAACAGTGAATTTGTTTATCGGCAATGCAGTTACTCCAGAATTTGTGATTATATTCATTCATACTTCAAATCAAACCCAGGCAACATTTAACTACACATTGTTTAGAATGGATATTTACCATGTAAAAACTCTGTCTTTCACCTTCTGGAACACAAGGTAAAGCTGTCCCTTGGTTGGCACTAAATGCGTTGTGCTCTCATGTGTAGCAATAGTCTCCATCTTCACCTCCAGTAAGATCTGAGTCCTCACCTCCCAGGCTGCTCTGGTGCCAGGAGATTCAAAGTTCAAGAATGTTAAAACTTCTCTGGGCCATGGAAACCCAAGTGTCAACTTTGTGATGAGTTTTTTGAATCATTAACAGCTCCAAGGTTCACAGTCTGAATAAATGCAGACTAAGGACTGCAGAGATGGGATTAGCAGCTGCGAAGAATAGTCATAAGATAACCATGGCTTTGTCAAGACAAGATAAGTAAATGAAGGAAAGTATAGAACACCTTTATTTAACAGTTGTTTGTTTAAAATATATCAACATGCTCAGTCACATATCCTAGGGATAGAGTCAATATACAGCAGAACACAGAAAAACGGTTGTTCTTTATGTAAATGCACAACCTTGTTTTATCTAGCAGTGCCATACACCGATACTTATTATGCAGGTGCTCCCCATACAAAGATAATAGGAGGACTTCGCCTAGTATAAGTCTGCATTGGGCATCACTGGATAAACAAGTGATAAGAATACTTAAATCAAGCAAACAGCTTTGTGACCATGTATTATTGCATGCAGTATAATAATAATGATATAATTCTGTGAACAGATGGATTAATATAGTTCATGTATTTCAAAACATTTTTTTCATTAGGGTGTACATATTAAAAGGGAATTAATGGGAGCTATAATTTACAGATACTGTTGTTAATTAATTTGGAGCAGACTGAAATAAGAGCACCATGTATATTGTAATATACGGAAGATGTTGGTGCTATATAAATTCATAATAATAATAATACATCCAAGGACACTTCTTCCTTTGGGCAATCATCCCACTTCTCAGAAAAGCAAGCAGTCGGCCTTGATGAATCACTGTTGGTCTCGGCGTATGGGAGGCCAAACGACTGGCGGTAATTTTCTCACATGTCTGAAGGGGACGAAAGGGCATTTGACATTCATAACTGTGGTACACATATTAGCGATAATGGGACAATCCCGGCAGTAAGATCTTGCTTTGGGGTCCTTGAGTAGATGCTTATGGAACTATTGAACTGTATTTGTAGCAATTTGTGAGCAAGTACTGATTGAGGTGGATCATTGCCCAAATGAGGACCACATCTGTGTGTGGCTGGCATAGTTTAGTCATCCAAAGTTATTTTGAAGCATGCACGCAAATTGTTATTAAAATATTTACTTTTAGAGTTTTTTTTATTAAAGGGCATGCCCAGTCAAAACATAAGTTTTCTAGAAATGTAGATCACTCCCCCAAACCCCACTTTTGCATTATTAATATGTCCCAAAGATTCCTCTGAGGTTCCTTACCAGACCCCGGTCCCTCGCAGCTCCTCCTCTGCTCTGCAGCTGACAGCAGCTCCACTTCCTGGTTGCAGCTGTCAGTAATGGCGCAACGTGACGTCACGCCCAATCGCCTTACGCTTCCAGGAAGAAGAGCAGCTGTCAGCGCAGAAGCCCTCTGCTCCTGTTTTTGCGTTAAATGAGCTTGAAACATGAGCAGGGGGCGGCGCCTAAGCGGGGGGGACCGGGTCAGTTAAGTGCCTTCAGGGGAATATTTGTCCCATAATGGTTGGGGGGGGGTCTCTAGATTTCCAGCTAAACTTATTTTTTGACTGGACTTGCCTGTTAAAACTGTTTCCAGCACTAGTATTGACCTTAAAGGGCATGTCCACCCTTAATAAGAACTTTTGCCATATAATAGAATACAGTCCCCCAGCCCCAACCGCTATAAAATAATATAAGAAAGTGCCCAGATGTTTACTTACCTTCCCTCTCTCCTCCGACGCCCGGCCTTCTGCTTGCGAGACACTGCAAGCAGGAGGCGGGACTGGCAGCCGCGTCCGTGATTGGCTGAGAGGCAGCCAATCACGGACGTGGCTGCCGGCTTCTCAGAATGCCGGGGGAGAGAGGGAAGGTAAGTACAGTTCTGGAGACTTTCTTAAAATACTTTTTTTGCGGTTGGGGCTGGGGGAACATATTCTATTAAATGGGCAAGGGGTTTTATGGTAGGGGGAGGGATAGCAAAACGGGAGGGAGAGGGAGAATGGCTGCAGTACGCATGACAAACTTCTCCCGGAGGCCAGGTAGGAGGCAGAGTCCTATATGGAGTCTGCTATCCTCCTGGTGGGCAGTTTTTGGGACTTTGGGGGGGGAGACTACAGGAGAACCTTATGGAGCTGGGATGTGAGGTAAAATCCTACACTACATGGTGGGGCCATTAGTGGGGGGGATTATAGTTTTGGGGGTGGACATGCCCTTTAAATTGTGATACAGTGCAGTCCCATTAAACAGGTGAGCTACCATACCCTCATTTGTTACTATTCAATTATGACTGGGCTCACCCAATCAGAACAGTAAACAACCCAACAATATTCTTCCTATTGAAAAATTCCAGTTGCTTTTTGAAGCATTGGATCCCACAAGCAGTACACTTTGTGTAGATGACCAGCTTTGGTTTTCTAAACAAAAGCACTGCCAGTTCTTATTTTCACAACATATTCTTAACTTTCCAGCAACCATAGCAATCCTCCCAATCATGATTTCCTAATATTATATGTGAGTGACATCCCACAGATTTCTAGCCAAATAATTTCAGCTGTACCCATACAAAGTCATTAACACTGATACTAGTAAGCAGAAGCCTCTGACCATGCAGCCTAAGGCTGAGGCCACACTGCAACGCACAGGAATCGCGCACCAAATCGGGAGCGTTATCGCACACGGTTGTGTACGCGATTCTTGTGCGTTTTGCATTTGCGCACGCGCTTTCGTCATTTTGCGATATGGAAACGCATGCGTTAACGCATGGTGAACGCATGCCTTACCAAAACGCAAACGGACGCGCAATCGCATGCGCATCGGAAATTACGGGAATTTTTGCGTTCCCGAGATTTCCATTTTACTGAAAATCGTGGGCGCAACCGCTAGCGCGAAACGCGTGCTAGTGTGGCCTCACCCTAAGTAGGCAGAGGGTTAAAATACAGTCATAGATACTAAACACCAATCTGGTTGTTCGGATTGTAACGTTTTTGGACAACATTAGTTTACATAACTGCAGTAAAGGTAGGTACATAAACGAAATTGCACCCCATGATGCCGACATGACAACCGGCTGACAAACTGCCACCCAACCGAATGCCCACACATGAATGAATTGTTGACCGTTCAATGTTGTGTTGTGGGTGCATCTTCATGTCTGTTCCTAGCTCAAGATTGTATTGTGTGTGATCTGGCATAATAGTCAAAATAAAAACCACAGAACATGTTTTACATTAAAGGGCTTGTCCATCCTAAATTTTGACATTCATTCATATGGTAAGGAATACCCTCCCACCCCCAACCGCTAAGTTAGAATTTTTAAAATCGCTCCCAAACTGTACTTACATAGCCTGGTTCCAGCGTCGCTCTGGTCCGGCTCCCCTGCCTGTTGGAAATACAAGCAGGGGGCCGTACCGGCAGCCAATCACAGCCACCAGCAATGGAGGAGACGATGGCAGCCGGGAGCTGTAAATACAGTTTGAGAATGATTTTTTTTGCGGTTTGGGGTGGGAGGATATGCCCTTCAATATATACTAAGCTTTTTAAGCTACATGAATGCTTTGAAGAGAGGGATCTGGAGGGAGGGGGTGATAGGGCTCCTGTGTGCATGTCACCATTCCTCCCGGAGGAGACACAGAAGGCAGCAACGTTAGGACAGGAAGACAGACACTACTCTGCACTTTCCTGGACTTTGGACATGGATTGCAGAAGAACCATAAGGAGCAGGATTTTAAGGTAAGGATTTTTTAAAACTGTATAGTGGGGCCAGTATGGGTTTAACATTTTGTTTGGTGGGTGGACATGCCCTTTAAAGGGAAAGTGGAAAATATCATTATTTGTCAAAGTCTTTGTTTGTGTAATGCGTACCTAGTTATTCTACATATTCTCTTCCATTTTGAAAAATCTGTTGAATTTATAACCCTTGTTGTTCCCTGCTGTTGACATAAGTGAGCTGACATTTCAGGTTCTAACGGTCCTTCTTCCCAGAATGCACCACTTCCTTGGAATGTTCCTAACAGTAATTTCTATTGATTGGCTCTTGGATGGGTCAAGCATGCTCAGATCTCTATTGAGCAACTGAATCAACCCAGGCGCTGGGTCAAGGGCAAGACCATAATGGTCTCTATTAGGGGTCCTGCAAACAGGAAGTCAGTATTTCAGAAACATTTATTTATACACAGACATAATGCTGAATGGGTAGATTAAGATGGGAAAAATACTAACCTTTACATAACAGTATATGTATTTGTACTGAACTTCCCCTTTAATGGGTTTAATATGCTCTAAACTACTTTTAACTTACCCCTGTAGTGGATTTCTATAGGAGGAAATGTAAAATTATAGCCTTATAATCTTAGTTCCAGGAGAAGAAAACCAGAAGCCACAAAGCGGTAGGTTATAATAAACCTACTGGCGAACCATAAAAACGAATTGTAGTTTATGCATGACTTATATAGTGGATAATGCACCTTGAACCTTGGAGTTCCGTGTCCTGTATAAGTACACGGCCTGCGGCCTAGTGCTTTTATATGGTCACAGAACTCCTCTGTGACTTCTAACATCCTTATAATTTACAGTTGGGTGCATTATCCACTATATAAGTCATGCATAAACTACAATTCGTTTTTATGGTTCGCCAGTAGGTTTTTATTATCTAACATACGATTGGCTGTTCTTCTTACATTAACTCCTATTACATAAACCCCGTTATGTTTCACTGCCACTGACCAGCGTCTATAACGCACCCACATAACTTCAGCCGCCAAGTTCCATACTGTGTCACGTGATCCTACACGGCTCTAGCCGGCAATGTCGCGAGATCCCGCGAAGCTGAGGAGGAACTGAGATCTCGCGGGATCCGGCGGGAGGACAAGTTGAGGGAACATGGCGACGTCTAATTTGTTAAAGGTAAGAAGAGCCACCCCTCATGACTTGCCGCTGTTCCAGGGCGGAGAGAGGGCAGAGACGCCTACGGCAGCCCCACCCTACCAACTATTAACATTGTCTGTTCCCGAACCCACTGCCTGACTGTATATACGGTTAATGTAGCTGCCAATTACTGTCACCTCTGCCCGGGCACCGGTGCCATGTAGTGAGGGGGCTGCTGGAGACTGGAAAGCACCCATGCCCAGACAGTGGCTGCCCTGTAACTGTGGGTGTGTAGGTGCCAATAGGGGAACTCAGTATGAACTGGGCTGCTTATAGTGAATGGTCACAGGTCTGCCCTGTGCTTCCCAAGGCTATGGCTGAATGGCAGATAAACTTCGGTGCTGTTTGGTTTTGCTGTTATGTGCATTGCATTCTGGGAGTAACAGTTTTGCACTGGGGTATGTAGGAGAGCTCAACTCGTCATCACTTATGCTGATATATAGGCTGTGGCGGCGCAGAAAAGTGCGACCACAACGTATTGCGTGTATACGCGTTACCGTGTGTTCGACACAAATTGTAATTGCTTTCGCTCCGAAAATGGATCACAGCGCATGCAATGTTGTCACCCACTGAGGTCCAGAATCTAAAGGGGAAACTTGAAGCATTGCAGGGCTTGGCAAACCTGGGGGAAATGCAGGTACTGGCAGGCGCCAGTAAACTGGAGGGTGGAAATGCCGATTTGTCATTTTAGGTGCAGATGAGGAGGACAACTGCTTAGAAGTAGCATGTATGGAGCAGGCCAATTCCTTGAGCACCCAGGGGACTGCCATCTCTAATATAAGGGAGGGAGAACTAGGAAGGATAAGAAGGTGGTAGTGGTAGGGGACTCTGCCGTCAAAACCCTACATGCCGAACTGTGGGTTGTCTGCCTGGTGCTAGGGTTCGACACGTGGTGGATCATGTAGACAGATTATTAGGTGGGGCTGGGAGTGACCTGGTGGTCTTGGTTCATGTTGGTGCCAATGACAAAGTTAGAGGTGGAGATGAGGTCCTTAGAAATGATTTCCGAGAGTTTGGGGCCAAATTAAAAGTAAGAACTTCAAGGATAGTGTTTTCAGAAATACTACCGCAGCCACGTGCTACGCTAGGGATTTACTGGCGCCTGCCAGTACCTGCATTTCCCCCAGGTTTGCCAAGCCCTGCAATGCTTCAAGTTTCCCCTTTAGATTCTGGACCTCAGTGGTGGGTGACAACATTGCATGCGCTGTGATCCATTTTCGGAGCGAAAGCAATTACAATTTGTGGCGAACATACGGTAACGCGTATACACGCAATACGTTGTGGTCGCACTTTTCTGCGCCGCCCCAGCCTATATATCAGCATAAGTGATGACGAGTTGAGCTCTCCTACATACCCAGTGCAAAACTGTACTCCCCAGAATCAATGCAGTAACAGCAAAACCAAACAGCACCGAAGTTATATCTGCATTCAGCCATAGCCTTGGGAAGCACAGGGCAGACCTGTGACCATTCACTATAAGCAGCCCAGTTCATATGAGTTCCCCTATTGGCACCTACACACCCACAGTTACAGGGCAGCCCACGTCTGGGCATGGGTGCTTTCCAGTCTCCAGCAGCCCCCTCATTACATGGCACCGGTGCCCGGGCAGAGGTGACAGGAAATGGCAGCTACATTAACCGTATATACAGTCAGGCAGTGGGTTCGGGAACAGACAATGTTAATAGTTGGTGGGTGGGCTGCCGTAGGTGTCTCTGCCCTCTCTCCGCCCTGGAACAGCGGCAAGTCATGAGGGGTGGCTCTTCTTACCTTTAACAAATTAGACGTCGCCATGTTCCCTCAACTGTCCTCCCGCCGGATCGCGAGATCTCAGTCCTCCTCAGATTCGCGGGATCTCGCGACATTGCCGGCTAGAGCCGTGGGGATCACGTGACACAGTATGGAACTTGGGGCTGAAGTTATGTGGGTGCGTTATAGACGTGGTCAGTGGCAGTAACATAACGGGGTTTATGTAATAGGAGTTAATGTAAGAAGAACAGCCAATGTATGTTAGTAATAAAAAACTACTGGCGAAACATAAAAACGAATTGTAGTTTATGCATGACTTATATAGTGGATAATGCACCCAACTGTAAATTATAAGGAGTTTAAAGTCACAGAGGAGTGAGGTGAAAATATGAAAAGAAAGACTGGAGGGTAGAAATGGGGCAGATAAGGTGGTAAAGGAAGATAGATTTGTAAGGGTCACCAGGGTAAGTAGGGGATGGAAGGATAGGGGCGCTTCTTTTCAGCTGGTTGTTCCCAACAGATTTGCCATTTTAGGCGAAGATGTGGAGGACAATGGCTCGGAAGCAGCATGTATGGAGCGGGCCTTTCCCTTAAGCACCCAATGGATATCCATCTCCAATACAAGGGAGGGAGAACTGGGGGCTAGGAAGGATAGGCAGGTGGTAGTGGTAGGGGACTCCATTATTAGAAGGGTAGATAGGGTAATCTGTTGCCAAGACCCTGCATGCCGAGCAGTGTGTTGTCTGCCTGGTGCTAGGGTTCGACATGTGGATCATGTAGACAAATTATTGGGTGGGGCTGGGAGTGACCCGGTGGCCTTGGTTCACATTGGTGCCAATGACAAAGTTAGAGGTGGAGGTCCTTAAAAATGATTTCCGAGAATTAGGGGCCAAGTTAAAAGCAAGGACCTCAAGGGTAGTGATTTCAGAAATACTACCGCAGCCACGTGCTATGCTAGGGAGGCAACGGGAGCTCCGGAGTATAAATGCGTGGCTAAAAGGGTGGTGTAAGGTGATGGGGTTTGGGTTTTTAGAGAACTGGGCTGACTTTTCTGTTGACTACAGGCTCTTTAGTAGAGACAGATTGCACCTCAATGATGATGGGGCAGCTGTTTTGAGGGAGAAGATGGCTAGGGGGTTGGAGGAGATTTTAAACTAGGTATGGGGGGGAGGGTACACAGAGGTAGATAGAGAAGTTAGGGATCAGGGGGCTAATAACACAACGGAGGACAGAGAAAGGGAAGCGGGGAGCATAGAGGATAAGGAGGCATGTACGACCATGTATGGAAGTAAATCAATTAATAATCTAAAATGTATGTTTACAAATGCAAGAAGTCTGGCTGGAAAAACCGGGGAACTTGAAATGAGCTTTAAAGGAAAGCTATGATGTGATTGGTATTGCAGAATCATGGCTAAATGATTCACACGATAAATATTGAAGGATACTCCTTATTTAGACATCACAAAGTTAATAAGAAAGGAGGATGAGTATGTATGTATGTTAAACAGGAATTGAAGCCAAATTTAAAAGATGGAATAGATGGGGGCGTAAACGATACGGCAGAAACAATATGGGTGGTTATAAACCGCCAAATGCTGGGGAGGAGGTGGAAATGAATCTCCATATGCAGTTGGCGAAGGCTGCTGGTATGGGGCATGTTTTGGTAATGGGGGATTTTAACTACCCTGACATAGATTGGAGTAAGGGAATTGCCAGCACCTAAAAAGGTATAAAGTTCTTAAAATTCCTATATGAGCATTTTCTTTCACAGATGGTAGAAGTTCCTGCTAGAATGCCTTGTTGGATCTGGTGATATCTAATAACCCTGAGCTCATTTAATATAGGTTGCAAAAAATTAAAGTGCACTGGGTTAACAAAAACATTTAACTTTAGGAAAGCTAATTTAAGGCTGTTAAAGGAATCACTCCTGCTCCTGGGGGGAATTGTTTCTAGGTAAAGTTACAGAGCAGATGTGGACCACTTTTAAAGGGATATTAAACTATTACATTTCTAAATCTGTACCTTTAGGGAACAAGTGTAAAAAAAATTAGGTCCACTCCTGCAAGGTGTAATGCTCGGGTAAAAAGGGAAATGGAAAAAAAATTGCGCTACATTTTATTAAAAAAATTATATAGAGGGTAGAGAGACCCTTAAAACCTAAATCTGGATTCTCTCTTTAGTCGCTGTGCCCTACTGTACCGATGATGTCTATTAACAGAAAGTGATTTACTAATGTGGGTGAATGTTTACTGTAACCATACCAACCAGTAAGCAGTTTAATATTATAGAGTTTTAATATTAAAAACATTCACTTCCACCTATGCCGGGAAGAGAGGGAATTCATTTTTGTTGACATGTTTGTTGATCAAATTATATGTAGTTTCCTGAATTTTGTTTTTAAAATACTTCAAGTACGGTTGATTTAACTAAATACTACAGGTATACAATGAGCAGGATGAATAAAAACCTTCACAAACCCCTACTGCACTTTCACATATGGTATATATGGTATTTTTATGTCTAGCCATTTTGAATGATAATTCATTTTTTTTCAGCATTTTTCAGAATTAATGTATACAAATAAGTGTGCTGTTAATAAGGCTCTTGAAGTTTGTTGTGACATCATGAAATCCATATAAAAATACGTTTGTAGAATTGCAGTTAATTGGTTCTACTGCAGCTGCAAATTTTATATATTTTTTTCATATTAACAATATATCTCTGGCCCAGGGTTGCCAGACCGTCCCTATTTGGACAGAATTCTCCCTTCTAGTGATAAAATCCAGAGTCCTGCTGTCAGGCATGAAATCTCATTCTAGGATGGCCCTGGCAGCCCCACCCACAAAACACCCACTCTCCACCCTGGAATGCCCCTCAAGATAAATCTTGCAACCCTGCTCCTGTCTTATCCCTCAGAAGTTAAAGCAACATATAGTTGCCTTAGTAATAACTAACTGTATGAAAACTTTTAGTACAGTGGTAAAGCAGTAACTAAATAATGGACTTGTGAGTAGCAGTGTGAAGCTAGTTACCTCTTTATGCACTAAAGTGCACTTTATGCACTGGTGACATGTAACTGGCTGTGTATCTTTTTGCATTACTGTCAGTTTGCATTGCTGTGACTATTGTGTGTTGCTAATTGAATGTTTTCACAGCTTTTAGACTGGCTGAATTATCAGCAGTGGGATTACTATGAAGTTTCTATCTGCTTTCCTATGCATATTCGTTTTCCAACCTGCAATGACATACAGGAAATCGCAGTTACCACTATATGCGTTGTGACCTAATGCATGGATGCCCGAATTTTGGTCCGTTTCTGTCCATTTCTGTCCGTTCTTAACTTCAATTCAAGTCTACAGGAACGCAGACATAAATGGACTACTGTGTGTTTTTGTGTGTTTTACCCACAATTCTCTGGGAAAGCAATAAATGGAGAAAATACGAACAAAAACTACCCACAAAAAGTGTATTGCATTTTTTCGTCTATAGTTTGTCTATAGTCAAATGTATTATTTATACCTATACACTACTTTAGACTTTTGTTTATATATGTTTGTCTATAGGCAAATGTCTAATCTATCTAAAGGTCTGTACACACATCCAATACTTTGGACGTCGAATAACCCCCGAGTGCAAGGCAGACACGAGACGAACGCCCGTCATGGACAATAATCGCACGTTTGTATGTATTCTGTCGGGCATCGTTCATTGATCCACCATGGCGGATTGACAACGCCCTGAGCGAATGCATAAACACGTGCGATTATGGGCTGAAATGGCTGTACGTTGTTTTTTTTTTGTAAGTATAGAACGTGTACGAGGCTTAAGAACCGCTTAGCCCATTCTTTTTTGCAATCAACTTAAAGGAGAACCTTTTTTAAAAAAAAAAAACTTAAAATGAAAAGTAATTGGGACAGTGATATAAGACTGGTAATTCTTACCTTCCAATATTATTTCTGTGTGGAGCACCACCCCAAAGAAAACTGATTCTGCCAGTCTTCCTCCTGGCTTCAGCACTGTCTTTAATACAGGACTAACCAGGAAAATGAAAACTGTACGCTCTGTAGCTCCTCAACTAAACATTTTAATAAAATTAATTTTTACAATATAGTTATCCTTTACAATCTCAAAATGAATAGGCCAAATTCCGCCTATCCCATTCTTTTATGCAATCAATTTAAGATTACAAAATGAATGGTCCACATGGGATTATTTCAATATAAGAACTGCTGCTTGTAAAATGCGGTATTTAGACATTAAATAGATTAGAGCTTAGTTAAGAGCCAGTAACATCATTTCTCCCAATGTCCCATCATTGACATGTGACATGTACTTGTGTTAATAATTGGAAAGCAGCTTTTATTTCCCCGTGTTAACAGCTATTCTGAATGTCTTAGCGGAGCTAAAAAAAACATTCGCAATTGTCCGTTTGCAACATTGTTGCAGAGTAGGGAGTGCTGATCTCTGTTCAGACTATTCAGCAACAATGTTGTAAACGTTGAACGTACTGAACATAGTAAACAGGGAGGGGGAATAGGAGCTTAAAGGTTTTGTCCACCCCCTAAAAAAACTTTTGATATTTTGGTGGCAACCAGCCAAAACCTCAACTTTTTGGGGAGTGGGCTTGGTGTACATACACTTAAAATAAAGTGAATGGCCATACAGAGGCAGATGTTCTTCTGATTGAGTGCAACAATCGGAAAACCGCTCAAATCCTCAGATCTTTCCGCAGATTTCCATTTCTGTGTAGAGATGGGTCGGCGGAAAATCTTTCTTTTTCATGATAAACCGCTTGGCATGGAAGAGCGAAAAATGGTTTTCCGCTTGTGTATGGGGGGCTTTAGATTTTTAGCCCAGTCAACTGTTTGTTACTATTAAACTGCTGGGCTAAAATAGTGGTGGTCGCAGCATTTACCAATACGCCCAGCATTTTGCTGTGAGCTATAGGAGACCACAAAATGCTGAAATATCGGTCTTTCAGACAAAATATTGTGTACCTAGCCTTAAGACTCATACACACGTCCGTTAATTGCACCAAGTATGGGCACTTTGTCTGCCGAAACGGCTGCAAGGTTGAAGATCCGGCCTGTCGGGCATCGATTATCGGCCAAGATGGCCATGCATATAGATTGTGCATAGCGGGTCGGCCCCCGCAATCGCACGTGTGTATGAAGCTTTAGGCTGCTGATAAACATCATGCTTGTTCACCCTTTTTATTCATCACAGTAGGAGCAGTGTGCTGAATAGCAAGTTAATGTGCTGTTTATAACAAAATTGACAGTGACCTGTGAAATGGTGTCTCACCCACCAGCCATGTGGAGAGACATTGATGAAGTAGTGACGGCCATGTACAGTTTCTGACAAAAGTCTTGTCGCCTGTGTATTTTGCAGTAACCTGATTTTTAATTGATCAATTGGTGTTAGAAATAGCTCATATGAAAAGCCAAAGCCCTCCCAAATAATATTAAATGTACTGGTAAAAAATGGTTTCACTGAAAAAAGATTTATCATTTAATCAGGGCAGATAGGTCAAAATGTTGCAAGACAAAAGTGTAGTTGCCTATACAGAAAATATGTCAGCAAATTAAGTAGTGGTGCTGTGAGATACAAATTTAATATCTTGTATGACTTCCATGAGCTTGAAGGACAGCATCCATGCGGTTTGGCTAGGATTCATACAATTTATTAATAAAATCATCAGGAATAGCCAAGAAAACAGTCTTGCATGCCTCCCAATATTCTTTGGTTTCGTTTTCCATGTTTCCTCTTTCATCCTACTCCACATATGCTCAATGATGTTCATGTCAGGGGACTGGGCTGACCAATCCTGGAGCATCTTGATCTTCGCCTTAAAGGGACAGTTCAGTGGAAATTATCATTATTTGTTAAATTAACAATTAATTAAAAATAGTTTGTGTAATGCCTTCATAGTTATTCTACATATTCTCTCCCATTTTGAAAAATCAGTTGATTTCATACCCTTTGCTGTTCCCTGCTGCTAACTTTAGTGAGCTGACATTTCAGGTTCTAACAGGATGCACCACTTCCTTGGAATGTTCCTAAGGGCTAGGCCACACTGCTGCGTTTTGTTTGCGATTGTGCTTGCGATTTTTCAAAATTATTGAAAACGCGGCAACGCAAAAAAAACGCACGTTTTTCGATGCGATTGCGATTGCGTTTTGCGTTCTGCATTTTTAATCGCAATCGCATGCGTTTTCCTATACTTATTGAAGAAATCGCAAACGCACCGAAAATCGCACATGAAATCGCATGCTATTGCGTTTGCGTTTCAGTGTGGCCTAGCCCTAACCGTTATTTCTACTGATTGGCTGTTGGATGGGTCAAAGATGTTCAGATCTCTACTGATCAACTGAATCAACCCAGGCGCTGGGTCAAGGGCAAGACCATAACGGTCTCTACTAGGGGTCCTGCAAACAGGAAGTCAGTATTTCAGTTGCATTTATTTATACACCGACAAAATGCTGAATTGGCAGATTAAGGTCATTGGGATGAAAAAATACTGCTATTTTTTCTGAAAAGTATATGTATTTGCACTGAACTTCCCCTTTAAGGAACTTTGATGTGGAGATGAAAGTATGCGACGGAACACCATCCTGCTGAAGAATTTGGGCTTTTTTATGGTTGGGAATATATGAGGTAGCTAAGATTTCTTGGTATTTTACACTATTGATGTTGCCTTCCACCCTGCAGATCCCTCGCACACCCCCATACTGGATGTAACCCCAGACCATGATTTTGCCTCCACCAAACTACACTGTTTTTTGGGTAAATCTCGGCTCCATGCGGGTTACAGTAGGTCTCCTACAATATTTGCAGCGATTGTGGTGTAATTCAACAGAAGATTCATCTGAAAAATCCACCTTTTGCCACTTTTCCAGCGTCCATCTTTTTAGCAGATTGTGGGACTTGGCAAATGCCACACAGTTTTTCAATTGTCTTTTGTTTCGTGCTGGCTTATGGGCACTGATTTAACTATGAAGGCCATTTCAAGGCAGAATCTGACAAACTGTTCTGGTTGACACAGGGATTTCAGGTGACCAGGTCTCCTGGAGCTCTGCTGCAGATGAAAATGGGCTTGCCTTGTATTTTCCAGCCAACAAACGGTCCTTTTGAGCAGTTGTCTTGCGGGGTCTGCCTGACCTGGACTTGTCAAAAACTTCTTCAGTCTCTTCAAATCTTTTCTTTATCCTCTGAACTTGACGCTGAGAGACATTGAAGGTGTGTGCCACATCAGCAGTGGATTTGGTCTTCAACCTCTTGATAATCAACACTTTAGTCTCAGGGTGAATCTTAGGCATGTTTGCAGAGGTCTATTTGCAGTTGATGTGAAGGTCTAGTGTACTGGGGTTCTTTTTTATACACACCTGATACCTAATTGATCCATTATTAGTCACAGGTGAAGCCCATATGAAATGGCGACAACACTTTCAGGGAGACTCAATAAAAGTTCTTATTGTTAAAAATGGTGCTAATTTTGCCCCAACCAATCAGATATTATTTAACGTTTGAAAGCTAACATCTGATTGGCTGGTGCAAAATTAGAACCATTTTTAACAATAAGAACTCAGAACTAGCTCAGTGCTCTAGACTTTAAAAAATAATTTTAGACAAAGAATTGTAATATAAAATAAAAGGGTATAGGGTGGGATACTCTCTTTATTGTATTTGCACTACCGTATAAACCGAAATTTTCAGGCTAAAAAAATAGCCTGAAAATTGAGTCTCGGTTTATACTCGAGTCATGCACTTACCTGCTCCGGCGGCCGCACGATCCGCTTCCTCTGCTGGCTGATGTCACTTCCCGGCATGACGTCAGCCAGCAGAGGAATGTGGAGCACACGGCCACCAGAGCAAAGAAGAGGAGCAGCCAGCAGGGGAACCAGAGCCGGTAGGAGAAGGCAACTGTGGAGACTCAGAAGGGGGGGGGGAGTATAGTAATCCTGCAGTGGTAATTCCTTACCACTACAGATGTTTGGAAACTACGACTCCCAGCAACTAAAGCATGCTGGGAGTTGTAGTTTCCAAACATCTGGAGTGCCAAGAAATGAGTCTTTAGTAGGCTTTTAAATGCACAGAAGAATTCCCATACAGTAATAGCCAAATACAGTATGACTATTACTGTATGGCACTTCTGCTGTCCATTTAAAGGGCAACTAAAGCCTAAAAACAATACAGAATCAGAAGGAGGGTGGTATCTGTTGTTGCCTTCTGATTTTGTATTGTTTTGTGGCTTTAGATGCCCTTTAAATGGACAGCAGGATTCCCATACAGTAGTCCCATACAGTAATAGCCATACTGGATTTGGCTATTACTGTATGGGAATTCTGCTGTCCATTTAAAGGGCAACTAAAGCCTCAAAACAATACAGAATCAGAAGGCAGTTGTGGTCCTATTTTCTACCCTCGGTTTCTACTCTAGTCAATCACTTTTACTCCTTAAAAAGTGGTAAAAAAGGTAATAGTAGGTGCCTCGGTTTATACTCAGGTCGGTTTATACTCGAGTATATAGGTAATATCAATTTACTGAAAAGATTATCTTTTGGGAGCCTCCACACTTTATCCAGACCATTATATAATATTGGCTAGATAACGTAAAGGTCTAGCCATAAACAGGCAGATGTTCTTCTGATTGGATTTCCAATTGAGTGCAACAATCGGAAATCTGATTGGAAGAACCACTTCCAGTTCCAATCTCTCAGAAGATTTCCCCTTGAAAATTTTTCAGCCTGACCGATAAGTCGGCTCTATCGACCAATTGCCTGTCCAAAATAGTGTTAGTCACAGTGAAAGTACCTGCAACCTATCATGCAGCACATAGGAAACCATGCGATTGTCTGTGATTTAGTGATGTTTACGATTGTCCAATCCAGACAAAGGGACAACCGACTGGTATATATTGTAGAAATATCAGTTGGTCAGACGGAAATATCTGCTTGTGTGTACCTAGCCTTATGGGGAGAAAGCTCCTGGAAGTCAATATTATAAGTGCAAATAAATATACTATAACGTACTAAACCAACTTTTCTTTTAATGCTAGTAAAAATGCTCATGGATTACAATGAAACTCCTTTGCCGCTAACATAAAATATTTTGTGTAATTGTTCACAGCACAAATTTGTAAATATTGAGTGGAGGGGCAAATCAAAGTACACTGGTGCAGTTGTATTTAGCATTGTTGTTTAGATTGAAAGCCTTACTGATATATGATTATTAGTACATACGGTATTTCCTACTAGCACTATAGTCCAGTATGTGGTATTGTCAGATATATGGTGGTAAAATTTCTTTCTTTTAAGCAGAAGACTATAGCTTTACAGGCCCATAGCTCTGTGGTAATGGTGTGAGTTTATTTATAGACAAGTGCAAAGCAGCCCTGTGTAACTATTTCTGGAACATGGCTACAGAAGTCATTACAAGGCCGAGACTTAAAAATAAATCTCTAGAAATGCTTTAGCATAGTTAATAAAGTCCTCTGTTAGCACCTCAGTCTTTTATTGGGCACTGAACATATAATTATTCCTGTTACACAAGTTTTGCACATATCATTTTGGAAATCTAAACCTTGCTCTTATGTGTGTTAGGCTATTCATGTAACAGAATGATTTTAACTTTTTAATGCATTTGGAATATTAGCATAGACTTGTTTTTTTAGCAACTGTTTACCTAAACACACATACAATGAGGGAAAGAAGTATTTGATCCCCTGCTGATTTTGTACGTTTGCCCTCTGACTCAAGGTGGCCATCCATACGAACGAGAACAACGAGATTTACCTATTATCGCTTGTGTGTAGGGGATATTCCCGACCAATCGGAGTGCCGGCGACCGACCGTAGTCGGCACTCCGATCGATTAGGAAAGATGGAAACTTTTCGTCGGCCGGGGTCGGCTCCCTTTACTTTAATAGAGAGAGCCAATACCGATCATGCGGGGTATGGCCATACGGCCAACCTATCTCCATATCACGTATGGGAATCGGTCGGTTCCATGTGTGTAGGTTCCCTTCGCAATGTGCCGACAGATACCAATGTGATCTGTCGGCACATGTGTATGGCCACCTTAAAGCTGGGTACAGATTTTTGAAAGATGGCAAACAGGATCTGCAAGATCTTGTCTGTCATTTCTCAAAAATCATGATACACACAGTCCGAGCGTTCTACCTATGTACATCATAGAGAGAACGCTCGGGGCTGTGTGTTTCTCTCGTCCGCGGCAGACTCCCCTAAAGGAGGCTATTTTCTGTATTTCCCGAACGACCGCTGGGTCTACCTGAACGTTCAGTGGCCACACGCTAGTTTGGGAAAACTAGATACACACAGTACCAATAAAGCCGTTGGATCCAATGGTATCAGGGCTTTATTGGTACTGTGTGTACCTAGCTAAAGAAATCACCAGTCTATAATTGTAATGAAAGGTTTACTGTGAGAGACAGAATAACAAAAAAAAACCTCAAAAGCCCAGTGCATAAAAGTCAGATATTATTATTATTATTATTATTAATATTAATAGCGCCAACATCTTCCTTGGAGCTTTACAATTACATAGTCATACATTACATACAGGGTAATACATGTTATACAAAGTCATACTTATTACATACACAGGTAATACATAATATAAGAATGTGGAGTTTCTTACAGCAATAGGAGAGAGGACCCTGCCCAAAGAGCAGTCTAGAGGAAATGGGGGTGAGACATAAGGTGACGGGAATCGGTAGGCTGTAAATAGATTTGCAGTGGAGCGTAAAAGGTGGGTTGGATCATATTGGGTCGTAAGAGGGGTAATGTTTAGGCCGGGTTATATGCTAGCCTAAGGAGATGGGTTTTAAGGTTACGTTTGAAGGTGTTAAGGGATGGTGAGTGACGGACAGACAGAGGAAGGGAGTTCCAGAGCAGAAGGGCAGCACAAGTAAAGTCCTGAATGCGGGCATGGGAAGAGGTGACCAGGGTGCATGAGAGGAGGGTATAGTTTGCGAAGCGGAGGTTGCGCCTGGGACGGTATCGATATTGATGTGCATTGTGAAAAAAGTGTTTTAACTAGCTTCTAATCTCAAAGTCAGTTTGTCCATATCTATGTTTTAGAGCTGGGCTTTACATTAAAGGGTTAGCACTGATGCCTTGCAGCACTGAAGTCCTTGCGTGGGTTTCCTACGGGCACTGCGGTTTCCCCCACAATCCTAAAGACATACTGATAGGTTGTATGTGTCAAATAAATATGCTTAGATTGTAAGCTCTTCGGGCAGGGACAGATGTGAATGTATACATGTAATTGTAAAGCACCACGGAAGATGTTGCCACTATATACCGTAAATCCACAATAACCTCAACCAGCAAAAACAGTGTTTTAATAAAATGTGAAATCTATAAGTAGAAGAAACTGACTGTGATTTACTTTCTTGTACCAACCTCAGGTCAACTAGGATTAATCCTCTGTAACTCACTGATAGTTTTACTTTTTTTTTTTTTTTAAAACGTTATGGGGTCGGAACAGTGGATGGCCAGAAGGGTATGGGAGCTGCAGTGGACTATTTTTTAAAAAATAAAGAATCACTGGGTGACACAGCTGAGTGATTATTAAAGTAAAATATTTCACTGCTGCTCCCATTATAATTTGAGCCTCTTCTGTATTATAATAAACTTATTAGCTTCTGCTACTTAGACTAATAATGTGTAAAGTACAGATCATCAGCTTGTGTTGTAGTTCAACTCTCTACATCTCTCAACAAATAAAGGGTGAGCTGAAGTAGTTTACCTCTTCTACTGTTATGGATGGTTTATTTTTATTCACTTGCTACTACAGTGAGGAGCATGGATAATGTTATAATGGGGGATTTTTGGTTTGTCTGTAAAAAGTGTACTTTTTTATATTGGGCTGTGATATTAGTTCAAAGCAAGTTAGGACATTTTCCTGTAGAAATGTGACTAAACATTCCCAGCAGAAACACTATTGTCCATTGGAACAGATATGAATATTGCTTAAAAGCTTTTTTGTTGTGACCAAAGGATTTATACAATATACATTTTTTTTTAAAATTACAGAATAAAGGTTCCCTTCAGTTTGAGGACAAATGGGACTTTATGAGGCCTATAGTCTTGAAGCTTTTACGCCAGGAATCTGTCACCAAGCAGCAGTGGTTCGACTTGTTCTCGTGAGTATTTTCTTTAGGGTAATAATAACAAATATTTTGCTTCTGAGGACAGATAGGTAAAAAAAAGTTTCACAAATTGTGTGCATGAAAGTCATAAACTGTATATACTCGAGTATAATCGAGTATATCCTCTTCTACTGCTGCTAGCTCCTGATCCCCACAATGGATTTGGACCAAACTGATGGAGGATCGAGGGGGCTAGGGGGGCACTTGGATGCTGCCCCCGATTGCCCCTAGCTGCCTCAAAGGGGCAGCATGCAGCAAAACTTGATGTATTGCACTGCGATCTCCATTCAGATCACCGTGCAGTACCGGCTAAAGTAAGCTGTCAGTGAATGAAGGCTTAATTTAGTATTTGTGTATGGAGCTCAGAGTATCAAAAATAGATTTTTGGGGGCAGAGATCAATATTAGGTGATCAGTTCTAATCACCTAATTATTGATCTTTGCCAATGAATGAAAAATCACTTCCTGGAAAATTAGTTCTGGGAAGTGATTTTTCCAATCGGATTTGAACATGGAAAATGGGAATTTTTGCCCGTATTCCACGTTCGTTATCATTCCCTAAGATCATCTGATTATGATAAAAAAACAAAACAAAGTAAAATGCACATATAAAAAAAAAAGTTTGATGTTGCAGGAAATTAACCCGCACCTGAGAATTTTTTGGTTCCATTTCCAGTAGCATAAATAACAGATAAATGCTGTACATGTTGTTATTTTTGCCTTTTGTGTTTACTGAGACCTAAGGCTGGTATACACCATACAACTTTTCTCCTGACTGACCATTCAAGACTTTTGACCAGTCAGCCAGGAGGAAGGACTACGACAAAAGCAGCCGCGTCCAACAGTTACCACCGGCAAGCGTGCAGTCCCATAGAGGACCGCACAATCGGCCATGGTTTTCCGACCTGTCCACTTGTGCGTTCGGCCGATTTGGATAAGCAAACTGTCAGCGGTCAGTCGTGGCTGCCAAAAGGAACCGGTACCATATTTCGCCCCCAACCGACCGAAACACTGAGACGTTGGTCAGTCGGCCCGAATTATTGTATGGTGTGTACCTAGCTTTAAGCTGGGTAAACACTGTACCAATCTTTTAAAGATGTGGCTACAGTCACAAGCATTCTCCCTATATAAAGTATAGGGGTGAAACTTGTGACCAGCATACACCTGATTATACTTTAGTACAGGGAGACAACCACAACAGAGGGAAATTGTCCATTTGCAAAAAATGATTCCCACTCTGATGCTAAGCGGAAACAATTGTTACGGACATACACACATTAGCTATAAAGGGCCAATACGGATGGTACCAACTAGATTGGCCCTTTATGGCTAATACGTGTACCCAGATATAAAATTACTGATTCAGTTTTTTGTAATTGTATTTTATCTCTTGCGTGGGATCTATAAAATGTCTGTGTTTTGTTCTTAGTTTTTTTTTTGTTTTTTGTTTTTTTAGAGATGTTCATGCAGTTTGCCTGTGGGATGACAAGGGTCCTGCAAAAATCCATCAGGCTTTAAAAGAGGATATACTTGATTTTATAAAGCAAGCTCAGGCAGTAAGTAGGTCCCTTTTTTGGCTGTATGTATATTCGATATTCACGCTGTTTCGTCGGAAGGAATTGTAATGTTTGCACGAGTTCTCCTATACACAAGGTAATTTATTTTTGCCATCCAGAAAAGTGCAGTGTATGAAGGTGTAGACCATGTCTTAAAGGAGAACTTAAAGGGAAACTGTGGTCTCAAAACAAGTTAGGGTTAAATGAAAGCCTGCAGTATTTCCTTTACACAGAGCCAACAATCACATATCTGGCTGGAGCCTGTGAGAAATGACATTGGGGTGAATGTTCAAACTTCCTGCTTCCAGTAGGTTGAGTGACATCACCTGACCTCTGCCGGCCCTTTTCCCCCGGGGGAGAAGCATGCTCAGTTAAGACTTTTTGCTGGGGAAATCAGGAAGTACCTGGGGAAAAAATTGACAGTTGAGAAGGGGAGCCTATTAATGCAGACGGAGGCTGGTCACATGACTTAAAACAGGAAGAGTTCAACCAGGAAGTTACATTGCTGAACCTTTCCAGCAATAACAAATTTTATTTAGAGATGTGATTTAGGTTTTATTTTGAAGGTACGATGGAAGGGTTTTTATATAATTCTTACTAGTTTGGAAGAATTCGAGAGCACAGTTACCCTTTAACTTTTTTTCGTTACCTTAACTGCAAAAGCTTCCCTCCCCAGAACACCCATGGGTTACTATTCCAGTAAGTTGTATTTACATAAAAATTGGATGCTGTAACTAATAATATTGTTGCCAGTACATGAGTCTGTCCATGTAGTCTTCAAACAGCCTTGTGAGCATGTGCACCTATTGGTCATGCCCACTTACCCTATTATTCACTGTTTCAATGCACGGATAATTTTCTATGCAGATGTCTCCCCACCAATATGGAAGCCCCTACAGTAAATTGTCTAACATTTGTCCGGTGGCACAGCCTTCCAGGAGCAATTGCTTCCACTTGTCAGGGACAGGAGTGTTGAAATATGTTTGCAAAAACACAACACTTAGATGGTATATCCACCCCCAAAACTAAATTTTGTATATGGCCTAATTGCCCCTCCAAAACCTCGACCCTGCAAGTTCTAAACTTTACAAATTGTTGAGGGAACTAGGGCTGGTAAGTATATTTAGGAGCAGATTTGAAAAGTTTAGACCTTAATATTAATGTCATTAAAAAATAAAAGTCTGGGATTAAACCTGCAACCCCATTTACAGTTTATACTCGAGTCAGCCTATCTCCTACCTTGTCCGCCGGCCGGCGATCCGCATCCTCGGTGCGCATCCGGATGATGTCACTACCCGGGCCTTCACTTTGCGGCGGCAAGTAGTGACATCATCCGGATGCGCACCGAGGATGCGGAGCGAGCGGCCGCCAGACAAGGTAGGTGAACTACCTTGCCTACACCAGAGAACTTACCTTTGCCTACACCAGTGGCAAATACAAATAGAGTAAAACCTTCTTTTTTTTGCATAGTATGCACAAAATAAAGGAGGATTTACCCCTATTTGCAAGTATTGCCACTAAGATGTTTGAAAACTACAACTCCAGCAATAAAGCATGCTGGGAGTTGTAGTTTTCAAACATCTTTAGTGGCAAATACTTGCAAATAGGGTTAAATCCTCCTTTATTTGTGCATACATATGCACAATAAAGAAGGTTTTACTCTATTTGTAAGTATTTGCCACTTAAGATGTTTGAAAACTACAACTCCCAGCAATAAAGCATGTGGGAGTTGTAGTTTCCAAACACCTTAAGGGCAAATATCACCCCCTCGGTTTATAATCGAGTCAATGTATTTTTCTTCCTTTTTTCCTAAAACTAGGTGCCTGTTTATACTCGAGGGTTATACTCGAGTATATAGGTAGTAGACAGTGATACAGGGCAGGGGCATGACCCATAGGTGCACATGCTCACAAGGCTGTTTGAAGACTACATGGACAGACTCATGTACTGGCAACAATATTATTAGTTACAGCATCCAATTTTTATGTAAATACAACTTACTGGAATAGTAACCCATGGGTGTTCTGGGGAGGGAAGCTTTTGCAGTTAAGGTAACGAAAAAAAGTTAAAGGGTAACTGTGCTCTCGAATTCTTCCAAACTAGTAAGAATTATATAAAAACCCTTCCATCGTACCTTCAAAATAAAACCTAATCACATCTCTAAATAAAATTTGTATGATGGGAAAGGTTCAGCAATGTAACTTCCTGGTGAGAACTCTCCTGTTTTAAGTCATGTGACCAGCCTCGTCTGCATTAATAGGCTCCCCTTCTCAACTGTCAATTTTTTCCCCAGGTACTTCCTGATTCCCCAGCAAAAAGTCTTAACTGAGCATGCTTCTCCCCGGGGAAAAGGGCGGCAGAGGTCAGGTGATGTCACTCAACCTACTGGAAGCAGGAAGTTTGAACATTCACCCCCATGTCATTTCTCACAGGCTCCAGCCAGATATGTGATTGTTGGCTCTGTGTAAAGGAAATACTGGAGGCTTTCATTTAACCCTAACTTGTTTTGAGACCACAGTTTCCCTTTAAGTTCTCCTTTAAGACATGGTCTACACCTTCATACACTGCACTTTTCTGGATGGCAAAAATAAATTACCTGTGTATAGGAGAACTCGTGCAAACATACAATTCCTTCCGACGAAACAGCGTGAATATCGAATATACATACAGCCAAAAAAGGGAACTAATTACGCCTGAGCTTGCTTTATAAAATCAAGTATATCCTCTTTTAAAGCCTGATGGATTTTTGCAGGACCCTTGTCATCCCACAGGCAAACTGCATGAACATCTCTAAAAAAACAAAAAAAAAAAAAAACTAAGAACAACACAGACATTTTATAGATCCCACGCAAGAGATAAAACAATTACAAAAAACTGAATCAGTAATTTTATATCTGGGTACACGTATTAGCCATAAAGGCCAATCTAGTTGGTACCATCCGTATTGGCCCTTTATAGCTAATGTGTGTATGTCCGTAACAATTGTTTCCGTTAGCATCAGAGTGGGAATCATTTTTTGCAAATGGACAATTTCCCTCTGTGTGTGGTGTCTCCCTGTACTAAAGTATAATCAGGTGTTGCTGGTCACAAGTTTCACCCCTATACTTTATAGGGAGAATGCTTGTGACTGTAGCCACATCTTTAAAAGATTGGTACAGTGTTACCCAGCTTAAAGCTAGGTACACACCATACAATAATTCGGGCCGAACTGACCAACGTCTCCGTGTTTCGGTCGGGTGGGGCGAAATATGGTACCGGTTCCTTTTGGCAGCCAGACTGACCGCTGACAGTTTGCTTATCCAATCGGCCGAACGACAAGTGGAAGGTCGGAAAACATGGCCGATTGTGCGGTCCTCTATGGGACTGCACGCTTGCGGTGGGTAACTGTTGGACGGGCTGTTGTCGTAGTCCTTCCTCCTGGCTGACCGGTCAAAAGTCTTGAATGGTCAGTCAGGAGAAAAGTTGTATGGTGTATACCAGCCTTAGGTCTCAGTAAACACAAAAGGCAAAAATAACAACATGTACAGCATTTATCTGTTATTTATGCTACTGGAAATGCGGGTTAATTTCCTGCAACATCAAACTTTTTTTTTTATATGTGCATTTTACTTTGTTTTGTTTTTTTATCATAATCAGATGATTAGGGAATGATAACGAACGTGGATACGGGCAAAAATTCCCATTTTCCATGTTCAAATCCGATTGGAAAAATCACTTCCCAGAACTAATTTTCCAGAAGTGATTTTCATTCATTGGCAAAGATCAATAATTAGGTGATTAGAAGATCACCATATTGATCTCTGCCCCAAAAATCTATTTTTGATACTCTGAGCTCCATACACAAATACTAAATTAAGCCTTCATTCACTGACAGCTTACTTTAGCCGGTACTGCACGGTGATCTGAATGGAGATCGCAGTGCAATACATCAAGTTTTGCTGCATGCTGCCCCTTTGAGGCAGTAGGGGCAATCGGGGGCAGCATCCAAGTGCCCCCTAGCCCCCTCGATCCTCCATCGGTTTGGTCCAAATCCATTGTGGGGATCAGGAGCTAGCAGCAGTAGAAGAGGATATACCGATTATACTCGAGTATTACAGTTTATGACTTTCATGCACACAATTTGTGAAACTTTTTTTTACCATCTGTCCTCAGAAGAAAATATTTGTTATTATTACCCTAAAGAAAATACTCACGAGAACAAGTCGAACCACTGCTGCTTGGTGACAGATTCCTGGCGTAAAAGCTTCAAGACTATAGGCCTCATAAAGTCCCATTTGTCCTCAAACTGAGGGAACCTTTATTCTGTAATTTTAAAAAAGTTATATTGTATAAATCCTTTGGTCACAACAAAAAAGCTTTTAAGCAATATTCATATCTGTTCCAATGGACAATAGTTGTTCTGCTGGGAATGTTTAGTCACATTTCTACAGGAAAATGTCCTAACTTGCTTTGAACTAATACACAGCCCAATATAAAAAAGTACATTTTTACAGACAAAACCAAAACCCCCATATAACATTATCCATGCTCCTCACTGTAGTAGCAAGTGAATAAAAATAAACCATCCAAACAGTAGAAGAGGTAATACTTCAGCTCACCCTTTATTTGTTGAGAGATGTAGAGAGTTGAACTACAAAACAAGCTGATGATCTGTACTTACACATTATTAGTCTAAGTAGCAGAAGTAATAAGTTATTATAAACAGAAGAGGCTCAAATTATAATGGGAGCAGCAGTGAATATTTTACTTTAATAATCACTCAGCTGTGTCACCCAGTGATTCTTTATTTTTTAAAAATAGTCACTGCAGCTCCCATACCCTTCTGGCCATCCACTGTTCCGACCCATAACGTTTTAAAAAAAAAAAAAGTAAAACTATCAGTGAGTTACAGAGGATTAATCCTAGTTGACCTGAGGTTGGTACAAGAAAGTAAATCACAGTCAGTTTCTTCTACTTATGAGTTCACAATTTATTAAAACACTGTTTTTGCGGTTGAGGTTATGTGGATTTACGGTATATAGTGGCAACATCTTCCGTGGTGCTTTACAATTACATGTATACATTCACATCTGTCCCTGCCGAAGAGCTTCAATCTAAGCATATTTATTTGACAATACAACCTATCAGTATGTCTTTAGGATGTGGGGGAAACCGCAGTGCCCGTAGAAACCCACGCAAGGACTTCAGTGCTGCAAGGCATCAGTGCTAACCCTTTAATGTAAAGCCCAGCTCTAAAACATAGATATGGACAAACTGACTTTGAGATTAGAGCTAGTTAAACACTTTTTTCACAATGCACATCAATATCGATAACGTCCCAGGCGCAACTCCGCTTCGCAACTATACCCTCTCTCATGCACCCTGGTCACCTCTTCCCATGCCCGCATTCAGGACTTTACTGTGCTGCCTTCTGCTCTGGAACTCCTTCCTCTGTCTGTCCGTCACTCACCATCCTTAACACCTTCAACGTAACCTTAAAACCCATCTCCTTAGGCTAGCATATAAACTGGCCTAAACATACCCTTTACGACCCAATATGATCCAACCACCTTTTACGCTCCATGCAAATCTATTTACAGCCTACCGATTCCCGTCACCTTATGTCTACCCCATTTCCTCTAGACTGCTCTTTGGGCAGGGTCCTCTCTCATTGCTGTAAGAAACTCCACATTCTTAATTATGTATTCCTGTGTATGTAATAAGTATGACTTTGTATAACATGTATTACCCTGTATGTAATGTATGACTATGTAATTGTAAAGCTCCAAGGAAGATGTTGGCGCTTATAATCAATATAATAATAATATAATAAAATAATAATATCTGACTTTTATGCACTGGGCTTTGAGGTTTTTTTTGTTATTTCTGTCTCTCACAGTAAACCTTTCATTACAATTATAGACTGGTGATTTCTTTAGCTAGGTACACACAGTACCAATAAAGCCCTGATACCATTGGATCCAACGGCTTTATTGTACTGTGTGTATCTAGTTTCCCAAACTAGCGTGCGGCCACTGAACGTTCAGGTAGAACCAGGTCGTTCGGGAAATACAGAAATAGCCTCCTTTAGGGGAGTCTGCAGGACGAGAGAAACCCACAGCCCCGAGCGTTCTCTCTATGATGTACATAGGTAGAACGCCGGACTGTGTGTATCATGATTTTTGAGAAAGACAGACAAGATCTTGCAGATCCTGTTTGCCATCTTTCAAAAATCTGTACCCAGCTTTAGGTGGCAACACATGCGATTTTCATCCAATGTGCCGACAGATCACATTGTATCTGTCGGCACATTGCGAAGGGAACCTACACACATGGAACCGACCGATTCCCATACGTGATATGGAGATAGGTTGGCCGTATGGCCATACCCCGCATGAGCGTATTGGCTCTCTCTATTAAGTAAAGGGGGCCGACCCCGGCCGACGAAAAGTTTCCATCTTTCCTAATCGATCGGAGTGCGACTACGGTCGGTCGCCGGCAATCCGATTGGTCGGGAATATCCCCTACACACAAGCGATAATAGGTAAATCTCGTTGTTCTCGTTCGTAGGTGGCCACCTTGAGTCAGAGGGCAAACGTACAAAATCAGCAGGGGATCAAATACTTCTTTCCCTCATTGTATGTGTGTTTAGGTAAACAGTTGCTAAAAAACAAGTCTATGCTAATATTCCAAATGCATTAAAAGTTAAAATCATTCTGTTACATGAATAGCCTAACACACATAAGAGCAAGGTTTAGATTTCCAAAATGATATGTGCAAAACTTGTGTAACAGGAATATTATATGTTCAGTGCCCAATAAAAGACTGAGGTGCTAACAGAGGACTTTAACTATGCTAAAGCATTTCTAGAGATTTTTTTTAAGTTCGGCCTTGTAATGACTTTGCCATGTTCCAGAAATAGTTACACAGGGCTGCTTTGCACTTGTCTATAAATAAACTCACCCATTACCACAGAGCTATGGGCCTGTAAAGCTATAGTCTTCTGCTTAAAGAAAGAAATTTTACCACCATATATCTGACAATACCACATACTGGACATAGTGCTAGTAGGAAATACCGTATGTACTATAATCATAATCAGTAAGGCTTTCAATCTAAACAACAATGCTAAATACAACTGCACCATGTACTTTGATTTGCCCCTCCACTCAATATTTACAAATTTGTGCTGTGAACAATTACACAAAATATTTAGTTAGCGGCAAAGGAGTTTCATTGTAATCATGAGCATTTTTACTAGCATAAAGAAAAGTTGGTTTAGTACGTTATAGTATATTTATTTGCACTTATATATTGACTTCCAGGAGCTTTCTCCCCATAAGGCTAGGTACACACAAGCAGATATTTCCGTTGACCAACTGATATTTCTACAATATACCAGTCGGTTGTCCCTTGTCTGGATTGGACAAGTAAACATCACTAAATCACAGACAATCGCATGGTTTCCTATGTGCTGCATGATAGGTTGCAGGTACTTTCACTGTGACTAACACTATTTTGGACAGGCAATTGGTCGATAGAGCCGACTTACGGTCAGGCTGAAAATTTTCAAGGGGAAATCTTCTGAGAGATGGAACTGGAAGTGGTTCTTCCAATCAGATTCCGATTGTTGCACTCAATTGGAAATCCAATCAGAGAACATTGCCTTTATGGCTAGACCTTTACGTTATCAGCCAATATTATTAATGGTCTGGATAAAGTGTGGAGGCTCCCAAAAGAAATCTTTTCAGTAAATTGATATTACCTATATACTCGAGTATAAACCGACCTGAGTATAAACCGAGGCACCTACTATTACCTTTTTACCACTTTTTAAGGAGTAAAAGTGATGACTAGAGTAGAAACCGAGGGTAGAAAAATAGGACCACAACTGCCTTCTGATTCTGTATTGTTTTGAGGCTTTAGTTGCCCTTTAAATGGACAGCAGAATTCCCATACAGTAATAGCAAATCCAGTATGGCTATTACTGTATGGGACTACTGTATGGGAATCCTGCTGTCCATTTAAAGGGCATCTAAAGCCACAAAAACAATACAAAATCAGAAGGCAACAACAGATACCACCCTCCTTCTGATTCTGTATTGTTTTTAGGCTTTAGTTGCCTAAATGGACAGCAGAAGTGCATACAGAATAGTCATACTGTATTTGGCTATTACTGTATGGGAATTCTTCTGTGCATTTAAGCCACTAAAGACTCATTTCTTGGCACTCCAGATGTTTGGAAACTACAACTCCCAGCATGCTTTAGTTGCTGGGAGTCGTAGTTTCCAAACATCTGTAGTGGTAAGGAATTACCACTGCAGGATTATATAATCCCCCCCCTTGAGTCTCCACAGTTGCCTTCTCCTACCGGCTCTGGTTCTGCTGGCTGCTCCTCTTTTTGCTCTGGTGGCCGTGTGCTTGTTTCTTATATCCATGATGGGTAAAAAATAAACAACAAAGATTTCCTTTCCTTTTTGTAAAGTTTCTAAAAACAAAGAATGTTACATGTTGCTAGTATTGATAAATGGAGTTGATTCAGGGATATTTCCAATTGCCACTTGGAGTTAGGAAGGACTTTCCCTCCTTCATACTGTTTTTTGTTTTTTTTGCCTTCCTCTGGATCAATTTTTAGGCAGGAAATTTGGGTATTGCTGATTTAGGTTGGACTAAATGGCCGTATGTCTTTATTTAACCTCAAATACTATACTATCCAGTTCTGCCCCCTTACTCCCCTTGTTTGAAAAGCAAATGAAAATGTCATTGACAGGAGTGGTAAAATATGTTTGCCAAAACAACATTGGAATCCCTGTGTCCGTAAGAGGCAAAATGTCTAAGCTGTAGTATGCTTGCAGTCAGCTTTTAGGGGGCAAGGCAGCAGCTCGCTTGTTTTTTCCCTGCTGTGCACTACAGCATATGTAAAGTGTACTGTTAGACTTCCACCAAATGAATTACATAAACAACTAAAACCTCCAGACAACATTAATTTAGAAGGCAAAGCACACTGATTTGTATTTCCCCTCTTTGGAAGTAAAGTGCTCCATAAAAACTTTACTTTTACCTGTAATATAACAGTAATATAATTTAGATATTCCTTCTTTGTTCTACAGAGGGTGCTAAGTCATCAGGATGATACGGCTTTACTTAAAGCTTATATTGCAGAGTGGCGCAAGTTCTTCACACAATGTGATATCTTACCGAAACCATTTTGTCAACTTGAAATCACCTTAATGGGAAAGCAAGGCAGCAACAAGAAATCTAATGTAGAAGATAGTATTGTGAGAAAGGTAAGTTTATACTAAGAACATACACTAGATAATTCTCCCCCATAGTTGTGAATGATCATTTATACAACACATTTGTATGTGTACAGCCATTTAATAACAACATCTCTATCCTGCTGTCTAACACAGGGGTGCCCAACCTAAACAACACTGGGGGATGCACTTGTGGCCCCCTATACAGTCACTGGACTGCCTCGGTCCCCCAAACCCCACAGGTCTGCTAGGGTCAGGGGGAAGGCAGCTTCTTGTGCCTGCAGGTTGGACACCACTGGTAACAAGATAAGACAGACTGCTCAACTGCTGCAGAGCAGCCTGTCTGTAGGGCCATTTTGTTGTTTCAACAAATCATTTCAAACAAGCGTTATCTGCTGGCTGTACATATCTCGGCAAATTTACCAAGATTTCAGGAATTTGGGGCAACGTTTGAAAATGTATTTATGTAAAATTATAGTAGAAAATAATTACATTCAGAAAATAATTATTTTGGAAAAAAAAATGTAACAAATAAATAAGACTGAAATACAGCACCTATGATTACTGCCTTTTTATTTTGAGCGTTTGCCAATTCTCAAATAGTAGCATTGGAAAGTTCTATTTGGGTTGGGGGGTTTGATTTCACCAAGTCAGATTAGCTTCATCCAATCTGGCAGCCTGATGGTAGCTGCTGCAAGTGCATACTAGCTTCCTTTGCTACTGATTCTAAATCATTGGGGTGAGGAGCTGTTTTTTTTTGTTTTTTTTTTTCACTGTTAATGTCTGTCATTTTACTAGCCCCATCAGTAATTTTGTATGCTGTTAGCAAAACAAAACAAATTTACAAGAGTGCTGCGATTGCTAGCTTGTGTTCAGTTTTTCAGTTTCTGAATGAAGTACTGTAATAACAGGTGCTATGGCTGTTTTTTTTGCAGAAACAAACTTTAACGGGGCATGACCATCCATAAATAGAAAATTTACATGCACATGCTTGACTCCCCCCAAACCCCACTTGCGTTTTACTTACCTCTTCCAAAGATGCAGCTAAAGAAACTTACAAGCCCTAGTCCCTTGCCACCTGGGTACTGCCCATGCTGTTGTTGCTGCGACCAGGAAGCAGCAAGGGGAGATGCAGAAGAGCATCAAAGGAACCAGGTCTTGTAAGTTCCTTTAGCTGCAACTTTGGAAGAGGTAATTAAAGCGCAAGTAGTGTTTGGGGTGGTGTCATGCATGTGTATGTAAAATTTCTATTTTTGGGTGGACATGTCCTTAAAATCTCTCAAAATGCAACGTTAAAGGTCTTGACCACTCCAACACTCAAAGTTTACTTACATGAAGGACACAAAACCCATAAGACTAGGATTTTTCCCTGCTTCCCCAATATCCCTAAATGGAAATATTCATCATGTTTCTCGCCAGTCTGATTTTTTTTTCTGGTCCTTCTGGGTAGCAGACATAAGTCATGGTCATGATGGTGACATGACAGCCAGTGACTTGTGGCTCCTTTTTGTGCTGCTGCTGCCGCCTCTGGCTGGGCAAGCTTGTAGTTTCATGACCGAGGCAGGTGAGACAACAGATGAATATTTCCACCTGTCTATGTCCTTAAATAGTCATTTTATTTTAGTATCTGTAAACAGCTGTGTAGCAAAATAAAGTCTTTTAAATTCTTGTTGGTAAATAACAGTAAAATACCTACTATATATTGTCCTAGCTCATTCGCTGATGGCACATTTTTTCATGCTACTTTAAAGCAGGCCATAGACTGGAACCTTTAGCCTGATGTATGAAAGGAAGGGGGAAACCCTGAAACGTTGTGCACAGTTTGTCACAATAAAAGTTTATATCTTCTAAGAGTGCGTCTCCCCACCTTTCATGCATTGGAGTTTATCTTCACTGCTAGTGGTTAGCAGTTTTAGAGAGAACGCACCATAGCAGATTCATAACACAAGGTGTGCGAAGAGAAAATCATTTTGGGATCAAGTTGAGACCTTTAGCCGTGTCTAGATTGAAACACTATAGACTGCTTTCAGTTGTTAACAATTTCTTGTACTGTGGGTGTAGCTTTTCTTTTGATAGAAAGTTTTTTGTTTTTTTAATTTAATGATCTATTTATAAAATGTAGGAGGTAATAAATTCAATAGATGCACCACTCGCTTGGTAATAGGACTAATATCAGTTAAACATTGGATACTAAGGGCTTCGCAAACAGAAACGCAATCGCATGCGCTCACCATTGTAATGCACAATCGCATGCGATTTCGTATCTCAAAAGGAGAAATCGCATGATCAAATACAACGGAATCGCACACGCAGCCGCAGTGTGGCCGTGCCCTAAGAACTGTAATTGCCTTTCTAGTTTTAACAAGACCCATGGATTGTAGGTGCCTTCTTTTTATTGATTAGGAGCACTTTTTCTCTTGTTACCTTTCTTATTGGGAGCCTATTGTCTATTGCAGCTAATGTTGGACACATGGAATGAATCTATTTTCTCTAATATAAAAAACCGACTACAGGATAGTGCAATGAAATTGGTCCATGCCGAGCGATTAGGAGAGGCATTTGATTCCCAGCTTGTTATTGGAGTGAGAGAATCATATGGTATGTATTATAGTGTCTTCCCACCCGCCCCCCTCAAAAAAAAACGTTCTAGCGGTGCTGTGTGGTTTGTATAAATGGGCTTAGTACCCTTAAAATCCAATATTTGGAATAATTGCATCAGCTGTACTGCTTTGATTACAATTTCCTGTAGCTAAACAATGGAGTTATATATTATTTGATTTTAAATCCTTTTCAGTTTTACTATTTTTTTTAATGAAAAGGGTGTATCCCATCCTATGTAAAAAGGCTTCTGCTTAGTTAGTCATGTGTGCAAGGAAGCTTGACATACCGTATATACTCGAGTATAAGCCGAGGTTTTTAGGTCTAAAAATCAACCTAAAAACCTTGCCTCGGCTTATACTCGAGTCAATACTAAACTTACCTTCATTGCGCGAGTCAGGAAGGAAAGCCGGCAGTTCCCAGTAGTTCTTCACGGGTGCGCGATGATGTCATCGCGCACGCTGACAGGATGACGTCATCGCGCAGCCGCGAGCAGTACTGGGAACTGCGGCTCTGCACAGAGACATGAAGGAACTGAAGATGAAGGCCAGGTACGGTAAGTGAGCTGGGGGGACAGTATGCCATACAGTAACCCCCAATACCTTTCTACTATAGGTGGTTGGAAACTACAACTCCCAGCAACTAAAGCATGCTGGGAGTTGTAGTTTCCAAACATCTACAGTGGAAAGGTATAAGGGTGGTAATTTATACCCTCGGCTTATACTCGAGTCAATCATGGGTTTCTGCTTTTTGGGGCAAAAATGGGTACCTCGGCTTATACTCGAGTCGGCTTATACTCGAGTATATACGGTATGTCTTAGGAACACAATATAAAATTGAATCCTGCAAGAGATTTGGTGTTGTAAGCTGGGTACACAAGGGCAGATGTTTTGGCCAGCGGACCATTTATTACGTTGCGGCTACATTCTCCACTTCTGACACAGCAGTTCATAGAAGACCGCTTGATTAGTCCTAATTTTCCACCATGTCCAATCAGTCTTCCGTTTGATCCTTCCAGAAAAAAACGATCGGACTGTCACGGGCTAACCGTCTGAAATATTGGTCAGATGAAAATGTCTGCTCGTGTGAACACAGCCTAACCAATATATACTGTATAAACTTGTCGATTTGATTATTAAAAAAGAAAAAAATGTAAAATCAATAAACATTTGTTGGTTATGTTATCCTTTTCCCCAATTGTTTGATAAGACTCGCTATGGATACATATATTGCCCGAATTTATAAGAGGCTAATAACAATAATTTGCATATATTATAGAGTTGTAAGATAGAACAAGGAGAGTGTTCATTCATCTAGTCATTAGTGTGTGTTGTTGGCTGCATGTGATAAAGAAGCCTTGATCATTTGAAACTTACATTTTTTTTAAAATTTATTTGTTTCAGTAAATTTATGTTCAAATCCAGAAGACAAACTTCAGATATATCGGGATAATTTTGAAAAAGCTTACTTAGATTCAACAGAAAGATTCTACCGAACACAAGCCCCTTCCTACTTGCAGCAAAATGGTGTCCAAAATTATATGAAATACGTAAGTGGAAGGCATGGGAGGAGAATGCTGGTAGCTTAGTATTGGGAAGTATATAACTTATTTTGTCTTCTGAACAGGCAGATGCTAAACTAAAAGAAGAGGAGAAAAGAGCAGTTCGGTACTTGGAGACAAGGCGGGAATGTAACTCTGTACAGGCGGTGGGTATGCAGATACACTTGGCTAACATAGAATGTTTTGCAAACAAGATTGATATTTAAAGGCTGCTGGCAGTTAGATATACTATTTAACAGTGGGTGAATACAAAACCACTTTTTATATTAAGATTCATGAACATATATATAAACTGACAGGACAGCCTATGAAATAAAAACCTATAACACTGTCACAGTAATTGTAAGTATAGTACATGTGAAAAAATAATTAAAAACACACAGAATATGTGGTCCTGATAAAAATCAGCAATTATAACACAAGGTAATCCAGCTATTCTGTTTGGTATGAACAAATGTTTAAGTAGATATATTAGGTGTATGCCATGAATTGTGTGATATTGGTATATTCTTGATGGTATTTTGGCATATATTTGATAAAAACTCTTTGTTTATGAAAATATATATATGAAAAGTTTTATAGCCTGTATTAAACAAAAACAAGATTCATAAATCATATGACACTAATGATGTAGATAAGCTCCAGTTATAACTGATGACATCAGCTCAGTGATTCTCAAACGGTGTTCCTTCATAAGGTTGAGAAATACAACTCCTAGCAAATACAACTCCTAGCATCCTCTGTAGTTCCCTCGGTAGTTGAGGAATGCTGGTAGTTACATAGCTAAGCACCCTTTATAAGAATATAATTTACAGAATATTCATAGCTCTTTGTGTATTGTAATGTTCTACCTTTTTTTCTGTTTACACAAAAAGAAATGTTTTACTGAGCTATAGCTTTTTTCCGTCTATAATAGCATTTTGAAATACCCGTTCATGTATTATCTATATTTATTTATCTTTATATTGAACCTTATTTTGCTACCACCCAGTCATCAATCGGTGTTCAGCAAACTCTTTTCTATATTACAGCTAATGGAATGTTGTGTGAATGCTCTTGTTACATCTTTTAAAGAGACAATCTTAGCTGAATGCCAAGGCATGATCAAGCGCAATGAAACAGAAAGTAAGTCAAATGGCTTTATTTATCCGGTTTATTTGATGTTTATTTTGTGTGAGAATTCGAAACCTGCTTAGATTTCTACAAATATTTGTGCAATGGGTCTTAGAAAGCAGTTGATACAACACTGTGATAAGCAGGTCCTGCAAATTTATCCTGGGCCTGAAGAGTAACAATATGTCCTTTTAACTAATCCTGAAGTTTATGAGGTATAAATCAAGCTTTGAAACTCAGGCGTGTAATTAAAGTACATGACTCTTTGCATATAGGTCCAGATATCTAATTGGTTTCTTGAAGCGAGCAGCAGTAGTTTGCTGGCGGCGTTGGATGTTTTCGCCTCCCACAGAGTACTGATACTCGGAAAATCCTATCGGAACTGGTTGAATTTGCTGGGTATCGGCACTGTGTTGCCCAACTTTACACCTGCACCTCTGGCAATTTCCTGCTGTGAGCTTTTACAGGAAGTGTATGTTTTCATTGTATGAATTGTACCAACCATTAAGCGTTGAATTTCTTGTCTTCCACACATTCAGGGAGATTCAATAAAAGTTCTTATCGTTTAAAATGGTGCTAATTTTAACTAACTTTTATTGAATAACCCTGATTGTATTTTGCTATCGGTTTAGTAGGTTTTTATCCGTTACCTACGGTATGTTTCAGACTGTGTCTATGCTAGGTTTTAAGCTATGATCTAATTAAAACCAATTTTAGCACCATGTATTTTTCTTGCTTCATTACTTGCTATATGGTATTTGCATCTCCAATTTAAAGATTTCTTATTTATTACATCATTATTTTCCCTGTTAATAAACAAACCAAAAGTCTGCAAATAGGGATCACACATCTCAGGTACATGGAAAACAGCATGTGACCATGTGTGAATAAAATTAGTTCCCTAGTACAAAAAGAAAAATAATAATGAAAGCAATAGTTTGAAAGCTGAAAATGTATGTTTAAAGGGCATCTATAATGGGAAAATGTAGTTTTTTCTTTCTATGTGTTCTATAATTCCCCCCAACTCCCAGAGAACCTTTATTTTATTCAGTTTCTTTTCTGCCCTCGAAAGTTAAAAGAAAAGTTCAATACACCACTAGCTGTCAATCAAATCCCATAATAGCATGCCGGTGTTTTACAGCAAGTCTCCCAATGACTCCCTGCTCACTAAAATGCTTGGCAAACACTGGGTTAAAAACAGAAGTAAAGGGAAGGAGAATGAAGCAGCTTTCACCAGTTTATTGCCTGTCAAAGGGAGATTGGGCTGCAGTGATAAAAAGGTTAATGTATGCTGCCTTATTCCCACCTTCCTTTGTGGCTCCATGTTTGCACAGTCTGATTTACTGCAGAGCTCCCCCCTCCCCTCTCTGGTCATTCTCCCGTTCATATAGTCCAGCTGTGAAACAAGCCGCTTGTGTGCATTAATCCTCTTAAACATCACTCTAACCTGTAAAAAGAAAAGAAGAAAAATCGGTATGTAAGCCTGTAGAGATGAAGTGTCTCTGTTGTTCTGGAGACACATTTGCTACATAAGGAGTGGGACGGGAATGAGTTAGGAGAGACCCGAGACCTGGCTTTCCATGTCTGGATTCAAGCAATGTATAAATTTCACCATAGATGCCCTTTAACCTGAAATGTTGCCTGATGTTCTGTTACCTTCCTTTCTGCTTCCTGGTTCAATCAGTTAGCAGCTGTCAGTCCAGTTGACATCACAGTCAATGACTGCATGCTATTCCCCAAGCTGCCTCCTCTGAGCATGTAAAAGTTTTTGGGTTTTTTTTTGCTGCATAATAGATTAGCCATATGTCTGTCACCTTTCTAACTATTGAAGTTTTGTATTGTATTGTAGAACTACAGTGCATATAAAGTTTTAAAAACAGATAAAAAGTATCTGGGACAGGGAGGTAATTCCTACCTCCCAATATTGTTTTTATGAGGAGCGCCAGCACAAAGAAAACCTGTTTTTGCCAAGACTCTTTTTTTTAACAGGCAGATAAAAACTGTACGTGCTGGTGCTCATCTAAATAATATTGGGAGGTTGGAATAATCAATCCTACCTCCCTCCTTTAGGTACTAGTTTTAAAAAGTTAATTTAGACAGTGCAGTTGTCCTTTAAAACACATTATTTACCTATCTAAAACCCAGTTCACTTTGCTCATTTAGGTCAATGATGTCCAAACTGTTTCCCTCCTAGATGTTTTAAAAACAAAACTTCCCAGCATTCCATAGTGCAGTCAGGTTATTCTGAGAGATGTAGTATTCAAACATCTGGAGGGCTGCATGTTTGACACCCATGATTTAAGTAGACTAGAAGTCTACTAGGAGAGATTTCCTGCAAAACCTTTGGTAAATTTAAACCATACACATGACATTGACACATGGTAATAGAGGAGAGGTTTCTTTATCACACAGCAGGTAATCTCTGAATTTCATTTAAAAGGTGATATTGCCCCTTTAAGAAGAAGCCAAGAATGGAATACTACTTACATTTTAAAGGTAACTAGGTTAAAATTATTTTAAAAATACTGGGCTAGATTTTACTTACTAGTATAGCTAATAAAGAATAAACAGGACAAGACATATATCATATATGCATTGTGTTTTTCATTTCAGAGCTACATTTAATGTTTTCTCTTATGGATAAAGTCCCTAATGGAATTGAACCAATGCTAAAAGATCTGGAAGAGCACATTATAAGTGCTGGCTTAGCTGACATGGTGGCTGCTGCTGAGACCATTACTACTGTAAGTCACATGGATAATACCGTATATTATAAGGTACAAACAGATAGAGGAGACATTGCAATGCGGCTGTGTGCACCTATATTCGAGACATGTTGCAAATCCCTTATTGGGCTATAGATTAACATTCACTTGTGTACATGCTTCTGTTTGGAATTATGAATGAAAATTCCATTGATAGCGTTATCGGTGTGAAATCTCACCATCCCTACGTACATGTTTCTTGGGTGGCCAAAGAAGAAACAATATTATCAGCAAATAAAGATAAATAGACAGATTCCATTAGTAGGGAGATACAGCTATCATCCGCCTATACTACACATGTAACCGATAATAAACCAGCCCCATAGGACCAAACAGGACTGGCTTCTTATAAGTGCTGTAAGGAAGCAAGGTGAAATTGCACCATACAATACTGATATCAGAAATTTGTTATGAGCCATTGTAATATTTATATGTAAACAAGCTCACATCAACATGGGTGGAATTTAAAAAATGCATCACAATCCCTATACAAATCCCTATACAACTGATGATGTGGCATCTTCCCTCTGTCCCAGCAGTAGGATGCAGGTGGGCATGCTCCAACAAAGGGGCAGAGCAGTGGTGCTGGTAATGTCACAGCCCACAATGTAAGCAGAAAGCACCACCCTTTGTTGTGCTTTAAAGGTGGCCATACACTAAAAAAGGTTATTACGATCGTAATCAAGATATTAAACCGACCGATGCTTTGATAGACAGATGTACAATGTTAAGTGTACGTAGATGTACCAGACATTTTGTTCGACATTCAATTTTTGTTATTAATATTGAATGTCTTCTATTCTGAGGTTACATTACATTTACATTAAATCGGAACTTCAGAAAACACTATGATCATTTTACCAATCAACTTAAAAAACAACTTTCCCGATCGTAATTACAATTGGTATTCCAATCTAATGACGCATAATAAGATTGGAAAATGTACAATTTTTCGGCCAATCAACTGATATGGATTGTATGTTGAATTGTACATAAAATCAGCCTAATGTATGGTCACCTTTAGTCTAGATAGATTGCAGCTAGAAACATGATCTTAGTCATTTCAAATGGGGGAGAGTGCTCTTTTTAACAGAGGGAAATTGTATGGAGATCACAGTTCCCCTTTAATAGCAAACGTTTGAAACTTTTATTTCGTCAGTCCTCTGTGATCTAATATGATTATATTGTATGTATGTAATGAATGAAATAGTTGTAAACCCATGTTTTCCCAATAAGACTTTTTTCATTCCAACTGGGGCAAAATAAATCTTAAGACACTTAATATTTTGGCCTTATAGGCAAACTATTTTGTATTTGTATTTGCATCATAGTTCTCCTTTTAGATTAATGTATGTAGTGACCAAGGCCATTTTGTACAAACTATATTTCACATACTTTTCTACTCGCATTTCTGCTTGCAAAAATCTGCAGATAATAGTGTGCAATATTAGTGTGTAATAATAACTCTGAATTATCAAATGTCAAAGGCTTCAGAAAAATGTCTCTCTTTACCAGTAAACAGAGATTTATTTTCTGTTTGGTTTCCTCTTAGGATTCAGAGAAATATGTAGAACAACTCCTGACACTGTTTAACAGATTCAGTAAACTAGTGAAAGAGGCTTTTCAAGATGATCCACGATTTTTAACTGCACGTGACAAGGTATCTAACATTTCTATTTTACCCTTGTGTCATTTATAAATAGAGATATCTAGCATTTGCCAATTCAGTCTTGAAATACCTGCAAGGCAGGGCTTTTGTTATTTTCTTTCCCTTTAAAGAGGAACTGTGGTCCAAAAATGACTTTAGGTAAATTGATAGGAATTGCTCTCCTGAGAGTTTTTGCAATTTATTTCCATTGTTTATTTTACATAGTTTTGAAGATATTTACATTTTTGTGTGTGATATGGCAGCAGCATCACCAGGTCCCCTGCACTTCCTGCTCTGAAACCTGTCAGTCAATCTGCCCTGTGTCTCCTCCCCTTTGCAGGCCCCCCTTGGCCCATTCCCTTACAGACCCATGTGGCCCCGCCCACTTACGGTTGTCGTGGCCCGCCCACTCGCAGTTGTCATGGCCCGCCCACTCGCTGGTGCCTGAACCCCACCCACTCGTGGGTGCCTAAGCCCTAGAGTGAGAACTCTGCCTGAAAAGTCTGTTTTCACATAGTGAGAGAGAAGGGCTGGAGATTCCATTACCTTCTCTGCAGCTGCAGGTCCTTCACACAGCAGAGAGGAGGAGGGACTTCCTGTCTCCCTCACACATTGAGGGAGTCTGAGGCTGTGCTCGCCGGCGGCACTGTGCAGGAGAAGCCTCGGGAATGTCACATGTCTGCCTCCCACCCATTAACTTTCTGCTCAGTCATTTCTGTATATCTTGGACTGTGGAGCACGTAGAGAGGTGGTTGATGGCTCGTTTTAAAGGTAGGAAAATGGCCTTTCATTTAAACTCAACTTGTTTGCAGACCACAGTTCCCCTTTAAATTATTATCATTAACATTATCATTGAATATAGGAAACAGATTTTGTAAGTTTACAGTGTGATATGAATAGAAAATAATATTTGCATTTGCATCAGCCTTTCAGCGCTGAATTTCTGGGTGCAAATCCAGGAATTCCAGATTCTTGTGTCCTCTCTGTGCTTTTGTGGGTTTCGCCCGAGCACTGCAGTTTCCCCCACAATCATAAAGACATACTTATTGGTTGTATGCATCAAATAAATGTGCTTAAATTGTAAGCTTTTCAGCGCAGGGCCTGATGTGAATGTATACTTGTAATTGTAAAGCACCACGGAAGATGTTGCCACTATATACCGTAAATCCACAATAACCTCAACCAGCAAAAAGTGTTTTAATAAAACGTGAAATCTATTATTATTATTCTTGTACTGCTCATGAGGCTATGAACTTTGACAGTTTTATTTGAAAATAGATATGTTTATTTATAAAACAGAGAATTCATTCCCACAGTGTAGAACTGTGAGCAATCTTAAAGCTTTTTAAATATCTACTGGAAATGATAAGCTTTATTTAGCAGCCTTTACTGACTTTCTTCACATAATGTAGGGCCAAATCTTCGAATGGAACTGTATAAGAAACAATTATGGTACCATTGTATTATGCTGCATGATGTATTAAGGTGATAGTACTGACCTAGAGGTGGATAGTTTACAGATGTCTTTCTCCCTTTACTCCTTTATGTGATATCAGTCTAAAGGTTAGTACTCAATAGTGTATTTAGGGGGAAACAACTATAGTTTTTGGGGAAATCATTCTTAATTGAATGCAGATATTCTAGCCTTAATTAAAAAACCTCTATATAAAACTCTAAATTCTAAATATTCTATATTTTTGTAGTTTACCTGCCTTCTCTTTATACAGGTTTTTTATTAAAAAAATATATACTAGAGAGCAGATTTTTAGGTATTGTTCCTTTACTGCTTTACTGCTGTAATGGTTAGAAAACAAGATTCCTATTATTTGTTTTTTTTTCCAGGCTTACAAAGCTGTTGTAAATGATGCAGCTATATTTAAACTGGAGTTACCTCTAAAGCAGAAAGGGTAAGAAAATGTATCCTAATTTAATTCAAATTAAAGAGCTTATCTGAAAGATTCATGTTAATTTACTAAAAGTGCCCATACACATTGCAGATACCCGACAAATTCCATCTCATCCGATGGGAGGGGTTGGGCTAACAACTGACAACTTGGTCATCTGGTTCGGTCATTCCTGACGGAAAATTTCTGTTGCGCGTTATTGGCTCCCTTTACTTCAAAAAGAGGGAGCCGATTTGCTCTGCCATGTGTGGGCGCATCGCTGTGTTTGCAGTTACCACTTAATTTGATTGAAATCTGCTGGAACACGTGATAATAATAATCTATATGGGCACCTTTAAAAGAATAGTTCACACAAAAAGTGAACTATTCCTTTAAAGCAGTTATTGAAGACCAGGAGGTAAAGGACCTATTCCTTACCTTCCGTTCTTCAATCACTTCACCAGGATCCAGGACTGAAGGTAAGTTTAATTACCTCACGCACGATCCACCGCAGCTCCATTAACAACTGCCGACTGCTTCCTGATTTAGTTGCACTATAGCGTGCATGCGCGATATTGCGTGCTATAGTAAACTAAACCAGGAAGCAGTCGGCAGTTATCAATGGAGCCTCGGTGGATCGTGCACGAGGTAATTAAACTTACCTTTGGTCCTGGATCCTGGTGCAGTGATTGAAGAATGGAAGGTAAGGAATAGGTCCTTTACCTGCCGGTCTTCAATCACTGCTTTAAAGGAATAGTTCACTTTTTGTGTGAACTATTCCTTTAAGCTTATCTTAAAAAGCATGTAAACTAAACCAAAACATTTTCCAACTAAGCACACAACATTAAGGATTAATTGCCACCAACCTTATTTCTACTTTTTCCCCATTCTTTGACCCTCCATTTCAAGGTACAGCCAGGCAGTAAAGAACTGTCAATCACACACCCTCTTTGCATATCATAGCCCCTCCCCCTGGTCCCACTATGTGTTAAAACTTCACATTTTCTATGAAGACATAGCTTATTCCTCAATCCCTGCATGGCTAATTGATTCAGCATTCGGATCATAAAAAAGCATTATCTGTTGCTCGGTGCTCTTTTACTGTTTCTTCAGCAGTTTGCTCCATTAACACAGACAGCACAAACAGCAGCTGAGTCCCAATCTAGCACTGCACTGCACTTCCAAAGGCCTCCCCCCTCCAAACTCCTACAGCTGAATCAAAATCTTAATTTCAAGCAGTGATAGCTGCCTACCTTTCCATAGTAAAGCAGTTTACTTTTACTATACCACACAACACAGGGTAAATGTTATTTGCTGTAGCACACGCTCAACCACAGTCTCAGATTCTGGGAGGGGCTAAGCACACAAAGAGGAAATGCATACTAAATAGGTGTGGCCTTAAAAGAACATGATCTGTTATGGTGAAAGGGAGCTCTCTGGGAGCACAAAGGAATGAAGTTCCTTGGCAGCTCTAAAAATACAGGAAATGATAAAGGCAGTTCTTTTTTTTTCACATTAGTGCCCCTTTTTACCATTTGAGTTGAATTGACAGTTTCTAGTTATGAAGAGTTACTTGGTTCGTCATGAAATAAAATTTGCAGTGTGTAGTCACAAAAATTATATTGATTAATTAACATTTAAAAGGTCTTTAAAAAGGAAATGTATATTTAGTTTAACATTGTTATTTTTCTTTGTTTTAATTTTTTTCTCTTTTTTAAGTGTGGGTTTGAAAACACAGCCTGAGTCTAAATGTCCAGAGTTGCTTGCTAACTATTGTGATATGTTATTACGGAAAACACCACTCAGTAAAAAACTGACATCGGAAGAAATAGAAGCAAAGCTAAAAGAAGTGGTATGTGTTGATAATTCTGAATAATTTTATAGATGAATGAGCAATATCCATAGTTTATAGTTAGCTGCCTCACCCTGCCACCTTTCCTAAAGTAAAGGCCCTAAGACTTTTCTTTAAAGGGCATTACCACCCATAAAATTAAACTTTACATATAGCTGCAGCAACCCCCCCCCCCCCCCCCCCCCAAATCCCAGTACCGTTTTACTTACCTTTTCCAAAGATGCACCTTAACATACTTGCAAGAACCGGTCCCTTGTTCCCTTGGTGCCGCCTCCTGCTGTTATTGCAAGCTTGTTTTAACAAGCACAGCAGCAGTGAGGCGCTTCCTGATCATGGTTGTTAGCAATTTGGCGTTACGTCACTGGCGTATTCCCTTTAAGGCAATATCATAGAAAAAAATTACTTACAATTTATTACAGTAAATAGTAAGCGGCGGTACTATGGCTCTAGTATGATTAATAATTATTAAAAAACATGTTTTTTCTTATTGGTTATTTCAGCTATTGGTGCTAAAATATGTGCAGAATAAAGACGTGTTCATGAGATACCACAAAGCTCACCTCACACGGCGTCTAATTCTAGACATCTCTGCTGACAGTGAAATAGAGGAGAACATGGTTGAGTGGCTGAGGGTAAGTAACATTGGTGTTAGGGATGCTTTACATTAACATGTTCGCAGTTATTGCATTAGATTAGTGCAGTGTTAACTCTTTGTGATTACATTTATTGTATCACATCAAACCTTAAGTCATTTTTGCATTTTGAGGTACAGAGAAGTGTAATTGCAGTTAGATATCTACAGCAGGGAAGCCGATCTACATAACTATTACTAGCATTAGTCTCCTAATAGACTTAATACTATTCCTACCTATTATTAAAGGGTATCTACACTGAAAAATCGACATACCCCTTTTTCACTTTAATTGAAGAACTTCTTTAATAAATCTATCAGGAGCAGACAGGGAAATGGTTTACCTTAGCTGCGATCGCATTCCTCTGCTAGGTCCTGACTACATCCACGCTCCCTTGTACTATACATGCAGTGTGGCTATAGTCAAGACCTGGCACTTTAATCTGTAATATGTGAATTTACAGCTGTTCCTAGCGAGCCAAAAGCGCAAAGAGCCAGAGCAATTGGCCAACGCTATTGTGTGCTTTTTAAAGCACAATCAAATCACGCGTTTAAATGCAGCAGTGTGGCCTAGCCCTAATTTATTGCTGGTTTGTGTGTGTGCTTACATTTGCTTATGTTTAAGGAGAATGAGTCATCTGAACTTTATTTATTATTAGACTTTAATTTTTCAATGATATTAAATTGTACAATCCACTGAGACATCATTCCTTAACTACAGAGGGAACCCTAGGAATGCTGGGAGTTGTAGTTTTCAAACATCTGGAGAGCCATAGTTTAAGGATCACTGCACTGAGATATGGACAGAGCAATTGATGAAACACGTTGCCAATGTATTAATAATATATAATTATATGTGCTGTATTTGGACCACAGCTGTTCTTATTGTTTAATACTTATTGTAACATACTGTGTGTGTTTTCAGGAAGTGGGAATGCCAGCGGATTATGTTAATAAGCTTGCCAGAATGTTCCAGGACATTAAAGTTTCGGAAGATTTAAACCAAGCTTTTAAAGAAATGCATAAAAATAATAAATTAGCCTTGCCTGGTAAGTTGGATTTTAGCGTAACAGTTAAAGTTTAAATGATCAGGTTGCTGAAATGATGGTAGGATTACTCTGTCCTACCTCCCTGGGAAATATAGACTACAAAAAATGATGTGGTTGTTTTGTGCATTGAAGCATAGAAATCTTTCCGCCACGCCAAAAAAGCTGCACTTTAAATGGAAAGCTTTAAAAACTGTATATATATGTTAATCACTCCCAAATCCCAAACCTGCAATAGTTGAGATAGCTGATAGCTGAGAAAGGTTTTGTTATATCTCTCTTTACTTTTTGGTTCTTCCAGTTATTAGCTGTCAGTCATGGATTTAACACATGACATTATAGCCAACGACTGAATGTTATTCCCTTAGCTGCCTCCTCTTTTTTTTTTTTTACAAGCATGTAAAAGCTTGTAAAAAAATTGCTTGGAGAGCTTAGAAAGAGGAGAAAGGGGAGAACATAATTTTGCTGCATTACAATTTACCCTAAGCTTTCTATCTATTGTAGTTTTGGGGGACGATTTACCTATATCTAATTTTTTATTTGATGAATGTATATGCTTTTAAGATCTTTGTTTGGGTCTTGGGTATAATTTCAAGGTTCCAGCTTTTTTATTGAAACATAACAGATCCCCTTTAAGGACTGCTATAGTTCTTTGGTTTAAAGCATTTGACTGGACATCACTTTTTATTTTCTAAAATCAACATCAGCATTTTATTTTATTATTTTTTGGGCTATTCAAGGGTGAAAAAAATAGACAAACTGGGACAAAAGGCACATCCACTGTACCGATTGCTTAACAATTTTCATAACGGCTGCCCTCTAGCCCCTCCTCACACTGATTAACCTAAAGACTGTGATCCAAATTAATAATCTTTCTTACAGAACCACTGTAGGTAGATGTTCACACTCATTGTTACCTGTTTTGTTAAGAATATAACCTCTCTTTAAAAATATTTTTTTTGTCTCATTTCTAGCCGACTCTGTAAATATAAAGATTTTGAATGCTGGTGCATGGTCTCGGAGCTCAGAAAAGGTTTTTGTGTCCCTTCCAACGGAACTTGAGGACCTAATCCCGGAAGTAGAAGAGTTTTACAAGAAAAACCACAGCGGTCGAAAGTTGCATTGGCACCATCTTATGTCTAATGGGATTGTGAGTAAGAGCACTGCTTGTGTCTAATAACTAGTAATTAGAACAAAACTCGCCAAATTAATTCATCTCTGACAGCAGTTCCGCAGAATCTATTTAATTTCTGAAAATCCGATTCAAACCCAATTGAATTTGGAATTTTCTAGAGCATTTTTGATTTTTTAATGGAATTGTTAAAAATCAGATATTTTTCAGATTTTCAATGAAAAGTTGAAAGTTTTGAAAATTTCCTACTGCCAGTTCCGAACCGAAACCAAGTTCATTTTAAAAACAGTAATGTGTAGGGAATGTGTCATAACCCTTAAAACATGTAACTAATAATGCCCTGGAACCCACTTATTGCGAAAAATACAGTGAGCACATATTTTCATTTTATTAGTAATAAACAGCACTGAAATGGGCGTTTTTTTAAAAGTTTGTTTTGGCTTGTACTATTGCAAAATTAAATGACATTCAAGATTTACACGTAAATAATTAACAGTTATTGACTTTGCTGCTCTGACCACTGATATTTAATCAGTTGGAGAACTGCAGATGTTAGTCAATGACTAGAAAGGACAAATATTCCTTTTTATAAAGGAATGCCCTGTATCCTTAAGAAGTTACTTTCCCTCATTAGTTAATAACTCTGTTTTTTTAATAAGTGGTGAGAGTTTGCCTGTGTATTACTATAACAATTTACTCTTTAACAGATCACATTCAAGAATGAAGTTGGTCAATATGATTTGGAGGTTACTACATTTCAGCTGGCTGTTCTATTTGCTTGGAACCAAAGGCCGAGAGAAAAAATCAGCTTTGAAAATCTTAAACTGGCTACAGAATTACCTGATGCTGAACTGAGAAGGACTTTATGGGTATGTGGAACAATAAATGATGCCTTATATCAGCAGATAGTCATTTTATGTGTAAAAACAAATTGTGTAAAAAAAATCCTGACAAAGTATATGCTTGAAAGGTTGAGGTCAGTTCCTGGTGGGTTTCCCAAAATCTGACAATGTTTGGATAGTATAATACCAGATATTCACTAAAAACTTACAGGGTTATTCAATAAAAGTTCTTATCGTTAAAAATGGTGCTATTTTTTCCCCAACTAATCAGATGTTAGCTTTCAAATGTTAAATAAGATCTGATTGGTTGAGGCTAAATTAACACCATTTTAAACGATAAGAACTTTTATTGAATCTCCCTGTATGACCCTCTATGAAATCCCACTTTATTTACATGTGGGTTGTTACTTTGGACAATACTAAATTACACAGAAAATCTAGTTAATTGCAGTGGAAACATTAGGGTCACTGACCCCAAGAAATTCTATTTGTAGCAGTTGACTGGAAAAGTCATGTCAACAGTTTTCTGTGATGAAAAGCATGTCTGCCAAAACCGAAGACAACTCTTTGACAAATAAATCATTGCGTGGGTACATCAAAAAGGATCATCATGGGATTTTCCATCAGTATTGTGGCTTCACAATAAAGTACTATGCAACAAATCACAAACATTAGACTGGTCTCTGGGATAGCTACTTAGATCTTAAAGGGACACTATGCTGAAAAAATTACTTTGCCTCATCTTAATCTATAATTGAATACATGTAAGTAGCACTTACTCTGAGTTGTGTGTGTTGCTGCATGCCTTCAATACAGCACACATTTTGTTTAGGAGCAGTATCCCCCCTCCCTCTTTTTAACCACTCCCACTTCCATCCAACCTGACTTTTTCCCCACAAAGCAACTGTCAAGCCAATCAAGTTCCTTGAAGCAAGGAACTTGATTGACAGCTGAAATATAAGAAGTTTTAGATTGGATATCTAAAGTAATAGGGGGCAGATAAACAAAAAAATGATACAGTAGTGGTTGGGAAGAATTATAGTTTCCAGTTATGGTCAATTTAAAATAACCTATTTTACAGTATAGATGCCCTTTAATCATTCATTATACAGTACAGGTCAAGAGACCATGACCTCAAGGTGGTATCAGGTTGCCTGGTAGACCAAAGTGACTTCTTGTATTACAAAAGGATTACATTGGAGGCAAAGTGGACCTTATGTAGATAAACACCTCTGTACCTGTGTATTATGTTTTGTTCATCAGTTGACCCACAGATAACTTTTTAGGGCACCTATCATCTAAAGGAGGCCATACTCCTTTAGATCATAGTACAATCGATACTTTCTGATTGCCATTTGGAGTCAGGAAGGAATTTTTCCCCCTTTTGCTGTTTTTTTTGCCTTCCTCTGGATCAACTGTTAGGTAGGGTTAAAAAAAAAAATAAAAAAGAGGGTGAATAGGTTGGACTTGATGTCTTTATTCAACCTCAATTACTATGTTACTATACTAATTATTGGACTATCTACTATCTGCGCCAAATATATTCCATTTCCCCTTTGTCACAGACCAATTTAATCCTGAATTGTCTACTTTGACAGTATGATTATTGTATGATTTTGCCATAGTGTGTATGGCTTGCTTAAAGGTTTGTGAAACCCATTTCAAATGTTATTTGTTTTTTGAAAAAGCAAATGTATAGTTTTCATCGAGTCTCCCATAGTAACTGCTAAGAGTAGATTGCAGTACTTAAAAACTATCCGCAATCCTGCAGAGCTGCTGTGTTTTTTTCTCTTCTGGGCCGTTTATCCCTGTTTGCATGCACGCCTAACCAAAGCATAGGGGGCGCGTCATGTACGAGGGTGAAACAGGCGAGACAGAAGAAGAGAGACAGCAGCACAACAGAATTGCGGAAAGGTATGTATGGATATCTACCCTTTTAGGTATTTTTATTGAAAAATAACCAGATCTGCACATATTAGTGGCACAGTAAAAACTTACATTGGAGTTTAATAAAAATCTAATCCAAGCTTTTCACCTCACCCATAATGCCAGCCTAACAGGGATTAGGATTCGGAAGGTGGGAAAAATCCTTCCTAAATCCAAATAGCAATCAGAAGGATCCCTAGATCAACAAAAATGTTATGAATTTTACCAGTCACATTCAATATTATTTATTTATTTATTAAACTTTTATTGCAAGAAAATATTACATTACAATTGTTAATAAACATTTCACAATAATAATGAAAATAATTGAGTCTTTGTATTTGGTTCACTTTTTCTTCACACTCTTACTTTTTACGTTGATTAAAGTAGCTAGGTAAATATGGGGGGAACAAAGGTTAAAACTTGGGGATGTATATAGGGGGAAGGGGATATATGTATAGGTTTATGCCTTTATCATACATTTTCGTAGCAATGGGATGTTCATTATCAGTTACATTGCATGTCAAGACAGCATATTATCCTTTCACAGTTATTATAGCCATTTCATTTGCTTGGTACTAATTATCTAGTTATCTAGCCATACCGACCAGGTTTTATTAAATTTGGTCAGCTTTCCTCTGAATATAATTTTAGTCTTACAAAGAGTACCGTAAGTCTTTTTCGATTAATGTTCTCCAAAGTTTTTTGGTTGGTGATGATGCTGCCATCCATCTTAATACTATCGTTTTGCGTGCGTAAAACAATGTTTCACTCAGGACGCGACTAGGAAGTGCCACACTGCTCCTGTTCTTGCTCAAAACAAGCTTGCAACAGCAGTAGAGGGCATTACCCAGATGGTGAGGGACCAGGGCTTGTAAGTTTCTGTAGCTTCATCTTTGGAAGAGGTAAGTAAAAGTGGTGTAATGTATCAGTCAATGGGGAATGTTTGAATAATATAGATAAGGTATATAGATAACTTAATATTGAATAAAATTACGGTTTGGAGTGCCACCCTTTCTTCTTCATTATTCTCGTATGTTAAATCCATCAAGGGTTGGATTTTTTTGAGGAGTGAGCACCCACACTTAGTACGAGTGCAGAGGACTTTTTTCATTATTATATAGATAACTTAACTTTGGCAGCCTGAATGAGATGTGTTGAGAAGGAGAAAGTGATCTCATCCCACATAATAATATATATGTATGAATTTATTCTCAGTATTTAACAAACAATTAGTAGAAAATGCCCACACATTTTACAGGTTGGCTAGATTGGTCAATGCTTTGCTTACATGTTATTTTCCCCACCCTCGTTCTAATCAGTGAGACATCGTGGGACTGATATATTGCTTTGATCTATACTATCGTATGGTTTACAGTTGGGTCACCTGCTTATTTTTTATCTTTATTTAGTCTCTTGTAGCCTTTCCAAAGCTTAAACGACAAGTCCTGTTATATGAACCACCTGTAAATTCTCCTAAAGACTTCACAGAGGGAGCCCTGTTCTCTGTAAATCAGGAGTTCAGCCTAATGTAAGTAGTGGTTATCCTGCTGGTTACAGTGTTAATAAACTTTTCTTTAATACCTTCTCTAAAAATAACAATGATAGGAGCCAGAGATCTTTCCTGCTCAGCATGAATCCGTGTGCTTTGTATAGAAAGAAAAGGCTGTAATCAACTGTATGTGAAATACATTATATGGAGCTATTATTGTCTGGGTGTTGGCATCTACACATAGCTGGAGCCTGATATATTGAATGGAACATAACCATTCTTATGTATGGGGAATGTGTTTAGAAATGTAAAGGTGCAGAGCAAATTGATAGCACAAGAAAATCTGGAAAGTTGACAAGTCATTGTTTAACTAGCAGTAAAAGGCTCTTGGCAGGAAAGGTGCCATGTACAAAGTCAATTAACCATAAACTGAATAAACCTCTGTTCTACAAGGCAAATATTATTTTTCCTTTCAATTCTAGAAAAAACGGAAAGGTTCAAAAGCGAGGAAAAATAAATTTAATTGGCCGCTTGCAGTTGACCACTGAAAGGATGCGGGAAGAGGAGAATGAAGGAATTGTGCAGCTACGGATATTAAGGACACAGGTATGTGGTATAAAGTTGGATGCTTTAAATGGCATATCCACACCAAAATTGAACTTAAGCAAAAAGATAGAGCATTCCACAAAACTTTATAACTGTAATATTCACACAGCATAGAAGTGCAGATATACAGAGATATCCTCCCTGATCACCGGCACCTCGCTAGTGCATCTCCTAGCTCTTCCAGGTATATTGGTGAAGTAAGAGCTAATCGCTGCATTTATTTTCAGTGTGTGTAATCTGTCTGAGCTTTCACAGCGCTCAGAAGAGGAGAGGGGTTGTGACAGGGATGAGGGAGAATCTCTCACTTCTCTGCTGTGATTATGAATACAAGGATTTGAGGGGTGCTTTTACCTATATGCAAAATTTTAAAGGGCATGTCCACCTTAAATATTAAGTTTCTTCCTAAGGTATGTGACCCCTGCCCACCCCCAATCATCAAAATATTTCTTTAAAAAAATGCTCAGACCGATACTTACAGCCCCTTCTCTCCCTCGTCATCTCTGACCGGCTTCCTGCAAGCAGGGGCTGTACCGGCAGCTGAGTCTGTGAATATAGACGCCGCTGACGTCATTGAAGATGCCGCAGGAGTGAAGTAGTGACTTAAGCATTTTTTTAAAGAAATATTTTGGCGGTTGGGGTTGGGCAGGGGTCACTTACCTTGTGTCCAAAAGGATTCATGTTAAGTGCCACGGCTGCAGAGGATGAATCCTGATGGTGGTGGTGGCTGGGGCTCCCCCATGCATGTTACAATCCTTGCTGAGGTTGAGGAAGAAACAGGCACCGGATGAGTCACTGAGAGCTTCTACTCTTCACTTTCCTTGACTTTGAAAAGGCATTGCAGGAGAACCATTTGGAGCAGAGCTGTAAGGTATGGATTTTTTTAAACTACACAGTGGGGCCAGTATGTGGTTACATTTTAGTTTTGAGGCTGGATTTCATAACCAAACAAATCTGAATTGGTGAAAATGATTTTTAAAAAAAAGCAGTACAGGCAATTATAACAATCTTCTTATCCCAATTGTGATCAACAAAAATTTCCCAGCATGTTCATTTTAAGAAAAATCTATAATAGTGGCCATAGACTCAATGTCGTGATTGGCCGGCAATAATTTTTTCTACCTGTCAGGAAATTTATCGGCAATACACGATCAGACGATCGTATGATATTGAATTATCCCGATATTGTACAACCGCAATCATTGTGTTTATGGGCACCATAAGTCTATAAATAAATAAAGCTCGGGTCTTTCCCAGTCTAATAAGGAACCGAACTGCTATATTTTGAAGTTGGAAAATTCTCATCCATATGTTCACCCAACTTTTATATTGTTAATTATTTTCCATTTTTCCAATCGTCTGCTCAACAATATCGAGTGGTTTATTGGAAAAACAAAGATCGTGCCAGGTGGAAAATTTTATGCTGACCCCATCTTCAGTCCCTGTCTCTCCGCAGATTTTAAGCGGAAAACTTAGTGCGGTTCTATCAAATGGAAATTTGATAGAAAAAAACATCTGCCCGTGTATGGCTAGCTTTATATTGAAAAAGTGTGTCAGATAGGATAGGTTTTACAGATGTAGAATTCCTGCTGTAAGCAACCACCCACAACCTAAATTTGGGCTTTTTATGGTAAACATTTGATTCTGCTATATTTCCATGTTGTTTACTATTTCAAAAGAAAATATAAGGGACACACTGTTCCAAAAGGCAGGGACTGGGGAATGCCTCTGTATATGTAGTTGGGAGAGTCTGCTACCTTAATGTGATTTGATGTATTCTCTGTCAATTGAATATTTGTTTGTATTTTTAACCAATCTAGGAAGCCATTATTCAAATTATGAAGATGAGGAAGAAAATCACAAATGCCCAGCTCCAGACTGAACTTGTAGAAATTTTAAAAAACATGTTCTTGCCACAGAAGAAAATGATAAAAGAGCAAATTGAATGGCTTATAGAACACAAGTATATCCGAAGAGATGAGTCTGATATAAACACCTTTATATACATGGCATAATGTGGACAGCCTTCTGATCACATTGAGAATTTCATAGGGTCCTTGGAGCAGGCCAACTTTAATCGCGCTAACAGTGAACCACTGAGTTTTGTAATGCGTCAATATTACAGTCCCTGCCTTATCTAAAGGACAGCAATGATATTGCCAATCTCATACTGACAGCATGACATTGTTTTTCCTATATTTTACCAGCATGCTGTTTTAAATGGAATCTCACTTTGGAGGAACTTGTGAATGTGAAGATTTCACTTTGTTTCTAAAAGAAACCTGGAGGGGGGAGGTATTATTGCTTTTGCCCCTGAGATGGGGTTTACACTTTTTCATGCACTGAGGAACTGCTCTAATTGAACCTTTGTGTTAATAGAAAAGAGCAAGAAAAAGGAAAAAAAGAACACCTTCGATATAGCACTTTCACATTAATTTAATATCATATACCAACCTTTCTGCACAACTTTGGTGAATCTTTTATGCATACCCTCGTATACGGAAGTTTGTTATAGTAAATATGTGGAAACATGAACACTGATTTTGATATTACTTTTAAAATTCCTGTGCAGGTTGGTATCCTCTTTGGGGGAAAAAATCTAATGCAACGAAATGTAAAATTTGTTAGCATTGTGTGTAGATACTATTATACAATCTCCCTCTTCCCTGCTAAATTCTTTTATGGGGATGTTTACTGTTAAATTATTAGGCAATCTATGTAATTGAACGCACTGTCCTCCTGCATCAGCTACAAAAATGTTCATTTTACCAGCTATTTAGGAACAAAATGATTAATTCCATTCCTCATACATCAGTCAACTTCCCTCTCAAACGTTCCCCCGACGTGCTGAATATATAAAAATACCCGGGATGATCATTTTCTGATCAATATTACTGTGTTAATATGAACCGCAAACCATGATCTGTCCCGGAAGTGTCTTGTTGGCACATTACAGTCATGTCACATCCATGAGTGGTCTACAGGTTTCTTTAGATTTGCATTATGTAAGATAGAAAAGAACAAATCTTCAGGTCTTGCAGAAATTTATTTCCCTGTAGAATTAAAGGGAAGTTGTTTTTCTAGACCACCTGAAGTTCCTTTATGCAAGGTTTTCCCAACCTTTCCAAAAATGCTTACTTTATATCTTGGTAGTTTTTCCAGTGGGGAAGAGATGTCAGCCTGCTCCTCTTGCTGCACCTGCCTAAAGATTGGGCTGGCAGCAAAGGAAGCTCAACTTTACATGTACCTGCTCCCCATGTTGCTACCTGGGGAATCCTGAACTTGTAATAAAGCTGAGTGAAGTTTCCTGTATAGCTGGGAATCTGATGTCAATGATAAGTGTGAGTTAAAAACATTTGGAAAGTTTAAGGCAGTGATCCAAGGAGATGGATTACTGCCTAATCATTGTCAAAAAGCTAAAGCTACTTACAGACATAAGATTTTACTAACACTCCACGATGGCGCAGCAAACGTCTGCCACAGGTGATATTTGCTTAGTGTATGGGCACCTGCCCGACCAACCACATGTACACAAAGAGATTGTCACTTGTAACGGATGTTCGTTGTGGGTCATGAGCAAAATCTTATGTCTGTACACGCACCTTAAATTTTAGTTACAGGAAATGGGGTCTTTGATATAGAAGAATTGAAGTAAAAAGCAATGAAATCCCCACTGAAATTAAAATATATCTCTCCATAAAACAGTTAACTGTACCTGATTTGGAAATTGTGGAACTTGCCATTTACTGGGGAAATGAAGAACACAATCAGGGAGATTCAATAAAAGTTCTTATCGTTTAAAATGGTGCTAGTTTTGCCCCAGCCAATCAGATTTAACATTTGAAAGATAACATCTGATTGGTTAGGGCAAAATCAACACCATTTTAAACCATAAAAACTTTTATTAAATAACCCTGAATGTTTTAAACAGACAGGGTACATTACATTTTGATTAAGTTTGATATTTTCCTAAGTGTTGATTTATTTCTCTCTCTATTAATAAGTTTACTGTGGGGATTGCTGTCAGGATGAGCCTGTGTGTAAGTTATATATGTATGTGTATATGTACATACATATTTATGTATATGTAGATATGCACACACATGGTTGTGTGTGTATAACTAGCTATACTTATCTTTACCCTACACCCCATAACTGTATATAGACACGTGTATTCACATGAATGCATGGGTCTATATATACTTTATATATTTGTGTACATACAAATATACACATATATGTATAGATATTTTATGTAGATATGTAAGCATATTTGAAAAATATATGTAAATGAAATAAAAGCGGAGTACTTGGTCCTTATTATTTCTTTAATGTTTGTGAACCCTCCATAATATTTGTCCAATTAAATATTTTATGTTCCCAATTTAAAGGCATACTGAAACACTGTTAAAATAATTTAATGTAACATAGTAATGGAGGTTGAATAAAGACACAGGTCCATCCAGTACAACCTGTATACCCTACCCATAATGCCTGTCTAACAATTACATAGTAACGTAGTAATGGAGGTTGAATAAAGGCACAGGTCCATCCAGTACAACCTGTATACCCTACCCATAATGCCTGTCTAACAATTACATAGTAATGGAGGTTGAATAAAGGCACACAATCATCTAGAACAACCTTTATACCCTTCCCATAATGCCTGTCTAACAGTTACATAGTAACAAGGTAATGGAGGTTGAATAAAGACAAACTACATCCATCTAGTTCTAGTCCAACCTTTATACCCTACCCATAATGTCTGTATAACAATTACATAGTAACATAGTATTGGAGGTTGAATTAAGACATACGTTCATCTATTCCAACCTTTATACCCTACCTATAATGTCTGTATAACAGTTACATAGTAACATCGTATTGGAGGTTGAATAAAGACACACATTCATCTAGTCTAACCTTTATACCTTACCCATAATGCTTGTCTAACAGTTACCGTATATACTCAAATATAAGTCGAGGTACTTATTTTTACCTTAAAAATTAGTAAAACCTGATTGACTCGAGTATAAGTTAATATAAGCCTGTTTATAGGCCATTCTGTTTATCAGAATTTCAGCAAGGAATCCATTTTTGTTACTGGACATGGAGAAAAAGGTTTATAGTGATAGTATCAACTGATAATATTGCTATGTGTATGGCCACTTTTAGTTACATCTGCATTGTCAAGCATCACATTTGAAAGCTTGTAAATGTGTTTTGTAGCCAGTTAAGATTTTTTAACAGATTGGTCCTAGCAAAAAACATAATTTCTCATTCAGCCTAGGGGGACCCAGGCACAGGTGCTCCTCCCCTTACCTTATATAGCCCAGCACCAGGAGCCTGCTTTGGTTCAGTTCTTCAAGTGTCTGCTGAGGAGTTGGACTACTGTTCCCAATACCTACAAGGAAATCTTGAACAAGGATAAGGGGAATACCTGGATCCAGTTCCTTTCCAGCTTTCCCCCAACAAACACCTAAGGAGCAGTGGGCTATTCACCCACTACTAGCTTATATGGTACCTACCTGGGGATCCATCTTACCCCCAGGAGTCGCCAGAACCAATTCGGTGAACAGAATTGGGTCTCTCTGCAGTCAGGGTTCCACTGTTGATCCCACTTACAACACTAAAATCCAGATACCAGAACCCTTCTCCTTCAAGAGAGATTGGGTCCCTTTTCCCCCAGGCATATATCTGGCCACACTTAGCAGGACCTAGGGTCCTTTAGGAAGGGGGTGGGAGCTCCAACCGGCTGGCGGCTTCTCTCTTTGGCACGAATCGCAGGGGCGGGACTTCTGGTTTTTCCTCCCTAATCGACCGGTCTCCATTCCAAAAGCCTCTCTCCTCTGCTGGGCTACCCTCTTCTGCTCGGACCTCTCCAGGCTCAAGGGCTTCCAGACTCTCCCCTTACTGGTTTGTCTCTCTTTTTTTCCTTCCTTTTGTCAGATCTCTGTAATTTGGTTAGGGTGCAGATCTCCCTCTAGATCCCTATATACACAGACTCCCTTTTAGTTTTTTTCTCCTAGCCCCCCCCCCCCCCCCCCCCTAAAAAAAAACATTTTTCTTTTCTCCTCTCTCGATAATGGCCAGCAAGGGGTCGCTACCATCCCGCCACAAGAGAAATAACCCAGTCGCTAGATTTTCCGTGTGTGCGATCTGCCCAACTAAATTACCCTCGGCCCATTCTGTCCCCAGATGTGCCTCGTGCAATACTACTAATGAAGCACCCCCTGTCTCTAGCGATGCAGACCAAGAGCCCAGCTGGGCAAGATCAATTTACGAATCTTTAGATTCGCTTAAAACCACATCTGCAGGATCTGCTCAAAACGCATCCCCTCAGGATACTCCTCAGGAGTAAGAACCGGCATGGGCTAAATCCCTAGCCTCTTCTGTATCTTCTCTGTCTGCCTCTATTTCACAGGTCCTTCAATCCGGACAGCTAGTGACTTCAGACAGGGTTTACAGGCCTACCAAATCACAGGAGCCTACCTCCTTCACGGTCGAGGATTCAACTCAAGAGGACGATGACGTACCTGAGGAAGGTGATCTAGTTTACGACACTCCTGAACAGGAGACGTTTACAGCAGAGGCTGTCGACTCACTGATAAGGTCAGTGCTTAGCGCTCTAACAGGGAGATTCAATAAAAGTTTTTCGTTTAAAATGGTGCTACTTTTGCCCCGACCAATCAGGTCTTATTTAACATTTGAAAGCTAACATCTGATTGGTTGGGACAAAAGTAGCACCATTTTAAACGATAAGAACTTTTATTGAATAACCGTGTAAATATTCAGGATTCAGAATCCCAAGAGGATCCCTCCAAATCCCTTTTTTCCTGAGATAAGAAATCCTCAGTACAGTTTCCTTCCTACGAACAGCTGGATAAGATCGTTCTTCAAGAATGGTTTCCCCAGAACGCCGACTGCAACTATCCCGCCATTTCAATGTCATGTTCGTTTTTCCCAAATCTGACATATATGGATGGTCCTCCCCATGCACGGTCGACCCTCCCGTAGCTCAGCTTTCTAGAGCCACTACTACCCCCCTTTCAGAAGCGGCAACATTTACAGATCAGAATGATCGCATTGAGGCCTTCCTAAAAATATCCTTTTCAGCTTCAGGAGCTGTTCTACGCCCCACTTTCGTCTCAGCTTTAGTAGCCAAGGCCATGGTAGTATAGCTCAACCAACTATACCAGGAAAAACTTATTAGATATCATAAAGGACTTATCCAATGCCACAGTATATATTGGGGATGCAGCCTTAGATTAAAGCAGACTCATAGCCAGGGCATCCGCTTTCGTAACAGCGACTCGTAGGATCTTATGACTAAAAGCATGGGCGGCCGACCATGCCTCCAAGAGTGCCCTCTCTAGCCTTCCATTCTCGGAGGGACAATTATTCCGGGCCAGAGTTAGAAACGATTATTGGCCCTTTCGTTCCTCCCCGAGACCCTCCTTCGTGAACAACCCTCAGGCCCCTCCCCCTAGAAGAGGCGCTTCCACACGCCCCTCCTGGCCCACCAAACGAGGCTCCTTCCGACCTATCGGAAATAAACCCAAATCAGCATGACTATCGTCCCCAATTTTGGGTAGGAGGTCAACTGAGATTTTTTCACGAGACACGGATGCCTGGACCATGAACGTCATCTGTCATGGATACCACATAGAATTTTCTTCCCTTCCACCCAACCGCTTCTTTCCTTCCAATCTTCCCAGGTCACCACTCAGATGCAAATCTCTCCAAAAAGCCATAAAATTACTCCTACTAGCAAAAGTAATAGTACCAGTTCCAACCGCCCACAGGTTTCAGGATGGCTCCTTCCATCTGGTTGTAGATCTAAAGGAACTAAACCAGTATGTCAGAGAGTCTGAGATCTGTCATTTTAGCCATAGAACCAGGGGACTTTTTGGCATCCCTCGATATTCAGGACGCATATCTTCATGTCCCCTATATGGCAGGGCCACCACCGTTTCCTCAGGTTCGCAATCGGAAACTTCCATTACCAATTCCACAGCCCTGCCCTTTGTTCTATCCTTGGTCCCCTGCGTCTTTACCAAAGTGATGACCTGCCAAGCAGCCTTCATTCGCCTTCAAGGCATCTTTCTTCTCCCATACCTGGACAACCTATTAGTCAAGGCCCCCTCCTTCCACCTGGCCTCAACTCAGGTCAACTCGTGTCTACAGAAACTAACCTCCTTCAGCTGGATAGTCAATCCACGCAAGTCGTCCCTCCTTCCCAGCTCCCGCATGACATTTTTGGGAATGTTGTTCGACAGGATATTTCTTCCACCAGAAAAGAGAAAAGCACTGAAGCGTCTAACTCTCTAGGCCATATCCGAACCCCTAATTTCAGTTTGCCAAGTTATGAGACTAGTAAAGAAGATGGAGTCAGCCATAGAGGCAATACCATACACAATGTTTCATTTACGGCCTCTCCAATGCCACTTATTAACAGCATGGAACAGGTCTCTGGAATCTCTCTCCCCCCTTCAGTCAGAAGTTCTCTCGTCCGGTGGATGCAGAATGGCAATCTCCAAAAGGGAAACTCCCTCTGCCTCCCTCTGTGGATGGTGATCTCCACAGATGCGAGTCTGTCAGGTTGGGGGGCAATTTACGGGTCGCAGATGACTCAAAGTACTTGGTCCCCGCAGGAATCTCGCTTACTAATCAATGTCTTGGAACTTCATATTTCTGTCTCTCTCTCGTTTTACCACTTCCCTGGCAAATAAGTTCGTCAGGATTCTGTTGGACAACACCACCGCGGTGGCATACATCAACAACCAAGGGGGCACAAGGAGTGACATGGCCATGGAGGAGTCTCACCGGATCTTCTCATGGGCAGAACACAACATCCCAGCCATATCAGCAATCTTCATCCCGGGAGTCCTGAATGTGGAAGCAGACTTCCTCAGCCGACACACTCTGTGCCCCTTCATGAGGAGGTTTACATGGCCCTGACCAATCTGTGGGGGGTACCAGACATAGATATGATGGTGTCCCGTCATAATCACAAAGTCGCCCTCTTTTGCTCAAGAACACGAGATCCCCAAGCATGCCTCGTGGACGCACTAGTAGTTCCGTGGACATTCCCGGTTGGTATATGCTTTTCCTCCCATAGCCATGATCCAGCGAGTCCTCAAAGATCAAACTGGAAAAGACTCCAATAATATTCATAACCCTCAGGTGGCCAAGAAGATCTTGGTTCACAGATCTACTAAAAATGTCGGTGGATGATCCGTGGCCTCTACCTCTTCGCACGGACCTCATCTCTCAAGGCCCGTTATTCCATCCGTATCTCAAACGCCTCAGTTTGACGGCGGGCAATTGAATCTTCCATCTTGAAGAATAGAGGTATCCCATCCTCAGTCATACCCACCATGTTGGCAGCACAAAAGCCACCTTTCTCTAAGATTTATCATCGCATCTGGCAGAGATACATCACCTGGTCGAACTCTAGGGGTTTCTCTTCTCGCACTTTTGTGTTATCCAGGCTGTTGAGATTCCTACAGTTGGGACTGAACAAAGGACTCTCTCTTAGTCCCCTTAAGGTTCAAATCTCAGCCCTTTCGATCTATTTTCATCAAAGACTGGCCATGCATAAGGATTTTCAGACTTTCTTGCAAGGGGTGGCCCACCTTTCCCCCACCTCGCAAAGAATCTGTCCAGCCATGGGACATCTCACTGGTCCTCTGGATCCTCCAAGGTCCTCCCTTTGAACCTCTAACATCCATAGCACTATCACTTCTATACTGGAAGACTCTATTCCTACTGGCTATCTCTTCTATCCAGAGAGCATCCAAACTAGCAGCTCTCTCTGTGGAACCATCGTGTTTATCTTTTCATAAAGATAAAGTGGTCCTGCAACCTCATCCAGCTTTCCTCGTCACCTCTTTCCATCTGAATCAGGACATCATCGTTCCAGCTTTGTATCCTCGACCAACTTCTCCCAAGAAACAATGGTTGCACTCCCTGGATGTTGTCAGAGCTCTCAGGATATATGTTTCTAGAACAGAACCCTTTCATTCTTTCAAGGCCCTTTTCATCCTCTTGGTGGGTCCTCTCAGGGGATGCAGAGTGTCTTCTTAGACCCTAGCCAGGCGGATCCGTAATCTCATTCTGCGTTGCTATGTAGAAGCAGGAGCTGTTCCTCAGCTCATTCCACAAGGGTACTAGGTGCCTCATGGGCGGTTCGGCGCGGAGCCTCCATTGATCAGATTGCAAGGCCGCCACATGGCCTTCTATTAACAAGTTCATAAAATTTTACAGATGAATGTGTTTGCTTAAGCCAAAGCGACCCTTGGTCGCTTGGTGCTGCAAGCTGCAGAGGTTTAAATCTTCTGTCCACCCTGTACTGGTCGGGACTTTGGGACATCCCCCGCTGTGCCTGGGTCCCCCTAGGCTGAAAGAGAAAAAGATTTTGTTGTTACCTGTAAAATCTTTTCTCTGAAGCCGAAGGGGGACCCAGGCACGACCCTCCCTAGTTTTTGATTAGAGTAGTTACTCCGTTTCAACTTTGGGCTTGTTGCCAAAAAGTTTTTTCTTTATTACTTACTCTCCTTCGCTGTCTATCTTTGGGATAAACTGAAGCAGGCTCCTGGTGCTGGGCTATATAAGGTAAGGGGAGGAGCAGCTGCGCCTGTGAAGTCTTCAAATTTCAAGTGTCCACTCCTGAAGGTGGAGTACTTAACCCCTGCTGTGCCTGGGTCCCCCTTCGGCTTCAGAGAAAAAGATTTTACAGGTAAGAACAAAAAAAACAATTTCTGCAGGATTCTTGTTCTGGCCTTGCATTTCTAAATCTAATCTAAATGTTAAATTTCCTCCTGGTGATTTTACCTTTTGACAATCCCCGTGCTGGCCCGTTAAGTTTGCAAACAAACTTGAATCCCCAAGAATTTGTCCTAACATTGTGGGAACATCATGGCAATGTCAAGGAATGTCTTGCTTGGTTTTTCATGGATTTTGGAATGATGTCTAAGTCAAGGGACTATGAGTGTCATGACAAGACTATCTGCTTGAGGTGCTAATCTTGCAGGACTCATTGTCCATTTTTATTTTTTGCAGACGTGAGGCATGGTAAGTTGCATCACCATATTATTGTTTTTTCATCTAGTGGCTAGTTTACTCCATAGACAGACAAGATATGTACCAGTGTCCCATTGTCATTTGGTCTGTAAATAACACTAGGAATAACTTTATTTATTTTCACAGGAAATGTGACACAATCTGCTTGTGAAGGTTCTCATTCATCCAGGTCATGGTATATCTGTTGAATTCAATTAGATCAACTAGATAAGGATTTAAAGTTTAGTTCTTGTAGACGATTTGCTAATCATTCGGCTGTCTTTCTCAATTCAGAATGACTTGTGGCTAAAGCTTTGTACCCACAACAACGTGTGTACCTATGAGCGATCCAGAAGCTGGCAAACGTTCACCGGCATCATGGTTAATGTCAGTCCTGAGCAATCTCCCTATATTGTATATAGGGAGAATACTTGGGACTGTGCATAGCCTCATTTTGGTATTGGGTCTTTTGCATGCACCAGTTGCTGTCTCAGTGTGTCTCTTCTTAATTCTTCTTAATTTCTTTTCTTTTCCTGCTACATATGGGATGACCATGTTCTTTCTCCTGTCTTGCTTTCCCTCTTCACTGGTGGTGTTTGTGTTCTTTTCTTTCCTTCTTTCAGTTTTAAAAAAGGCCCAGTGTGGATATCCACAAGTTTTAAGGGCTCCTCTGAGATGTTTCATTTCTTTAGCCTTCACCTCTGTGCTAGTGGGGATGTTCTCAGCTCTGTGTTGCAGGGTTCTGATGACACCCAGCTTGTGGTCTAAAGGGTGGTGGGAGTCAAACATCAAATACTGATCTGTGTGTGTTGGTTTTCTGTAAACCTCTACTTCCAGTTTACCATTTTCCTTAACTTCTACCAAGCAGTCCAAGAAAGCCAGTTTGTTGTTTTTTACCTCTTCCCTCTGTACCTCTGATGTTTTGGTTGACAGCATTAATATGTTCGTGAAGGATTGTACTTCTTACTGGTGGATTTTAACCCAGGTGTCATCCATGTATCTGAACCCGTGGCAGGGTAGTAAGAGCCTGTGTTTCCTTTTCCTCCATGTAAAGTTTTGACACAATGGGTAAAACTTTCACTGTAGTTGAGGAATAAGTGTTGTTGTTATGAAACATCTGGAGGACCATAGCTTGAAGATCCCTGCTTCAAGTAGAGGGCACCAACACGATTGGACGATGTGCAGATGTTTGAACAATCCCAGTCAGTGATGTTTTGAAACATACAAATCCTAGTATTCCCTGGCTGTGAGTGCTGGGAATTGTAGTTTTCAAACATCTGGACAGCCACAGGGTTGACATCTCTGGTGTATTTGGTTAAAACCTCATATTGCTGACAGACATACATGCAATGGTAATTGAGTAATGTGTATGGCCACCTTAAAGGGCATCTATAGTGAAATGTATGCATTGCACCAATCCAGACATAAAAAAGGTTATTGTATGCTGCCTTATTCCCACCTTCCTCGGTGGCTCCGTGTTTGCGCACAGTCTGATTTACTGCAGGGCTCCCCCTCCCCTTTCTGGTCATTCCCCCTGTTCATTTAGTTTGGCTGTAAATTAAGCCTGTGAAACAAGCCGCTCATGCGCATTAATCCTCCTACACATGACACATCACTCAAACCTTTGTAAAAAAAAACAAAAAAAAACTTTGATACTGGTACAGCAAACTCAATTTTACAAGACCTAATATGGGAATTAAACAATGAATGGGAGTCCAATAAACTTACTGCTTTCTGTGGCCTGTCATTCCCTAAGCTGCCATAAGAACCCCTCCTGGTACCATGAGTGGGAGCGTTTGAACACTTGTAAGTGCGCTGGTTCTCCAGGGGAGAAGTGGTCAGTGCCTGCCACTAGTTATGTGACTGAGGGTGTGGAAAGTTATTTTTAAATGGGAGATGCCACACTTGTTTATTAACCCACAGATCGTATATAAAGTTACCTAGGTGCCATTAAACTTATTTATTATGGTGCTGTACTTTAAAAAAAAAAAAAAAAGTACATTTATATATCTTCGGAGATCTTGTAGTTTCTAAACATCTGGCATGCCAAGGCTCAACACCACTGCTCAATGACATCACTTCTCAATGACATCACTGCTCAATGACATCAGAGAACATGGCAGCACAGCACCAATGGCGTCAGCCGGTGAAAGTTTCTCCCGTTTTTTTCGTTTCCACGGTTACCTAACCTGCCAATGGAGCGCTTTTTGGATTAGGACCCGCCCACGTTTAGCTTTTGCCAATAGTACGAGGGGCCTGGCCTGAATCGGCGTCCGATTGGTTGATGCGAGAAGGCGGGTCTCTTTATCTAGAGGTGACACAGAGGGACGCTGCGCGTGAGGTGACAGTCTGCTTACCTACAGATAATGGCTTTCCGTACACCGTATACTGCTGTCCGCCTGTCACAGTCCGGCCGTGTGAGTACTCGGGGAGCGGGTGTGTGGGGGATACAGGCAATGCTAAACTAATGGGACATGACATGGGCCTACAGGCAGCTGGAACTTCTGGAAGGATCCCTGGGACCATGGGGGGGGTCACACGATTGACAGTGAGACTATGATCACGCTGCTTTGTGCACAGTAATGATGCTGAACTTCTAGATGGTATCTGTATTTATAACATGCCCTTAATAAAGATGGCGGTATGGTGCGCGCGTAGGCCACACCCACTTTGGTCAAGTTGATCAGGATTGGATGCCCTTAAAGTCAGGTGACTGGAGGGGGGACAGGCACATGCAGCAGGCTAGTCTCAGGCAGGTTGTGGTTCAGTGGGTTCCACTAACAGGCATAGTAATAAAATAAATTAGGTGAAGGAATTAAAGGGGAAGTTCAGTGCAAATACATATGCTTTTCAGAAAAAAAGCAGTATTTTTTCATCCCAATGACCTTCATTAGCTGGTTCTGTCTGGGTGATAAAGTGAATTTGTCACCCAGGAGATGAATTTACTGCGGATAAGTGTCTCCTTCTCTCCTGAAGATTTACTGAAGAACGGGAGGTAAGAGATAGTGCATTTACCTCCTGTTCTTCAGTAAATCAGATAGAAACCAACTTACTTTTTTGATGGACATACCCTTTAATCCATAATTAAATACATGTAAGTAGCACTTACTCTGATTTGCGTGTGTTGCTGCATGCCTTGAATCCAGCACACATTTTGTTTAGGAGCCTTATCCCCCCTCCCTATTTTAACCACTCCCACTCCCATCCGACCTGACTTTTTTCCCACAAACAACTGTCAAGCCTGCACACAGCATTCCAACTGTAAAAACTCTGTCATCATTCCAGATACAGTAAAACTGCTCACAGAAGAATAGTTTTTGAGAGCAAGGAACTTGATTGACAGTGGAAATATAAGAAGTTTTAGATTGGATATCTAAAGAAATAGGGGGCAGATCAACAAAAAAATGATACAGTGGTGGTTGGAAATAATTATAGTTTCCAGTTATAGTCGATTTAAAATAAACTTTTTTTCAGTATATAATCCTGCTAAAGATGTATACTGTGTGTACCCAGCGCTACAGAAATTCTGTAATGATCCCTCTTGCTGGAACAATGTCTTTTTTTTATCCACTGCCATGGGTCAGGATATTCCTAAGCCGGTAGGGTTATCCAGGCACACAGAGCGATGAATCCAGTGCCTTACACTTTTCCAGTCTCCACCATGCTGGATAATCAAGTCTGTAAAGTGTAGTAGCAATAACACAGGACTGTATCTGTGAAACAAGAATTTTAGTTAACACTGAAACATACATGCTACATGTTTCGGACAGGAGTCCTTTCTCTTTCCTTTCTCTTAACCTATTTATGGAATTCACTTTGTTACATGCAGCGTGCTTGAGAAATGACTCCTGTCCGAAACATGTACCACACATGTTTCAGTGTTAAATAAAATTCTTAATTCACACAGCTACAGTCCTGTGTTATTGCTACTACACTTTACTCCTTGTTTATGGGTCAAGATCCTGCTATTCTCCCCGTTCAACAGAACTCTTCTTCTGTGCTTCCTGTCTGTATGGGGATCATTGGAGAGTTTTTTGAAACAATCAAGGAACAATCCCCCTCTAACGTGTGTATGAGGCTTAGGCTTGGGTACGCAAGAGCAGATTTTTCTTCTATGTATATGTTGGTTGGCCCAAAAAATCTAACAAATGTACGATTTGACATTTTGGTAAATCAAGGGCGATCGCACAGTCTCCTAGGGACTGCACGATCTGTCTCGGCAAGCTACTTTCGCCGCAACTTGAACACGTATGAAATCTACATGCTTCACTGCATTTATGCTGGATGGTTACACTGAAATGAATGCAGCCTGCATCATGCTTCTAAAAACAATGCTTATATTGCCTTTTGTTTTGTAGATCTTAAATGTGTTTGGTTGTTAAAGACAGAGGGGGCAACCATAACAGCTTTTGTTATGTAGATTTTATATGTGTTCAGGTCCTAAGGTTCGTACACATGTGCAATGGCGGGTGCTGACCCGTGACGCATGATGTGTATTAACGTCTGTTTTGGCTGATAATCGTGTTGCGTATGGGCACTTTCTTGGCCGCAACGGCTGTTAGGTCGGGGATCGGTGCCCGGCTGGCCGGATCTTGGAATGTTTCAGCTGAGAAAAATGTTTATACACATTGCGCGTCGGCGTCTGCGATCGCAGGTGTGTACAGACCTTTAGCTTCATGCAGACATAAGATTCTGTCCACGACCCCCGAGCGTGTTCATGAGTGCGACAAACGTCCTTTTCGGACGATAATCGCACGTGTGTATACGTTCGGTGGGAGGGTCATTGATTAATCCGCTAATGGCTGTTCGTCGCATGTATCTGTCGGGGTCGTAGACAGAATCGTACGTCTGTACAAAGCTTTAAGGTGGGTACACACAGAACCAATCTGTGAAAGATGACCTGCAAGATTCGGTCTGTCATCATAGTACTGAACTCATTGTAGTAAATCTATCTCAAACTATCAGGTAAATGTAACCCCATAGGAAGCCAGGGTATGTACTTTAGGCTGGAATAAAAATGATAAATAATGATGTATTTCTTTATAGGCCTTCCAGTACGCACACAGAGGATATGCATCTCAGAGCACGCTAAACGTAAGTGTCTCAGAGGAAGGATGTTTGTCTGTGGTGTCCTACAGCCCCGAGAACACACCCCAGAAAGCCGTCAGGTTTTGTCTGGAATTTTAACTCTCAGAGAAAAACAAACTAAGTCCATGATTCTGGTTAAACTTGGTCATTAAAACGTCATTTAGCTGGGGTTTGTTTAAAATTTAAAACTTGCTTGACTTATGAATTATCTTTTAGTAACTAGTGCAGTTACTACTATACACTCTAAAAATATGTTACTAGCAGGAGAGCAGTCCCTGGAGGGGGCACAACTTCTTTATCGGAATCTTAACAAATAAGCACCCCCTCCCCTGTCGACTGCAATAGACGTAGCAAGTAGGGGCCCTAATTTAGTTTTGCAGGGGGTCTGGGGGGTTCTAGTTATGTTCCTGCTGGACCTTGTTTGAGATTATAATAAACTAGCAGTTGTACCCGGCGTTGCCCGTCTACACATGTGGGTATAGTATTTTTTACGTGCAGGTGCGTGTTTGGCTTAGATGGCAGAGACTGGGGAAAAAGAAGTTGTCACGAACGCCAGTTCGCTGGGCACGTGATCTGACTAATTAATCGGTATTCGCTGCCACCACTTTAAGTTTAAGTATGAACAAAGTTTATAGGGGCTACAATGTTTTTTAAACCATTTGATGAACCACTCCCTCCTGGTATGCATGAGGTGGGAGTGTCTAAGAATGTCCAGATTTACGACTAGCCTAAAGCATTCATTCCCCCTCAGTTAGGCAGATTCCATATAAATGTAGATATGTACATTGTACTGGGATATTGACCACATATTCCTCTCCAGTATTAAAGGGCATGTCCACCCTTAAAAATAACTTTTGATATGCTGCTCCCCCATGTCTGGTAGCCCCAACCGCATGATTAGTATTTTGCAAAAGCCCCCCAAACTCTTACTTACCTCCCCTCGTTCCTATATCACATATGTTTATAGCAAAACCTTATATACAGCGTTATCAGTTTTTCCACTTGGAGCATAAGTATACAAATGTTGTGGTGAACCTGCTACATGGAATTTGCCGTGGGGAAAACCTGTTGATTGCAACTGAATACTGCAGCACTTGAGTGACTGATGGGCATCAGTGTCTCTGACACATGTGACATGCGGCTCTTTGTCTGTGTTGTTAAAGCCGGGCTTCATTCTGTTGCGTGTAAAGTGGGGGTGACCACAATATCTGGTAGCATGCTCACAACATTTGGGGGCATTGCAGTTATCTTTGGGGGCGTGGTCTTGATGGTTGGAGTACGAGCATGACCGTAATGTTTCGGGGTGTGGCCCTGACAGAAATATCTGGGGGCGTGGTGTCATTCCAGGAGGTGCTTTAAATTTCTTAGCAAGACAATAACCGCAAACCACTATTGGTGATATGAATGATATTTATATACAAATATAAACCCTGGAAAGACTAACTGGGGTTATTCAATAAAAGTTCTTATCGTTTAAAATGGTGCTAATTTTGCCCCAACCAACCAGATGTTATCTTTCAAATGTTAAATAAGATCTGATTGGTTGGGGCAAAAGTAGCACCATTTTAAACGATAAGAACTTTTATTGAATCTCCCTGTTAGTCTTTCCAGGGTTTATATTTGTATATAAATGTCATTCATATCACCAATAGTAACATAGTCTTTCCAGGGTTTATATTTGTATATAAATGTCATTCATATCACCAATAGTAACATAGTCTTTCCAGAGTTTATATTTGTATATAAATGTCATTCATATCACCAATAGTAACAGGCTTTCCAGGGTTTATAAATGTCATTCATATCACCAATAGTAACATAGTCTTTCCAGGTTTACCGTATATACTTGAGTATAAACAGATTTTCAGGCTAAAAAAATAGCCTGAAAATTGAGACTCGGTTTATACTTGAGTCAATGGCTTACCTGCTCCAATTCCTTGCCACTGCAGATGTTTGGAAACTACAACTCTCAGCAACTAAAGCATGCTGGGAGTTGTAGTTTCCAAACATCTGGATTGCCAAGGAATGAGGCTTTAGTTGCCTTTTAAATGGACAGAAGAATTCCCATACAGTTATAGCCAAATACAGTATGGCTATTACTGTATGCGACTTCTGCAGTCTATTTAAAGGGCAACTAAAGCCTAAAAACAATACAGAATTCTGTATTGTTTTGAGGCTTAAGTTGCCCTTTATTGGACAGCAGACGTCCCATACAGTAGTCCCATATAGTAATATCCATACTGTATGGAAATTCTGCTGTCCATTTTAAGGGCAACTAAACCCTCAGAACAATACAGAATCAGAAGGCAGTAGTGGTCATAATTTCTACCCTTGGTTTATACTTGAGTCAATCAGTTTTACTCCTTTTTAAAGGAAAAAGTAGATGCCTCAGTTTATACTCAGGTCTGTTTATACTGGTAATATATACGGCTAATATTTGAAACCTTCCAGGAGCAAATTGTAATGTGTTACAGACCTTAAGGGAAATTTCTCGTTCCCTCTGTTATAGAAGCTGTTGTTCTGTGTGTGCAGCTCTCTGAGTTGTGTAGCCGTACATTACGCTGTTGTTGTGCCACTGAAGTGGAATTTGTGTCTGTGTTGTTGAAGTCAGGCAGCACACAGAGCCCAGGCCCTTCATCTGAGTTACTGAATTGGGGAATCACACTCTGCAAGTGACGTGCAGGCTTTTTATTGGTCAAACTGGACTTCACTGGTGTTGGCCCTTTTAGAGGGAGTCACCATTATGTGGATGCATTCAGGGGTGTGAGCACATACATGCATGCATGCATACATACATACAAAATTTCTACTTTATATAGTAGATGTGTCATATACCCATACCAATCCATCTAATCCAGGGCTAGACAAATGATGTCTGTCATTAGGAGGCAGTTGGAAAATACCCATTTAGATTTTATTTATGTAGTCTTAATCTTCCATAGACATTAATATAAAACCCTTTAAATATAGGTAACATTTAATGCATAGTGAGAGCACTCTTACTGTCCATGTGTTGATGTTTTAACTTGCCTATTTTAAAATGTATCTGGTTTATAATAGTCACTAGAGATGGCCTAACTTCATAAAGTTCTGTTTGTTTTCAAACTTCTAAAAAAATTTGTAAGTCCGAAAACGGACACATTAAAGTCAATGGGGGGTAAACAGTTCGGAAAGTTCAAATAAATATTGCAGTGTAAACTTACCTTACAGGCCTCTGGGAGATGGTCTGGGTAACATGTCCGTGTGTGGGGAACAGCAAAAAAATAGACGTAGTGCACACGCGTGCTACTTCCGGTTTCCGCACAATACTTTCGGTAATCCTCAAACGTATTATCGAACGTTCGGTAAAACTCGAACGGCCGCTTCCGAAGATCCCTGAACAGCCGGAGATTCCCGAAATCCCTGAATGGCCGACAATCCAGCTGGACGTTCTGAGGTCCCACAGCTCGAAACTGGGACCCCCTCTCTGCATCCTTACAAGGACCATTGTGGCCCTGACAAGGGCCTTTTGGGGCTAAAGGGGTCCCCCAGCTCGAACCGGGACCCCCCCCCCGGCACTTATAAGTGCCCTTGCGGCACTGACAAGTGCCTTTGTGTGAGGTCCTGCAGCTCAAAACCAGGACCCCCCTGGTCCTAAAAAGGAACTTTTCAGGTCTCTGCGTCTTCTTGTTGGTGACACCAACTCCACTGATGTCGCCAACGCCAGGTGATGTCACTGCGGCTGCCAGTGACACCACTGGCGCTGGCGACATTAACGTTGCCGACCTCTTGATCCGAAGTCTTTTTTTTCTGCCATCAGCTGCAATGACTCCTGAACTCCACGGAGGTTTGCAGCTCTTTATATAGGTTTGCAGAAGGACCAAATCCAATTGTGATTGGTTAAGATTTCAATGCTTGAAAAAATATGATCACACATTAACCAATCATATTGGAATAAAAGATTCAAATATGTTTGGTTAATTTGATTGGTTTGAGTTCGGTTTTGCGTCCATCTCTAATAGTCACATGGTTTTTTTTAATTTTTTACAGGAAGTAGTTATTGCAAGTGCAGTAAGAACACCAATTGGATCTTTTCAAGGGTCCCTGTCATCACTCTCAGGAACTAAACTTGGTTCCATTGCCATTAAAGCTGCTGTTGAGAGAGCAGGTAAATACTGCCTTTCTATAGGGATCATTCACTGAAACATTTTAATGCCACAATGGGGACATTCTCCTTAATAGCCTCCAACATCCATACACCATTTTCCTTATACAGGTATTCCAGCGGATGAAGTGAAGGAGGTGTATATGGGCAATGTCATACAGGCTGGCCAGGGTCAAGCTCCCACAAGGCAGGCTGCACTTGGTGCAGGTATGTTTTTGTTTGGGAATACATCTATAGGTTTGTTCCACTAATAAGAGTTTTAAATTAACAGGCACATCTCTAGGTGACAATAACTGGATGATCCTTGTACCATTTCATAGAATCGGCAACATATTAAATTACATGTGCGGTATAATGGAGAATCTGAGCAGTTTCCAGGGCTATTAGAAACTTGGTCCATTGCCAACATTGCACCCACCCTAATGAAATGTAACCTTAGTGGGTTAAAGGGTAAGATTTATTTCCACACAAATTTGAATTGACAGAGCAGAATGTCCTAATAGCATACCTGCATATTCAAAGATAAGAGGAGCACACTACACTGCACATACACAATTTTTGGACAGTAAATCACATTTTGAGATGTTTACAAGTGTTAATGAAGGAGGTGGCATATGCTGTATTTCCTTTGTTATAGTATCAGTTTTATACCCTAGGCTTGTCTATTTCCACTCCTACCACCACTGTCAACAAAGTGTGTGCTTCTGGAATGAAGTCCATCATGCTGGCTGCTCAGAATCTCATGTGCGGACATCAGGTGTGTTATGGATGTATGTCGTGTATGTAATCACTGCAGTTCATCATGTAGATTTACTACATTGGTAAAAATCTGTCCTCTCCATATTGTCAGTCTATTTATCTAACTTGTAGACTCCATGTTCGTGTCTGGAGAGATGAAGAAACAATTGTGCGTTAGGCAGTTGCTAAACTGTTTCTTTTTACTGAAATCTCTACAGCAAGTGATGGTTGCCGGAGGGATGGAGAGTATGTCTAATATTCCCTATTGTATGAGCAGAGGGGCAACACCATACGGAGGACTGAAGCTGGAAGATTTAATTGTAAAAGACGGATTAACGGATGTCTATAATAAAATCCACATGGTAATATTCTTTTATATATAATGTAGCAAATGGAGATTGAGACAGGTGTTTTTTTTCTATATATAACCAGCTGTTGTTCCAGCAACCGCTTTTAACAACTATAAACATCATTATAAATATATTTTTGAGAAAATCTCAGGCTCCAGGCAGGAATGCTGCAAAAAGTTTCGGTTCAAGACCCTTTGTTACATATCACTTTCTTTAAGCTTAGTTTTACCATAGTGCAAATCAGGAATGTGGAACCATTAGCCCTCCAGATACCAGTGTTCCCCTGCACACCATAGAAGGGCAGCCAGAGGATGCTGGGAGTTTTTGACTTTCTGGAAGGTGACTGATTGCTTATCCCTGATGTATTTAAAGTGTGTATTTTTCCATGTGTTGCGGGAACTCCATTTTGTTTTGTCACATTGGCATTTGAGCCCACATGCAAGTCAAATTACCTTTCCTATGTAATATATCTCTGGAACAGTTTTGTTATATTATGTTACTGTACAAAAAAGAAAAACTTTCGAAAAATGACACAACTGTATGTAGAATGTCCTAGCTAGATGGGTTAATATAATATCCTTTGCAGGGAAATTGTGCAGAAAACACTGCCAAGAAGTTTGACATTGGACGAGAAGAACAAGATAGCTATGCCATAAGTTCTTACACCCGAAGCAAAGCAGCATGGGATTCAGGTTTATTAGCCAAGGAGATTACACCAGTTACCATTTCACAGAAAGGTATTTACTAAATTGTTAAAAGCATATGAATACTTGTAGCCATGTGCCTCTAGAAAGATCTGACCAAAAAAACAGCATATTCAGTAGAGGGAAGTCCATTAGCGGAACTGTGACAGAGCACTAGGGGTCTGTAATAACCTGAATTAGTAAATACTATGTAAGGGAGAGTGGGGTTCCCAGTCTTTACTAAATAATATAACAGTGTTTCATCCAGGCACCACCTCTCCCAGTATTATATCTTGTGTTAATAATGTATATTTAAAATGCACCAAGCACACTGTTGGGGATATGCAGTTAGTCCTTTGTCCACAAGATGGCTCAATGGGTAAAACTCCTGGGACTGCCTGTCGTATACTCATTAGGACGGTGCCGACTTGTCCTTGCGATGAATTGAGTTAAGTATTTGCAGATTGGTCTGCTGTTCAGTAAGGCTGGGTACACACCAGAAGATATTTTCGGAACGACCGACCGATTCACGGCACTTTCGGTTGGTTGGCCGAAAATATCTCCTGGTGTGAGGCGGACGGCCTCAATCGTACATTCATCACGATCGGACGTGTCGGAAAATCCCGATCGATCGTGCGGTTCGAAGCGCTCGGTCGGGGCAAATAGTCCCTCCATGTATACCCAGCCTAAGTCTGATGATTGGCTGCTGGTTGAAGGTTGGTCAATTACATTTCAAAGGGAATGTTGGAATAAAAAGAGCAGCTTTAGTCCACTTGGGGGTAAGCATATAGACAAAGGAAGAGCTAGGATACATGCTGTGGCAGTATTCTTTAGCTAAGAGCTGATTAACTCTATCCTGACCCTTAGCTTGAGAGCAAGGGATACAGGAGGCTAGCCTGCAGGAGGAAGCAGACTAGGGCTTGGCAGAAAGGAAAGCTAAGCAAGGGAGAACAGAGCTAGGACACGTGCTTAGTCAGTGCCTAGCAGCTCAGAGTTATAAAACACTCCCCTGCCCCTTAGCGTGAGAGCAAGGGGCCCAGGAGCCAGGAAGGCAGAAGCAGACCAGGAGAAGCCAGAAGCATCCCAGCAGTTTGGAGCAAAGGCAGTGGAGCCTAGAGATTCCAGGAACTGCATCCCAAGGACAGTGCTTGCTTGGTAGGGTGAGGTAGTGCTTGATACTGGTGCATCATAATAAAGCTCCTTCAATTGTAAAATAGCTTGTGTGGCCTGGTTTGCCTTATTTCCCACAACCTCACACAGGGCGTCCTGTGAAAGGAACCTTCCAATAAAGTATAACCTTGTGAAATAGGTGTGTGTGTGTGTGTGTGTGGGGCGGGGGGATTCCATGGACTATAATGGTATCCTGATATGGGAGTTTTTGGCTTTGAAATTCCCATACCACTTGGTTAAAAGGATGAGGAAGGAGGTAGTTTTGTTAGGGTTACTAGGGGAAGTGGGGGACGGAAGAGTAGGGGGGCTTCTTCCCAGATTGTCCATCCCAACAGATTTGCCGCCTTAGGTAATGAAGTGGAGGAGGACACCTCGGAATTAGCATGTATGGAGGGGGCTAGTCCCTTGAGCACCCAGGGGACTGCCATCTCTGATACAAGGGAGGAGGAACGAAGGGTCAGGAATGCAAGGCAGGTGGTAGTGGTAGGGGACTCCATTATAAGGAAGGTAGATAGGGTAATCTGCCGCCAAGACCCTACATGCCGAACTGTGTGTTGCCTGCCTGGTGCTAGGGTTCGGCATGTGGTGGATCGTGTAGACAGATTATTGGGTGGGGCCGGGTGTGACCCGGCGGTCTTGGTTCACATTGGTGCCAATGACAAAGTTAGAGGTGGAGGTGAGGTCCTTAAACATGATTTCCGAGAACTAGGGGCCAAGATAAAAGCAAGGACCTCCAGGGTAGTGTTTTCAGAAATACTACCGCAGCCACGTGCTAAGCCAGGGAGACAGCGGGAGCTTAGGAGCATTAATGCGTGGCTAAGAGAGTGGTGTAAGGAAGAAGGGTTTGGGTTTATTGAGAACTGGGCAGACTTTGCTGTCGGCTACAGGCTCTTTAGTAGGGATGGGTTGCACCTCACTGATGGTGGTGCAGCTGTTTTAGGGGAGAAGATGGCTAGAGGGTTGGAGGAGATTTTAAACTAGGTTTGGGGGGGGAGGGTATTAGCAGTCTCACTGGGATAGATTGTCCAGGAGGAAAGCAGGGTGTAGATAGGCCAGTGGTGGGTGGAAAGGGGGGTGGGGCTAGCATAGGGGATAGGGAAGAATGTGTATCAAAGTGTACGAATAAATTACAGGATCATAATCTAAAATGTATGTTTGCAAATGCGAGAAGCCTGGCTGACAAAATGGGTGAATTGGAAATGATGGCATTGAATGAAAAGTATGATGTAATAGGTATAGCAGAAACGTGGTTGAACAGTTCTCACGACTGGGCTGTAAATATAGAAGGATATGCCTTGTTTAGGCAGGACAGAAAAAAAAGGAAAGGGGGAGGAGTATGTGTATATGTTAAAAAAGAATTGAAGCCAAATTTAAAAGAAGAGATAACTGGTGATATGGATGATAAAGTGGAGGCAATATGGGTGGAATTAGGCAACAGGAAAGGGGGTAATGTCATTGTTGGTGTCTGCTATAAGCCGCCAAATGCTAGCAGAGAGGAGGTGAGTCAACTTCATATGCAGTTGGCAAGGGCTGCAAGTTTGGGGAGTGTGCTCATTATGGGGGACTTCAATTACCCTGACATTGATTGGTGTGGTGGAACTGCCATCACAGAAAAAGGCGATGAGTTCCTGAATTTGCTGCAGGATAATTTTCTCTCACAGGTGGTTGAGGTTCCTACTAGAAAAGGAGCTCTGTTGGATCTGGTAATATCTAACATTGTGGAGCGCATTATAGATATAAAGGTAACTGGAGGCTTAGGGAATAGTGACCATGAAATAGTGGCATTTGGACTTTGTTATCGAAAGGAAAAGTGTGCTGGGTTAACAAAGACATTTAATTTCAGGAAAGCAAATTTTCCCAGGTTAAAAGCAGCTCTTCAGAATGTCAACTGGGATAATGTATTATCAGGTAAAGGTACTGAACAGAAGTGGACTGTGTTCAAGGGGATTTTAAGCCAGTTCACATCTAAATTTATACCCTTGGGAAATAAATGTAAAAAAAATAAATCCGCGCCCATGTGGCTGAATTCTGATGTAAAGAGGCAAATGGTAAGGAAGAAAAAGGCATTTAAAACCTTTAAGGCCGAGGGAACGGAAAGGGCCTTTAGGGAGTATAAAAACTGTAACAAGGAGTGTAAGAAAGCAATCAAACTAGCTAAAATTAATAATGAAGTTAGGATAGCTGAAGAAAGCATCACTAAGCCTAAACATTTTTTTAAGTATATTAATAGTAAGAAGATGAGGACTGAGAATGTGGCACCATTAATTAATGGGGATAAGTTAGTTACGGAGGATGGCGATAAAGCAAATGTCTTGAATAATTTTTTTTCCTCTGTATACACTATAGAAGATCCAAGTACAGATATCATAGAGTATAGTAGCAATAAAGGTATACAAGATTCAAGTTCACTTTGGTTAACCGAGGATATGGTACAGAAAGAACTAAATAAGGTTAATATTAGTAAATCTCCTGGACCGGATAAAATACATCCTAGGGTACTTAGGGAGCTAAGTTCAGTTTTATCTAGGCCATTGTTTCTAATTTTTGCTGATTCCCTCATGTCCGGTGGTGTGCCTCTGGATTGGAAAAAGGCTGATGTTATTCCAATATTCAAAAAGGGTAGTCGTTCACAGCCGGGTAATTACAGGCCTGTAAGTTTAACTTCAGTGGTGGGGAAGATCCTGGAAAGTTTAATAAGGGATCATGTTCTAGAGTATGTTTCAAGGACTGACATTATAAGTAGTAACCAGCATGGATTTAGGAGGAATAGATCTTGTCAAACTTAACTTGCCTTGGCTTTTAATGAAGTAAGTAGAAATTTAGACTCTGGTAAGCAGTAATGTAGTTTACTTGGATTTTGCAAAGGCTTTTGATACAGTCCCCCATAGGCGACTAATGATAAGCTAAGTCTTTTGGTCTGGGGGAGTCACATTTGTACATGGATAGAAAATTGGTTAAAGAATAGGATGCAGAGAGTAGTTGTTAATGGGGCTTCATCATTATGGACTAAAGTGCTAAGTGGGGTGCCACAGGGTTCTGTGTTGGGGCCGCTTCTATTTAATCTATTTATTAATGATTTGGAAGTGGGTATTGTCAGCAAGGTTTCTGTGTTTGCTGACGACACAAAACTTTGTCGACCATTAAAAACTTCAGAGGATGTGCAATCGTTGCAAGGGGATCTAGATAGATTATCACATTGGGCTGCTAAGTGGCAGATGAAATTCAATGTTGATAAATGTAAGGTGATGCATTTTGGACTTAAAAATACTTGTGCTACTTATACTATAAATGGCTCTGTGTTAAGTGAATCCCTGTTGGAAAGGGATCTTGGAGTTTTGGTGGATAACAAACTTAAAGGTAGCAAGCAGTGCCAGGCGGCAACAGCCAGAGCCAGCATGGTATTGTCTTGTATAAAGAGAGGTATGGATTCAAGGGAGGAAAATGTAATTCTCCCTCTTTACAAAGCATTGGTAAGGCCTCATTTGGAATATGCAGTGCAATTTTGGAATCCTGTGTACAAAAAGGACATCTTTGAAATGGAAAGGGTTCAGAGAAGGGCAACTAAATTAATAAGGGGATTGGGGGAGCTTGAATATGAAGAGAGACTGGAAAAGTTACAATTATGTACGCTGGAGAAAAGGCGCTTGCGTGGGGATATGATTACTGTGTATAAATACATTAACGGGCCATACAATAAACTATCTGGGGCATTGTTCACCAAGAGAACATGTCAAAGGACACGAGGACATCCCTTAAGACTTGAAGAAAAAAGGTTTAGGCTTCAAGCTCGGAAAGGGTTTTTCACTGTGAGAACGGTAAGGCTATGGAACTGTCTTCCAGTGGAAGGAATGTTGCAAGTTACTGGTATTGATACATAAAGTAGAGTTGATCCAGGGAAATTTCCGATTGCCACTTGGAGTCAGGAAGGAATTTTTTCCCCCTTCATAAATTTGGTGGGGGTTTTTTGCCTTCCTCTGGATCAACAGTTAGGCAGGAAATGAGGATATTGCTAGATGGGTTGGACTGGATGGACGTATGTCTTTATTCAACCTCAAATACTATACTATACTATACTATATTATGCAGTCTTGTGTTACTATACTATAAAGGAATTACCCAGATGGATCATGGGAATTACCCAGAAAGAAGGCTCCTGGTTATTTTACATGCTCGGTTAACTCAGCAGAACTCATTACCTTTTATTCAGGATATGCTATTTATCTTGAGCCAGCAGGTCACAGGTTTTGAAAATAACCTTACTTATGTAGCACAGTGCGTGTGCTATCAGGGGTATAGCATGTCACGTGCACTGACTGGGTTTGTGTACTCTAGTTTTAGTGTATGTAATTTATTAGCAATATTTTACAACCACAGACAAAATACAGACACTGCACAATATATACAGATATTGCTTATTTTTAAATATGGCACTTAGGAAAAAAGGTATAATTGAAGTTGTTGCATTTGCTGCTTTATTTATCCAAACTTCTGTGTATTGCAGGGAAACTTGACATCATTGTACAGGAGGATGAGGAGTACAAGCGTGTGGATTTCGGCAAATTTTCAAAACTGAAGACCGTCTTCCAAAAAGACAATGGTGGGTAACTGTAGAGATAATATCTAACTGTAGCTGTTTATCTCTGTAAATTACACTGGGAAACCAGTGTATGTGAATAGCTTCATAGAGGCTATAGGACATGGATCTCTGATAAACTGATTCTATGTTGCTAGTTAAGTCAACCGGTTCAAAATCGGAATTGGGAGCCTCTTGTAAACTGATTTTCTCCAGCTGTAGTTGAACTGTCAGTACCTCCCTGATAACCTCCTGAACCTCCTTGATAACTATGCAACTAGAGAAACTATGCCAGGGATGTAGAACATACTACACCTACCTCCATTCAGCAATTGTAATGAGCTGTCAAAGCTTCACTGTTCACTTCCCCCAGGCGCCCCCTCTAATATAGTACACATGCGTTATTATGTAAGAGAATGGATGTTAGTTATGTCAGACAAAAGGGGGTAGGAACGGTAAAGCTGTCATCCACAGATGAGCAGCATTGACAGCTCAACACACCTGTACACTTGTAGAACAGGGGTAGGAGTATTCACTCGCTGCTCTCTGGCAAGTATAGAATTTAGTTTTTTAGTAAAAAAAATAGATGATCTTTAAACCCAAACCTCATGAGACCGGCTGTAGCCTTTTCTTAAAGTGATATCTAAATGAATAGATTTAACAATTACTTACACATTCACCATCACCCCCCCAGGTACAGTGACAGCAGCCAATGCCAGCACACTAAATGATGGAGCTGCCGCTTTGGTTCTTATGACATCAGGAGCTGCCAGAAGATTGAATGTTGTCCCTCTTGCAAGGATCATAGGTACTTTAAATCCTTTTTTTAATCAGTGGCGGATGGGTAAGTCGGTACGGGAACCTTTGTCTCTTCTACTATACAAAATGGTAATTTGAAAGACTGGGTAAAGGACACGTATAATCCAGCATATCTTTGTGAATGTGTATATTGACATGGATAATTTTAGTAAGAGGTGCAAAAATTTGCCTGTGCTATTAATTTGCTGCAACCAATCAAATAATACATTTTACTGGTCTACTGCAGTTAGAAAACATCTGATTGGTTGTTGCAATTTTAAAGCACATGCAACATTTTGCCCCATTGATTGAATAAGGATAATAATGTTAACTCCTGTTTATTAAATTATTAATTTATGAACTAGCATGTTAAGGGGGGAACTAAAGTAAATTAAGTAGACCTTCACATCAATGGTCCCTACCGACCTTTAGTGATACATGATTGTAGCCAGGTTTTCATGGGATCATTATACTCTGCTTAAAATACCTTCCCTGGTGGTGCGGTCAGAGTGGGAATGGAAAAGCGAAAATTTATAAAATACCGACATTTTCTTTTCCTTGTCCATGGCATGGCATTGGTTACTTATGGGTTAATCCCTGCCCCTTAATATCTGACAGGTCGTCTCTCGGCTGAATAAAAATGTCTCCTCCCCTTCCTCCCATTGTCTTTGTATTGATTGTCCAAGTGGAAACTAGATCTAGATAAAATAGGGGTAGGATACCAACCACTGCCAGAAAGGTGTTTTTTTTTTTTTTGATTGGCTAAGATTGTCACGTTTTAAAAAAGCGCATCATTGGATGTTATACTGACGTTACCACTTCCTTTCAGTTTTCACACGGAGACCCTTTAGCAGTCACAAGGGTGTGGTTTAACCTCCCATTTTGACTATCCAATATTAAAATCGGAATATCAGCTCTGTAAGTAAGTTTTTATATATTTTGTCTTGTACCTAATACAAGTCAGTGCTATACTTTCTATAAATTTATTGATGGTAATGGTGAGATAGTATACATATACACCTTTCCTATATATAATATCCTATACCCCCCACCTCATTGGTAGCTCCTGAAAACTCAGTGCAATCACCTATCCTATATAATAAAATGCAAGTGTGCGTCCCTGTGTCAGTGTGTGTGTGGCTGCTCTGGAGTAAAAGAAGCAGCCAATCTACCTGATTGGCTGCTTCTTTTCCCTTCAGAGCAGAACAGCCAATCTGATCACAAGTTTGCATTAAGGGGCGGGACCACAGACTGCTGGCTGCTCTGGGTGGGTTGATTTCTTAAGTTAACTCTTCACAGTGTGAAAATTCCTGTCCATGCTGCATTACTGGGTCTGACACCAATAAACTACACACACCAGTTATGTTCTAAGATCTCTGGGTGGGGGACAGTGAGGCAGGGGGTAGCTGGCGGGGTGTGTGTTTGTCCTGGACCCCAGTGATATTAATCATGTGTCTGTGGGGGGTTGTGAGGGAGAGGGTTGCACTAGACATCAATGTCTGGGTGAGGGTGGGGGGAGTCAGAACTGCTCACTGACATGACACCATGCTAAATTAACCTCCTATTAACCAAAGGTGTCAGGGCTGGCTGTATCACTGGTATGCTCCTGAAAACTCAGTGCAATCACCTATCCTATATAATAAATGCAGTGTGCGTCCCTGTGTCAGTGTGTGTGTGCTGGCTGCTCTGGAGTAAAAGAAGCAGCCAATCTACCTGATTGGCTGCTTCTTTTCCCTTCAGAGCAGAACAGCCAATCTGATCACAAGTTTGCATTAAGGGGCGGGACCACAGACTGCTGGCTGCTCTGGGTGGGTTGATTTCTTAAGTTAACTCTTCACAGTGTGAAAATTCCTGTCCATGCTGCATTACTGGGTCTGACACCAATAAACTACACACACCAGTTATGTTCTAAGATCTCTGGGTGGGGGACAGTGAGGCAGGGGGTAGCTGGCGGGGTTGTGTGTTGTCCTGGACCCCAGTGATATTAATCATGTTCTGTGGGGGTTTGAGGGAGAGGGTTGCACTAGAACATCAAGGTCTGGGTGAGGGTGGGGGGAGTCAGAACTGCTCACTGACATGACACCATGCTAAATTAACCTCCTATTAACCAAAGGTGTCAGGGCTGGCTGTAGAGCAGAGTGACAGAGGGGAGGGGGGCTGGGTCCGGGACAGTGTGGGGGGCCCTGGGTCTGGGGCAAGGATGGGGCCCTGGGTCTGGGACAGACGGGGGCCCTGGGTCTGGCCAAAAGGGGGGCCCTGGGTCTGGGACAGAGGGGGGCCCTGGGTCTGGGACAGAGGGGGGGCCCTGGGGTCTGGACAGAGGGGGGGCCCTGGTCTGGGACAGAGGGGGGGCCCTGGGTCTGGGACAGAGGGGGGGCCCTGGGTCTGGGACAGAGGGGGGGGCCTGGGTCTGGGACAGAGGGGGGGGCCCTGGGTCTGGGACAGGAGTGGGGGGCCCTGGGTCTGGGACAGAGGGGGGGGCCCTGGTTCTGGGCAGGAGGGGGGGCCCTGGGTCTGGGACAGAGGGGGGGCCCTGGTCTGGGACAGAGGGGGGGCCCTGGGTCTGGGACGAGGGGGGGCCCTGGTCTGGGACAGAGGGACTCTGGATCTGGACAGAATGGGGACCCGGGTCTGGGACAGGGGGGGGCCACTGGTCTGGGACAGGGGGGGGGTCTGGGGCAGAGGGGGGGGTCTGGGTCTGGGACAGAGGGACATGGAGGATGGAGGCACTCTGGGCTTCTAGCGCCTGTTATTGTAACAGGCTTAATGTCTAGTAAAGATATAAATATATATAAAGAGTCACATGCCCTGTGTCTTTCCAAAGAGAACAGCCAGCACTGATAGAAACTAGAAAGCACTCAGCGGGTCTTGATAAACACAGCAGCAAACTTTATTAGAGCAAACAAACGTCTACGCGTTTCAGCCCTTTAAGAGCCGTCGTCAGGACTAAAGTGCAATAAACCCTCACCCCTATTTAACAAGTGATACCCCACCCCCTTATTTGTATCCCACCTGTGCATAATAAAATACTTACAAACAATCACAGATACTTCATCTCCCAGGATCCCCACTGGAACAGTTGCCTAAAGCCGCACGGCACAACAACTCGGGCGCCAACACTACAGTTATAATATATATATAGCCAGAACAACAGGTCAGTACTCCGTTCCAGTATAACGAGCGCTTGGGTGCCGAACATATAAATTAATGCATCCAAATACACAAAGGCACCCACAGGTCTTTGTGAATAAAATGTAACTTTTATTAAAGGACAACTCCACCCTCATAATAAAATCTTTTAGAAAGAATGGCCTCTTTAAAATGTGTTGATCTATCCTAATTTGTCCTCTAAATTCATTACTGTATGCCTGCTATGCTTCTGGATGCCTCATGGAAACTGAGCAGTTTAGTGACCTGTACTGAGCCTGAGCATGCTCAGAGAGGGCAGCTAGGGGATTAGCATTCATTCATTGGCTGTGATGTCACTGTCAAATCCAAACTACGTTGCTAGGTGGAAGAACCAGAAGCAGAAACAGGGGCAACAGCACATTGTGCAGGATTTCAGGTTAGATTATATATTTGAGATTTCAAACTAGTACGGTTTATTTTTGGGAGGTGATTTACCTGTACATAGTTTACATTTCAGGGCTGGACTTGCCCTTTAACTACTAATAAAAACGCTATCTACGCGTTTCAGCAGTGAAGCCGTTCCTCCGGATATGACGTTTTCATTAAGAAGTAAGTATTTATAACCATCCCACCTGATGAGTAAACACTGACCAAATTGGAAACATGTGTAACATGATTGATTAAAACTATTATAACCATCTTCTAAACTCACAGGGAGAAAAAGAACCAGGGCAACCACAAGATACCTGCTAAACAACCAAAGCAGATTTCTGGCTCTCATGTGGGCCGTCTGTATCTACAACACTATTGTAAATCAATTATAAAATTCATTATTCGCAATTGCATTACCAGTAGATCAACAGCCAGAGATTTGTATTTGGGATGTATAGACAAGGAACAGTGGACCAAATATCAAGCCATACTACTTAACCATATTCTCTTCTATGCCAGGAAAATATTACAATAGTGGCTCACCTGAAGTACCTACAATACAATCATGGCTTGATCTAATTAACAAGGATCTACCCAACCAGAAATTGTATACCAGCACAGACATAACCCATCTAAATACAATAAGATCTGGGAGGTCTTGCATTCCTCTCCTGCTACTATGCTATTTCAATAAGTGTATGTAGGAAGATACTTACCTTAAACTCAATACCATATGATTTTACTCCACTCGGTGCCTGTCGGAATGCCCATATTAATACTACCAAATGTACCTGGTGTAAATGTGTCTTGTAATATGTTAATATATGATTTAAAGACAATAACAACAGATAAAAGTTCTGGTTTCAATTAAAATTTTTATTCGTTTATTTTACTTGTTTAATAAAATATGTAAGTTGATAACATTCAAAATTTCAGCTCTTCAATATATTTACAGAACTATGATACAAATACTTAGAAGGTATATGTCTATATATTATTAACTGTATATATCCAAATACACGAAGGCACTCACAGGTCTTTGTGAATAAATTTTACTTTTATTAACTACTAATAAAAACGCTATCTACGCGTTTCAGCAGTGAAGCCGTCCTCAGGATATGAGCGTTTTCATTAAGAGGTAAGTATTATAACCATCCCACCTGATGAGCAACACTGACCAATTGGAAACATGTGTAACATGATTGATTAAAACATCTCTTAAACTCACAGGGAGAAAAATAAATCAGGGCAGAACAGTCCAATCACAGCAACTTTGTATATAATAATGATCACCATCATCTGAACAAAGTAGCAATACTGTGCTTAAAGGGCATGTCCACCCCCAAACTATAATCCCCCCCACTAATGGCCCCACCATGTAGTGTAATAAAATCCTTACCTCACATCCCAGCTCCCAGTGGGATGTTATAGATGCCCTGATTGCATCACTTGTCAGTCCATGCTTGTGGGCAAGGACTTTGCCCACCCCCACAGTGGCAAATATATAAGGATCAACCAAAGATTTTCATGTGACAGTAAATGGGTCATATATTATATTGTATGCCCCTGTGGGCTGTTTTACATTGGCAAGACTTGGACGAGTTTTAAGGAGCGTTTGGCGAACCATTGTTCGTCCATACGCTCTGCCTTGGCTGCTAAAAACAATACAGTGCCCAGCACCAAATCTTGGTTTCCTCTCGGTCGCCAGGCATTTTCGACTGGCGGGACATCCCCTGTCCACCCTAAAGTTTATGATATTTGATGGCCTCTCTGGATTAGAACTTGCAGCCAATATTGATTATGAGAAGCTGCTCTTACAAAAGGAATGTAGGTGACTCAATGAGCAGCTTGCATTTAAATGTTTCTTATAGTTAGTTGCCTTTAGCATTGTCAGTTTTTGCCTGTATATATGGTTCTTATTTATTTATGACCTTTTGTACATTAAAGGGCATGTCCACCCTTATAATAAACTTTCCCCATATAATAGATTGCCTTCCCCCAGCCCCAACCGCTATTAAATAATTTTAAGAAAGTGCCCTGATCTTTGCTTACCTTCCCTCTCTCCTCCGACGAACAGCCCGGCCTTCTGCTTGCAATACACTGCAAGCAGGGGGCGGGATCGGCAGCCGTGTCTGTGATTGGCTGCCTCTCAGCCAATCACGGACACGGATGCCGGCTTCTCAGAATGGGAGGGAGGGGGAAAAGGGCTGCAGTGCGCATGCCAAACTTCTCCCGGAGGCCAGGTAGGAGGCAGAGTCCTATATGGACTCTGCTATCCTCCTGGTGGGCAGTTTTTGGGACTTTGGGGGACTACAGGAGAACCATATTGCTTGCCTGTATCAGAGTGGCGGGGGGGGGGCTGGGTCTGGGACAGAGGGGGTGGGACCTGGGTCTGGGGCAGTGTGGGGGGCCCTGGGTCTGGGGGCAAGGGGGGCCCTGGGGTCTGGTGCAGAGGGGGGGGCCCTGGGTCTGGTGCAGAGGGGGGGCCCTGGGTCTGGTGCAAAGGGGGGGCCCTGGGTCTGTGGTGCAGAGGGGGCCTGGGTCGGGCAGAGGGCTGGGTTGAAGAGAGGCGGTCGGACAGAGGGGGGGCCCTGGGTCTGGGACAGAAGGGAGCTGGGTCTGGGACAAGGGGGGGACCCTGGTTTCTGGGACAGGGGGGGGCTGGATCTGGGGCAGAGGAGGAGCCCTAGGTCTGAGACAGAGTGGGGGACCCTGAGTCTGGGACAGGGGGGGGCTGGATCTGGGACAGAGGAGGAGCCCTGGGTCTGTGACAGAGGGGGTGCGGGGTCTGGGACAGAGGGGGGGGGGGGGCTGGGTCTTGGGACAGATGGGGGTGGGACCTGGATCTGGGACAGTGTGGGGGGGCCCTGGGTCTGGGGCAGGGAGGGGCCCTGGGTCTGGCACAAAGGGGGCCCCTGGGTCTGGCACAAAGGGGGTCCTGGGTCTGGACAGAGGGGGGCCCTGGGTCTGGGACAGAGGGGGGTCTTGGACAGAGGGGGGGCCTGGGTCTGGGACAAAGGGGGCAAGTTTCCCCCCGAAAACGTTGTGATATAGTGTGGTTCATAATAAATTCAAGTTGTTTGGAGTGCGACCCTCGCTTTCTTGCTGTTTCCAGTTAATATATATCCATTAAGGTTGGATTATCTAGAGGAGTAGGCACCCACGTGTGGACGAGTGCAGAGGATTATCTTGTAAGTTTATTGGACAAAGTGGGGGGCCCTGGGTCTGGGACAAAGTGGGGGCCCTGGGTCGGGACAAAGTGGGGCCCGGTCGGGACAAGTGGGGCCCCCTGGGTCTGGGACAAAGTGGGGGGCCCTGGGTCTGGGACAAAGTGGGGGGCCCTGGTCTGGGAACAAAGTGGGGGGCCCTGGGTCTAGGGCAGAGGAGGGGCCATCGGGTCTGGGACAGATGGGGGACTCTGGATCTGAGACAGAGGGGGGGGGGGGCTGGTCTGGACAGAGTGTTGTGTGACCTGGGTCTGGGAGAGAGTGGGGGGGGGGGCCCTGGGTCTGGGAACAGGGGGGGCCCTGGTCTGGGGGCAGCGGAGGGGCCCTGGGTCTGGGACAGAGTGGGGGGCCCTGGTCTGGGGCAGAGGAGGGGCCCTGTGTCTGGGGACAGGGGGGGGACTGTGGGACAGACGGGGGGCCCTGGGTCTGGGACAGAGGGAGGGGCCCATGGTCTTTGGCAAGAGGGCCTGGTCTGGGACAGAGAGGGAGGGGCCACATGGTCTGGGCAGAGGGAGGGGCCCTGGGTCTGGCAGGAGGAGGGGCCCTGAGTCGGGACAGATGGGGGACCCTGGGTCTGGGACAGAGGGAGGGGACTCTGGATCTGTGACAGAATGGGGACCCTGGTCTGGGACAGAGGGGGGGGGCACTGGGTCTGGGACAGAGGGGGGGGGTCTGGGGCAGAGGGGGGGCCCTGGGGCTGGGACAGAGGGACATGGAGGATGGAGGCACTCTGGGCTTCTAGCGCCTGTTATTGTAACAGGCTTAATGTCTAGTAAAGATATAAATATTATAAAGAGTCACATGCCCTGTGTCTTTCCAAAGAACAGCCAGCACTGAGAAACTAGAACAATCAGCGGGTCTTGATAAACACAGCAGCAACGATTTATTAGAGCAAACAAACGTCTACGCGTTTCAGCTCCGTTTAGAGCCTTCGTCAGGACTAAGTGCAATAAACCCTCACCCTCCTTTACAAGGATACCCCTCCTTAACCCTTATTGTATCCCACCGGTGCATAATAATACTTAAAACAATCACAAGATACTTCATCTCCCGGATCCCCCCACTGGAACAGTTGCCTAAAGCCGCACGGCAACAACAACTCGGCGGTCCGTGACTGGCTGTACTCGCCTAACAACTAAAAAGAATCGGGCGCCAACACTAAGTTAATAATATATATATAGCCAGAACAACAGTTCCAGGATTTACTCTACACTTACTCTGGTAAACTAGTACTACTCTACTACTATTAACCTTCACTAGTACTATTACTCTTATCTTTACTCACTAACTACTCCGATTACAGTGATAAAAATAACGAGAGACGCGGCTTGGGTGTCCGAACATATAATTAATGCATCCAAATACACAAAGGCACCCACAGGTCTTTGTGAATAAACTGGCTTTTATTAAAGGAACAAACAACCCCACCAACCCAGGAGCTGGGATGTGAGGTAAGGATTTTATTACACTACATGGTGGGGCCATTAGTGGGGGGGATTATAGTTTTGGGGGTGGACATGCCCTTTAAGCACAGTATTGCTACTTTGTTCAGATGATGTGATCATTATTATATACAAAGTTGCTGTGATTGTGACTGTTCTGCCCTGATTTATTTTTCTCCCTGTGAGTTTAAGAGATGTTTTTAATCAATCATGTTACACATGTTTCCAATTTGGTCAGTGTTTGCTCATCAGGTGGGATGGTTATAAATACTTACCTCTTAATGAAAACGCTATATCCTGAGGACGGCTTCACTGCTGAAACGCGTAGATAGCGTTTTTATTAGTAGTTAATAAAAGTAAAATTTTATTCACAAAGACCTGTGAGTGCCTTCGTGTATTTGGATATATACCGTATATATATATATAGACATATACCTTCTAAGTATTTGTATCATAGTTCTGTAAATATATCTGAAGAGCTGAAATTTTGAATTGTTATACAACTTACATATTTTATTAAACAAGTAACACTTAACTGAAATAAAATATTTTAATTGAAACCAGAACTTTTATCTGTTGTTATTGTCTTTAAATCATATATTAACATATTACAAGACATCATTTACACCAGGTACATTTGGTAGTATTTAATATGGGCATTCAGACAGGCACCGAGTGGAGTAAAATCATATGGGATATTGAGTTTAAGGTAAGTATCTTCCTACATACACTTATTGAAATAGCATAGTAGCAGGAGAGGAATGCAAGACCTCCCAGATCTTATTGTATTTAGATGGGTTATGTCTGTGCTGGTATACAATTTTCTGGTTGGGTAGATCCTTGTTAATTAGATCAAGCCACTGATGTATTGTAGGTACTTCAGGTGCTAGCCACTTATTCGTAATATTTTTCCTGGCATAGAAGAGAATATGGTTAAGTAGTATGGCTTGATATTTGGTCCACTGTTCCTTGTCTATACATCCCAATATACAAATCTCTGGCTGTTGATCTACTGGTATATGCAATTGCTGAATAATGAATTTTATAATTGATTTACAATAGTGTTGTAGATACAGACAGGCCCACATGAGATGCCAGAAATCTGCTTTGGTTGTTTAGCAGGTATCTTGTCGTGTTGATCCAAAGTGCTTTAGTTCTTTTGGGGTCAGGTAGGCTTGGTTTGTAATATAGAATTGGATAAGCTTATTGTGCGCTGCTGGCGAAACTTTGTAGTGACTGGACAACATCAAAACTATTGTGTCAGAATCAATACCCTCTATATATGCTTTCCACCTGTTAATAAGCTTATTAGTATTTGATTTGGTATGTGCTAGTATGAGCGTTTTGTATAACGGGGATGTCATTCCCTTTCTGACGGGAGATTGCAGAATAGAGTAGATTGGGTGCTCCCCTATTGTTACTGGGATATCTTGAAACTGCTGTTAATACAATGCAATACAATGTAGGTATCGAAATTGAAAAGCTTTTGGTAGTTTAAACTGATTTTTAAACTGTTCAAACGTTTTGAGTTGATTCTTTTCATATATATGACCAAAGTTGTAGATACCCTATTTTGTCCGTAGATCTGCCTCATGGAATGTGGGTAAGTTAGTATAGGCATAATTATTCCATAGCGGGGTGCTTGTTGGTATTTTGGAGAATTTAATTATTTTATTTGTTTGTTTCCAAATATTAATGTCTAGTCTGTGTATTGATGTTACACATCCGACTGTGTGTTTTGTTGGCTCTCCCATATATGCAAGATAAGAGCTTTTCAAATAATGTTGTAGCATATAATCTGACTGGGTTAGTTGTGCTTCTTCATCTATCCAACCTTTTTGATACCTTAATTGCCCAGCCAGGTAGTACAGTTGGAAATCTGGGAAGCCTAGGCCAGCATTATCTTTAGATGCTTGTAATTAAGAGTTTCGCCCTAATTCTTTTTTGTCCCCAAATAAAGGATGTTAATAAACTGTTGATTGTGGAGATTTTCCCTATCAGATTTAGTGGCAGTACTTTCCAGTGTTGAAGATTATCCTTGATAAATTTTTATTAGTGGAGAGATATTGAGTGATGTAGATCCCAAGATATTTGAATGACGTACTAGTCGGTATGGAATATGTGGTTTGTGTCATAGCATTATCATCTATAGGATATAAACATGACTTGTCCCAACTGATATATATATATATAATCCAGATTTTGTGCTAAAGTCATTTATGGTTTGTATTGTTGCCTGTATGGATTAATTTGTTGCATCTAAATAGATAAGCGTGTCGTCCGCATACAGTCCTATTTTCTCCTCATATGGTCCAAGTTATAATCCTGTGATTTCTGGATGTGATTTAATCCTGCAGGCTAAGATTTCAATAGCCAGGGCAAACAAAAAGGGAGAGATAGGACACCCCTGCCTAGTCCCTCGAGAAAGTTGGAACGGTTCAGATGTGGAACCCTGTACTGTAATTCTCGCTGTAGGGGAGGTATATAATAGCTGAATCCAGTTTATAAATATTTGCCCAAATCCTCTAAGCACTTAGATATATCCACTCAATCAAACGCCTTCCTGGCGTCCAAGGAAAGCATTATCCTATGCCTAGTGTTGTCATGGTTAATTTGAGTTTGTATTATTGTCCTTCTTATGTTTATGGAAGTGGACTTATTGGGCATGAAACCGTCTGTTCTTCTGCAATTAGTGAAGTGATGACCCTTTGCAACCCATTCACCCAAATTTTTTGCCAGTATCTTGTAATCACAAATTAACAAAGAGGTCGATAAGAGTGGTGGTTTCAGGTGGTTTGCCAGGTTTTAACAGAATTATAATGTTCGCTAAACGATTTGGGAAGTTTCCTTCCTCAGGAGGAAGAGGACACAGTGATCCTCAAAACGTTGTATGTGCGTGATTCAATAAAGACTTTGTGATTTCATCATCTAAGTGTGCCCCTCAGTTCCTTTGCTTGTGCTATAGCTAAAGGGTCTGTGGTAGAGGACCCAGTGAGGTAGCACCTTACAAACAACTGGCTAATAGCCACAGGGAGTGCCTAGGCCCGAAAACCAAGTTGCCCAACATCATTGAGTATACCAGGCCGGCTCTACGAAGCCGTTGCTTGATTGCCGTAAAGGATGCTCTTTGTCTCTGCAATTCCGGCGAGTAGTCCGGGTAAATGGAAATCGTCGCGTCCTGACATTGAAGCAGTACTTGATCCCTGGCCATATTCAGTATTTTATCCCTGTCCCTCGAGTTCAACAAACGGGCTATTATTGGTCTGTTCCGCAGGGGAGCCACGTGGCGGTGTTCCTGGGTCAGAAGGGTTTGGCTCGCACGGCATCTGGTGCGCAAATTTACTAAGCTTCTCGGCTGCCACCGTGTCCCTTCTGTCTTTCTCCTTACTTTTGCCCATTGTTAAGGTGGTTTGTGCTCAGGATGTCGTGTTAGGATAAGTGATGTTCAGGAGCTTCTCTCTAGCATGTCCTGTCATGCCGCCATCTTGGACACGCCCCCAATATAAATATATTTATATAAAATAAAGAATATATACTAGAGTATAAGCCAAGGTACCTATTTTTGCCTCAATTAGGAAGCATGTAAGCTGAGGGTAGAAATTATGACCACTACTGCCTTTTGACTCTGTATTGTTTTGAAGCGTTAGTTGCCCTTTAAATGGACAGCAGAATCACCATACAGTAGCCTCATACAGTAATAGCCAAATACAGTATGGCTATTACTGTATGGGAATTCTGCTGTCCATTTAAAGGGCAACAAAAGCCTTTAAAAAACAATACAGAATCAGGAGGCAATCTTTTAACAATAGATACCACTTATTCTATATTTATTTGAGGCATTAGTTGCCCTTTAAATGGACAGTAATCCCATACAGTAGCCCCCAATTCCTTGGCACTCCAGATATTTAGAAACTACTACTCTCAACATGATTTACTTGCTGAGAGTTGTAGTTTTCAAACATCTGCAGTGGCAAGGAATTGGGGGCTACTGTATGGGATTACTGCCCCCTCGCTGCTGCCGCATGCTCCGCATCTCCCACTTGACGTCACTACTTGGCACCAGGACGTGAGACTGGAGCCAGAGTAGTGACGTCAGGCGGGAGTGACTTGAGTATAAGCCAAGGTTCGGTTTTCAGGCTATTTTTAAAGCCTTAAAACCTTGACTTATACTCAAGTATATATGGGTTTCTCCCCCCCCCCTTTTTTTCCTGCTCTCTTTAAATTCTTTTGCTCACCCCCTTGATTCCGAACTCATTGTGATCCTAAAAGAAAAGGAGAAAAGATGCGGCCATGTTGGAGGACCACGTTTGAATTGGCTTACCATAACTGAAAACTATAATTCTTCCCAACCACCACTGTATCATTTTTTTTGTTGATCTGCCCCCTATTTCTTTAGATATCCAATCTAAAACTTCTTATATTTCATCTGCCAATCAAGCAACACACGCAAATCAGAGTAAGTGCTACTTTACATGTATTCAATTATAGATTAAGATGAGGCAAAGTAATTTTTTCAGTGTAGTGTCCTTTTTAATGCGGGGGTGGACTACAATAGGAGGGTAGAGGCAAAGAGACCCAACCATTGGAAGTTTGGGGGGGAGCATCTTCATCACATGAAGACGGGAAGAAATAAGACAACGGGAGGAGCCATTTTTATTCAGCTGAGGGACAACCTGTTGGACACGAGGGGGCAGGGATTAACCCATAAATAACCACTGTCGTGCAGGACCAGGGGAAGGAACGCCGGAGCCAATGTCCCCATAATAAACAATAAGAAAAATCCTTTATGGAACTCCGTGGTGACGTGTCCTATCCTTAATGAATCCTTGACATGTTATATTATGGTAGGTTTTTCCTTCATTGATTTATTCTGAATAGGTCAAGTCACTAAGGCGTTCCATGATCATATAAAAGCAGACGTCATTATTCTTATCCTTTTATATCGGGGTATGTTACTTTTCTATGGCCCTGGAACTCCTTGGGTACATTTCTTTATAGTTTGGTTAAGGGAATATAATTCTCCATAATATAATCTGTGTAAGTGCTAGTTATAGCAGGAGAGTCCCATAGAATATCCACGATAACTGTGTGTGTGGTGAAATCTGTAACATCAATGGATCCAATCTGTATTTTACAGCATTTGCAGACGCTGCAGTAGATCCAATTGATTTTCCTATAGCACCTGCCTACGCAATTCCAAAGGTATGAAATATCTCTTCATCCAACCTTAAACTTAGTACCTCCCCCACCTTTACCCATCATAAAACTGACAGCTGTATATCCCACATTAAATCTGCACTAACCTGATTGTGGCAATGTGTGGAAAGTGTCAGTCTGTGTTTAACACTGTATTTTAGCCTTATGGCAATTTGGAAAAATTCCAAAATTATTTTTGGTATATCTGCAAAGTTTGGGCTGTGCAGGACAATGGCTGCCATTTGTACACCACTCTATATTCTTACGGTGCAGATTGCCAAGTGTGGGACTTAGTTCTTTTATTTACACAATAGGATAATTATTCCTCCCAGAATTCTTAGAGATCTGGGGAATTTTAATATTTTCCCATTATGCTCAGCTACACTCAACACCTTAACGGACACATACATATACAATGTTGTCTTTTTGTTTTTGCTACCTGGTCACAAAATACTGCACTCTATTGGCCATAGAATACCGCATTGGTCTTAATGACACAGCTGTAAAGCACTGCTAATAATATGTACCATAGGGTGAGGCCACACTATGCAGCACTGTAATGCATGTGAAAAGTGTGTTACCTAGTCCCTCAGTTATTCCCGTCACACAGTCTTGCCCATGACTTTTTGTTCTTTGGGGTTTTATCAACATTTTTCATTTTTTCCGTCAGATTTTGAGTGATGCAGGATTGAAGAAAGATGATATCGCAATGTGGGAAATCAATGAAGCCTTTAGTGTTGTTGTTTTGGCAAATATAAAAATGTTAAACATTGATCCTGCCAAAGTAAATATAAACGGTGGGGCCGTATCCCTGGGACATCCCATAGGGTGAGTTATGCCAATAAATACGGTAAGAAATAGAACAACTTGGACACCCCTGATACAGTATGTGCCTGATTCTGTCTTTTATTTGTGTCATTGCTGTAAAAATGAGTAGTAAAGTGTCTATTTTATTGCCTTAAACATTATGTTGAAGGTGATTCCATAAAAATCCTGCACTAGGCAGTGATTAGAAATTGGTTGACTCCCCTGCTACTATCCTGTGTGTCATCCATATTTAAGCTTATTGGGCTTTGGCCACAAAAAGCCACGACAACAAACAAATGTAACCAGAGGGATGTTACCCACTATCATTATTTATGGTTTATGTATTTAGGTCATTTCCACCTTCAAGAAGCAGTTAAGCATTAAAACAGACAGTCCTTGAAGGCAAGGTTCAGACAAGGGTTTTCCAGTCTGTTCCAGATATTGAACACAAAATCTTACATGAACATTTCCTCATCGGACTGCTCAAAGAACAACGGGTTACTGGCCGTAGAATAGAATTCGTAAGTTTCTCCGAACCCACAATGAAAAAGACCTCTGTGATTGTAAAGCATTCTGGGCATCCTTCAATACATGTTGCAGGGTTTTATACCCTTTAGCTGTATTTTAATTATCTATTTAAGCCAATAGTTTAAGAACCAGAGAAGCTAAAGACACCATGCTAGGCTTGTTTGAATGGTATTAAGGGCACGGCCACACTACAGCGCAAACTCAATCACACATGAAATCGCATGCGTTTTCTTCATAAGGTGTAAGAAAATGCATGCGATTGCGATTAAAAATGCGGAACGCAAATCGCAACGCACCCGAAAACACGCGTTTTCGATGCATTGCCATGTTTTCAATGATATTTAAAAAACGCAAACGCAGAAAAATCGCAGCAGTGTGGCCTAGCCCAAAGAGTCTGTTAAACAGAGGACACCTGTATGGAGACCAGTTACTTTATCCAGTGTCTTAACTGGTATGTTTAAAGGGTATGTCCACCCTTAAAAATAGTTTTTAATATGATGTTCCCCCATGTCTGCCAGCCCCAACCGCATATATTTTATTTTCCAAAAGCCCCCCAAACTCTTTACTTACCTCCTCTCGTTCCTCCGCCGCACTGCTGGCCCTCTGCTTGCGAGAATGCAAGCAGAGGGGCGGGACCGGCAGTCGCGTCTGTGATTGGCTGAGCGGCAGCCAATCACGGACGCGGCTGCCGGTCATTCAGTGCAGCGGAGGTAAGTAAAGAGTTTGGGGAGCTTTCTAAAAATAAAAAATATGCGGCTGGGGGAGCAGCATATTAAGGAGGTTTTATGCTAGGGGGAGGGATAGTAGAACGGGAGGGGGAGAAGGGCTGCAGTGCGCATGACAAATATCTACCGGAGGCAAGGTAGCAGGCAGAGTCCTGCTAGCCTCCTGGTGGACAGTTTTTGGGACTTTAGGGGGGTCTACAGGAGAACCCTATGGAGCTGGGATGTGAGGTAAGGATTACACTACACTACATGGTGGGGCCATTACTGGGGGGGATTATAGTTTTGGGGGTGGACATGCCCTTTAAAAACTACATTTCCTATCCTGAAGGTGCCCATACATTAGTACATACCTGCCGACTGATTTGCGACATTTAATGTCTGGAACCGCTTTTTCTGTTTTACTTTGTGACCAACATACGATTTCAGGGTCAATTCACCCCATTTATTTTGCGATTGTATGTTGGTCACAAAGAAGAATGGGGAAAGGCAGTTCAGCCTATTGGGTCAGTATCATCTGAGCCACGAACCATTCCAATTGGACAAGAATTAATTTTTTTTTCTAACTTTTTATGTACTGGGTCTAAAATTTTCATTTGCTTGTAAGATTTTAGCAGTATTTTCTTTCTCTTTAGAATGTCTGGAGCGAGGATTGTTGGGCATATGGTTCATGCACTTCAGAAAGGCCAATTTGGTGTTGCTGGAATTTGTAATGGCGGAGGAGGGGCATCTGCTATTTTGATTGAGAAATTGTAAAAGTTTCCAATGGTAATTAATAGAAACACAAGTTGCTCAACATGCATTTTCTGGTAAACACTCATTTGTCTGTTACATCTTTCTCTCCAATAAATGATTTTTTTTTAATGGCACAGGCAGGTTATTTCCAGTTACTTGTAGTGTTTCTCAAGCAGCAAACATTTTGGAACAGCTCAGTTTTACCGCCCTAATGGAAATCAGCACTGTTACAGGAATATTCACTGAAAAGGTGAACTATTCCTTTAATCCATTTAATTAAAGAACGGAAGGTAAGGCATAGGTCTTTAACCTACCAGTTCTTCAATTAATGATCAGGAACAAAGGCAAGTAAACTTACCTTGCGCACGATCCATGAACAGGTCCTGACCACCGGGTTTAGTTTAACTATAGCGTGCATATGGAGGGGTGGACATGCCCTTTAATTGTTGAAGTGTGCTGGCAGGCAGCCAAAGATTCTAGTAAAAGGACATTATAATTTCTGCTTCTGGAGTGACGGGTCTTTCCATGTATATGCTGTGATATCAAATGATGATTTTTCAGAAACTACTTCGGGTTTTTTACAGTAAAGATACCCTTTAACGATTACTACTAATTGAAAGAAACCTATAACCAGTTGGCTGCACAGGTCCACCCCAAAATTATGAAATGTTTGTCACAAGAGTGAACCTTATATTAGCAGTTTGCCCAATAGTCTTATCGTAACCCATGGATCCGCACCAAAAATGGTGATTGCATGTGTTACATTATCAGACCAGAGCCCAACACAGGCAGTTAGGACAAGTAAGATTGTTCCCCATTGGCATATGCTTTGCAATCATGGCAGCATGCCTAGTCCTAAATTGGTAAGCCCCGACCACTACAGTTATTACATTCCAGATCATCTCCATTAGCCAGCATCAACCACCTCCTGCACCCCAATGAATGACTTGGGTTCTCAAACAAGGCTGCTCTGTGGGGGACATGAGCTTGTATTAAGCACAGTGCATCATCATGTCCCTAAAGCAGAGGCAGCAACCTTTAGGAGTTTGCTGGGTAATGTAGGCTTACTGAAAGGAGAATCATACTCCTATAGTTACAGACTACTTCCTGGAAGTAAATGACTCTTCAAGCTCAAATAGTGTCAGGATCTTATTGTGTGTTTATAGTTTATTTTTGAGACCGGAAAAATTCTGCAAAATTTAATTAAGAGAAGGGTCTGATGGGCAGCTCAGTGGTTAGCACTGATGCCTTGCAGCGCTGAGATCCTGAGCTCGAATCCACCTTTGGACACATCTGCAAGAAGTTTTTATGATTGCATGGCACCCTGGTTTCCCCACAAGCATAAAGACATACTGATAGGTTGTATGTGTGAAATAAATGTGCTTAGATTGTAAGCTCTTCGGGGCAGGGCCTGATGTGAATGTACACATGTAATTGTTAAGCACTGCAGAAGATGTTGGTGCTATATAAATCCACAATAATAATTCCATCCCCATGAATCCAGACGCACAAACATTTCAATTGTGTAATGTAATTGAAACACATGGTCCGAGGATGCAGCAACATGCATGTACAAAACAGTAAACCCAGGAATTGTACCGAGATGTTTATAATCACTAACTTAATGTTCAGATAAGTAAGTAAATTTGAGTTTTTTCCTTGAAAGAACAGAACTTGGATTGTAACAGTTTTTTTAATGGAACATTGTAACTGCTGGAACTGGCTCAAAATATTTTTACAGCAAATATATTCCTCTTAAAGCAGATTTCCACCCTAAAAACATAAATTTCATTCTAACCCCCTTAGGGTGATACAATCAGGAACAGCAAAGATGAGAGGAGCACACTTCTTCAGTGAATAGATTGTTTATTGTGCGTAGAACATACGTTTTGGGCAGCCACCAGCCCCTTTCCTGGCCTGAAACACTATGTTCTACTCACAATGTACCATTGAATCACTGTAGTGTGCCCCTCTCATCTTTGCTCTCCAACCTAAAAAACATTCCCCTGATTTCTAGGAGCCTATTCATAAAGATGTGGTATCTGGATTTTTCCTAATGACCATATCTCAAAGTAATGAATCAATCATTAAAGGGACAAACTTATTGTTATTTAAATAAGTGTAATCAACAGTAACCCTGCTTAAATATAGGGAAGGGAGGGAAGGGAGGGAACATTGTTTGCCCTCCCCATATCACTTTTTTTTAATCATACCTTCATTTACATTAATGTTCAATATCTACAGTTTAGCTTTGAAAACAAGCTAGGTCAGAAAAAGGGTTAAGTGCCTACAAAATGAAACATAACCGAAGCCTTCAGCTGGCAAATCTATTTACAAAACATACAATATATATATTATATAGCATGGTCTCCAGGTATATATAAGCATCTGTGCAACAGCCGTCACAAAACTGCAGTTTCAAGCTCCATATCTGCAACTCTCCAGAATGCTGCAGAAGAGCGTCCCTATTTGTACGATACTTTATCTTTCTATTCATCATAATGCAGAGACATTAAGAATTTTTCAACATCCATCCCAGCTGGAAAAGAATCCAGTGTTTTCTTTTGTTGCTTCTAGGGAACAAAACAGGATTTTAATTTACACAGTCTATAAATAAAACATTTATAGCTTTAAACATCTACAGATAGTAATGAAAATACTACAACAATATTAATCCGACTCTCACATTAGTTATTTCTTTTGGTGGTAACAATTACCAACATTCCCCTTAACAGTTAATAAGAGGTGCATTTGCCTGTGCTGTAAATTTGCAGAAACAAAATCAGATTTTACTATACGGTCTACTACAGAATATTCGATTTGATAACATCTGATTGGCTGCTTCAAATTTAAGGCCCTAACACAATCCTGCTGCGTGTACAGGCCTTAAGAGTGCAGGCAAAATTTTGCACCTTTTATTAAAATTATATATATATATTTTAGAGGGACATATATA
>CM033470.1:312478543-312630754 GCA_019447015.1 Hymenochirus boettgeri | reverse complement strand
TGGGGAATGGTCTGGGAAACAGAATCTGATTCTTTCAAATCATAATTGGTTAAAATCAGATTTTTTCAGAAAGTAACTGATTGGTATACTAACCAATCAGATTCTTTCTGAAAGAATTTAATTGTAACGAATTCTAATTGGAAAAGAATCTGGTATACTAACAAATCCAAATCTTTCTGAAAGAATCTGAATGTAACAAATCAGAATTGGTTACAATCAGATACTTTCAGAAAGAATCTTTTTGGTACTCTGTCTGGAAGAATCTAATTGTAACTAATTAGAATTGGTTACAATCAGATTCTTTTAGAAATAATCTTATTGGTATAATAACCAATTAGACTCTTTCTGAAATAAGCTGATTGAAACAAATTCTGATTGGTTAGTATAGCAATCAGATACTTCCTGAAAGAATCTGATTGTATGTAATCAGAGTTGGTGATTGGGAAATAATCCGATTCTAAGCTGATTGTAACCAATTAGAATTGGGTTCAGATCAGCGATCCGGTCCATCTCTATTCTTGATCTATTTATTGTAACATTGTATAGAGTGTTATAGTTCAGTAGAAACACCACAGTGAGATACAATTGTTGTGCAGAGCTTGAATCAATCTTTCCCCTTAAATTTCCAACCAATAATAGATCAATAGTATCATTCTATAATTAAGGTTATCAATCTGTCTTTCAATACTCACCCTCCCCATTAAGGCCGAGGCCACACTACAACGCACCAAATCACACACACAATCGCGAGTGTTATTGCACGTGATTTGTGCGGTTTGCCGTTTTCTGTTACGGAAAAGCATGTGTTAACGCACCAAAAATAGTGAACGCATGCATTACCAAAACAAGAACAGACGCACAAATTGCATGCGCATCAGAAATCGCGGAAATTTTCGCGTTCCCGCAATTTCTATTTTAGGAAAAATTGCGGGCGCAATCGCGCTAGTGTGGCCTATCCCTAACTCACAGCTGTCACCAGGGATTCTGTTAGAGAGGGATCACTATTGGTCAATGTGTTAGAGAGGGATCACTACTGGTAAATGTGTTACAGATGGATCACTACTGGTAAATGTGTTACAGATGGATCACTATTGGTAAATGTGTTAGAGGGATCACTATTGGTAAATGTGTTAGAGGGATCACTATTGGTCAGTGTGTTAGAGGGATCACTATTGGTCAGTGTGTTAGAGAGGGATCACTATTGGTCAGTGTGTTAGAGAGGGATCACTATTGGTCAATGTGTTAGAGAGGGATCACTACTGGTAAATCTGAGGTCCTATAAAGAACCCAGACTATCCTGTCATTTTATCAGTTCAGGACACAGGTTCATGGCTTCTATGGAGTCTATTGCTTAAATAATGTAATAAACCATTAACAAACTCACTTCATTGTCTCAGAGAAGAGGGCATGGAGATGTTTTCCTTTCAGTCCCCCCATCCTATATAGCAGGGATAAGCTACCAGTAGATCTCCAGATGTTTAAAAACTAAACAGCATTCCTCTACAAGCACTCTGTAGTTAGGGAATTCAAACTACAACTCCCAGCATTCCTCTACAAGCACCCTGTAGTTAGGGTATTCTGGGAGTTGTAGTTTCCAAAACATCTGGAGATCTACTGGTTGCCTATCCCAGATATATAAATATCTCTTACTGTCCAGCAAACAGCAGCTCTCCTTTGTTTCTATTGAGAGAGGGAGGGGTGGGGTGAGAGACTGTCATGTGTTTTACAAAGGACATAAGTGACATATTGCAACTTCCTACTAACACTAAAATATTTTGATTCACTAACACTGCTGTCAATCTAATATTAAGCACACAATTGGATACAACACAAAGGGAAGTAAGAAATATGTTCCTTTGTAAGCTTCCATTGCCTCCTTGTAAAACTTCCTTGGGTGTGGCTTAACAGTCTATTTTGGATATACCATTACAAAACAGGAGTGGGGACTGTGCAAGTAGTTTTATTTATTTATAAATTTTGCCTTATTTACATTTCAATATCAATCAATGTCATTACTACATTTTTGTTAATATTGATATAATTATTTATTTAGTGCTCAAACACAAACACTGTCCCTATGTATATTACTTTTACCCACCCCCACCTACCTAGTACCTCCGAAAAACCCAATGTATTCCCTATATATATATATATGGCATAATAAATGTAATCCCCTTGAAGAACTGGATAAGATAACTGTATGTGCACTGTCTGGCCACACCTCCTGAGGGAAAATTTCCACTCGTAATGTCCATTTCTGATGCTGCCACTAAACGTTTGTCGGCATCGGTAATAAACAAGACTCTTTAAAAGACAGTGAAGTTGCCTACATAGTGCAGTTTCATAGAGGATCTGCTAACAGGCTAAGGACAACTCCACTTTCATAATCAAATCTTTAAGGCTGGGTACACACGGATGTTTTTTTTTTTAAAAAAACGACCTTTCGCCACAAGTGAGCGGTTGGCAGAGTGTTCGCCGTGACTGGCCGTGAATTAACGCCACGTCTGATCTGGGTGACAGACATCGAAAATATTGGTCGGTTTGGCCAACAAGCAGCCTCATGTATACCCAGCCTTAGAAAGAATGTAAATATGATATATCATATCTTGTCCTCTGGAATAATTAATCTATGCCTACTATATTACTGGATTCCTTTATTGAAACTAAAGGAGTATTCTTTAACAGCTTAATTTGTTCCTGTGTGCACCAGGCCTTACATCTGCCAAACATTGTCCCCTAGTGACATTCTAAGTACGGGCATTTCATTAATAAATAATGTTTTATCTGTGGCTACAAGCATGTTATTTCTTACCTTCATTTTCTTCCTCTTTAGAATGGCGGAAGTACTCTGAAGCTCTTTTTTATGTGGTCGTCTCTCGTATTCCTCAGGCTCATCAATTTTTCGCTTCTTTGATGTGCTTTTGGAAGATTTTAATTGCAGAATATTGTCCTTTAAGGGAGTGTTGCTATCAGTCTTTGCAATGGTGGCACGTGACAGTATCATTAGCGTGTGAGCAGCCATGTTAACGCTGTTCTCGCTGCCGGTTTCACTGGCTGGGCTGCAAGCAAGTAACTCAGGAGTTGCAGGAGGCAACATTGGTTTTGGGTTAGTACCATCTTCCTTATGACGTTTTGAATTTGGGGTTTTCATCTGACCTTGGTGTTCATCTTCTGACCGGTCATATATTCCAGAACCTGGGGTACGTGGTATTGGCAAGTCCCCACCACTGAAATGCTTCCTATTTGGACTGTTAAACTGTATTCCTTGTAAGAGGTCACTGGCTTGCTTAGTTAGGGGACTCGTGGGGAAAACTCTTTCTATGGGATATGTTTGAGTTTTCCTCAAAATGCTAGGCGAGTTTTGTTTTTTGCCAGATTCATTAACACGAGAGGGTGAATTTCCTGCCACATTTCCGGAATTGGCAGCTTTTTTTCTCAAGTCTGGCAGATCTTGCTTTTTACTCTCCTTCTGTAACAGATTCTCCTTGTTGGATGTGACCCCACTGAGGACATTAGGAGATGATGTCATGCCCACAAGTTTCTGGTCTCCGGTCTGATCTTTTGTAATTGGTTTGACAGATCCAGCATCACTTTTAGAGCTTTCCTCGGTTGTGGGAAACTTCACTTCTGGTTTCTGGAGGTCATTGTTACTCTGCTTTGAAGATGATGGACCAGTGATGGACCCAGAGGGGAGCAGAGTTTCTTTTTTGTCCCTATTCTGGGGTACTGTAGGGTTATCCAAAGGCTTGCTATTCACAACAGTTTTAGTTGTAGAATTATCAAAGCACAAAACCCTTTTGTAATTTTCCGGCACTTTATTTGTATGTGAGGATCCGGTCAATTTCTCGTCTGGTTTGTTTTGTGAGCTGGAAACAGTGTTTTTAACTGCATTTTCTGACCTGTATTTTGAAGAGATGTGAAAGAGATGAAAAGGATTATCAGAGACTCACAATACAAAACCCCAGTAACAATATTGCTGGAAACCACTACTTACCTCTGCATGCGAGACACTGCTGTATGTTTAACAGATTCATTTGCTGGGGCTGTAATAAAAAGAAAAGCAACCTCAAAAAAATGTAATTATTTCAAATGAAAGGATATGTCCTCCCCCCAACTAAATTTTTACATCTTGTAGGAAATTGCTGTAAACCTCAATCTTGTGAGGTTTACAGCACTCAAAGATCTCCCCAAATGTACTTACCAGCCTCGTTCCTCCACTGCCTTTTGCTTGATTTCCGTGCACGGAAGTCAAGCAGGAGGAGCTCGACTGGCATCTGCTCCTGTGATTGGCTATGGCATGAGAACGCTCATTAAAAAGGAAAGTTAAGTGGAAAATATTTTTTAAAATTCTTAGTTATTCCTAGTTATTCTACATATTCTCTTCCATTTTGTAAATATGTTGAATTTATAACCCTTGTTCTTCCCAGCTGTTGACATTCTCCTACCCAGTATGCAGCAATGATAATGTTTCTAACAAATTTCTGATTGGCTGTTAGATGGGTCAAACATGCTCAGATCTCTACTGAGCAACTGAATCAACCCAGGCGCTGGGTCAAGGGCAAGACCATAACGGTCTCTATTAGGGGTCCTGCAAACAGGAAGTCAGTATTTTGGAAGCATTTATTTATACAGACTGAACGGGCATGTTTAAGGCCATTGGGATGGAAAAATACCCCTTTTATTCTTAAAACACTCAGGGTTATTCATTAAAAGTTCTTATCGTTAAAAATGGTGTTAATTTTGCCCCAACCAATAAGATATTATTTAACATTTCAAAGCTAACATCTGATTGGTTGGGGCAAAATTAGCACCATTTTTAACTATAAGAACTTTTAATGAATACCCCTGCATATGTATTTGCACAGAACTTCCCTTCATCTAATTTCTCCTAAGATAACATTTCCCGGTCATGCCCCACCCATCTACTTTTCCAAGCCACTCGGCTGGAAAAAAAATTTCTGGGGCCAACACACTGAAGTACAATAAGTAATATAAGATTAAATGATCACCCTTAAAACAAAAAACTGGTGACTTATCAGTTATCTGCTCACAATCCCAACTATTTTTTTTACCAGTTTATTGCATGCATTTATTGTTACCGTATATACTCGAGTATAAGTCGACCCGAGTATAAGCCGGGGTACCTATTTGTACCTCAAAAAGTAAGAAAACATGATTGACTCTGGTATAAGCCGATAAGAGTTAAAATTATGACCACTACTGACTTCTAATACTGTATTTAGTTTCCCTTTAAATGGACAGCAATAGTCCCATACAGTAAAAGCCAAATCCAGTATGGCTATTTCTGTATGGGAACTCTGCTGTCCATAAAAAAGCATCATTCCTTGGCACTCCAGATGTTTGGAAACGAAGTCCCAGCATGCTTTAGCTGTAGCTGGGAGTTGTAATTTCCAAACACCAGCAGTGCCAAGGAATGAGGCCTTTTTATGGACAGCACCACCCAGGAAAGGCCCAAAACATTCCCCCCAGAGAGCCCCCCCAAGTTCAGTGAGGTAAGTAAGAGAGGGCAAGTACTCACTATTTAATCAGGTCACAGTAAGTATTGTAAATTCTTTCCCCCCAGTCTGGCTGCCGATCGTTCTGTGACGTAGTGACGTGACTACTCGGCGCCGGGCAGTAAGTGAGACAGGTGCCGAGTATGGACATCAGCCTGCAGATCAGTGCAGAGTGCCAGCCGGAAAACTTTATTCTAATGTGAGTAAACATTATCATAGAGAGCGATCGGCAGCCGGATTGGAGGGAAGGTATTTACAATACTTACTGTGACCCGAGTATAGGTCGAGGTTGGGTTTTTAGGCTAATTTAAAGACTGAAAACCGCAGCTTATACTCGAGTATATACTGTAGGTTTTATTATGATTCCTTTTATTTATTTAGCTTTATGGAATCCATTTTGTTTGCTGCATCCATTTTGTCATATTTTAGCATAAGTTTTGTTCCTTAATGTTCTCTTATTTCTCAGTAACCACAACATTTTGTCTTCCCACGAAATTCAAGGTCTTTTGCCTCCCGTTTTGTTTCAACCTTGCAATCCAATGGATGTTTTATCATCTTGTGTGCAGACAGTCTGGTTATGCCCCTTTCTTTCATTGTTATAATCTTGTGTACCCAAATAATAAAGCGGAGTTAGAGATCTGCTGCATCTCGTGTGTGGTGCAATTCTTTCTCTCTGTGTCTCTTAATGAGTCTAGACAGGCATCAGGTACCCAACATTGGTTTTAGCAAAGATACTTATTCTAATATTTGTAACCAGATTTCTCTTTCAGCCTAGGGGGACCCAGGCACAGCAGGGGTTAAGTACTCCACCTCCAGGAGCGGACACTTTAATCTGAAGACTTCACAGGCTCAGGTGCTCCTCCCCTTACCTCATATAGCCCAGCACCAGGAGCCTGCTTCAGTTCTTCAAGTGTCCACTCAGGAGTTGGACTACTGCACCTGTACAACTACAAGGAATTACCTTACAGAGGATAGGGGAACAACTGGATGTAATTCCCTTCCAGCTTTCCCCCCAACATACCTTATGCACCAGTGGGATATTCAACTCCTAGCATACCAGGTACGCTAACCTTACGCAGCAGTGGCCTATCCACCCACTCTTAGCGTACCTGTAACCTGCTTAGGGACAGATATCTTGTCAGCTACCAGGATATCCACTCGATTGCACTTCGGTGGAACATGCTTTGGCTCTCAGCAGCTCCTGTTTCACTGCTGATCCCGGCAAAGCAGCAAGTAAGTGGAACCTCCGCCTCTAATTTAGGACGCGTACGGTTTTCCCACAGGCACCTACTTGGCCACCCTTGGTAGGACCAGGGTAGGGCAAGGGGGGCGGGAGCTCCTCCCAGCTGGCGGGAACTTCTGCGCGGAGGCGGGACTTCCGACTCTTCTACCGTTCTGATCACTCCTGCTGCCTTCACTGTCTCCCTCTCTGTCGGCTGCATAGAGAAAAGCCTCCAGGCCTTCCAGACAAGGGCTCCTCTTCTATTACCTTCCAGGTCCTGTCTTTTTATAGCTTTCTCTGCTTTTCTCTCCTCTTAAGCTACTAATAATTTATTTTTGCTAAAGGCTCAGGTACTGCAGTATCCTGCTCCAGAACCTAATATTCTTGGAGGGGAAGCTTGTTTTTCCCCTAGATTTCCATCCTTCTCAAAATAAATAAATACATTTTCCTTGCTTTTTCTATCTCCTTCTTTCTTATGGCCGGCAAGGGGTCGCTCCCGCCAGAAGGGAAATAAAAACCCTCTCGCCAAATCTTATGTGTATGCGATCTACCAAACAAAATTACCCTCTGGCCAATCAGGTCCATGGTGCTCCTTGTGCAACTCTGCCCAGGAAGTACCTCATGCTCCTAAATCAGCCAACCAAGAACCCGACTGGGCAAGGTCTATTCGTGAATCCTTAGATTCTCTTAAAAATGCATCCGCAGGGCCTGCTCTAGACACAGCCCCTCAGGAATATGAACCAGCATGGCTAAGTCTTTAGCTTCTTCTGTGTCCTCTGTCTGCTTTTATTTCACAGGTCATTCAATCCAGACAGCTAGTGACTTCAGTCAGGGATTGCAGACCTACCAGATCACAGAAGCCTACCTCCTTCACGGTCGAAGAGTCAATTCAAGAGGACGATGGAGTCCCCAAGAAAGGGGAGGTAGCCTATGACACTTCCGAACAGGAGCCTCAGACAATGCTTCAGTGGAGACTGTTGTCTCCCTAATCAGGTCAGTGCTTAGTGCCCTAAATAATCAGGATTCAGAATCCCAAGAGGATCCCCTCTAAAACCCTTTTCTCCCGAGTTAAGAAATCCTCGGTGCAGTTTCCCCCCTATGAACAACTAGATAAGATTGTTCTTCAAGAATGGTCTTCCCCAGAGCGCCGACTCCAACTATATCGCCATTTCAATGTTAAGTTTCCATTTCCCAAATCAGACATAGATAGATGGTTCTCCCCGTAGCCCGGCTCTCTAGAGGCACTACTATCCCCCTTTCAGAAGCGGCAACATTTAAAGATCAAAATGATCGTCGCATTGAGGCCTTCCTAAAAATATCTTTTTCAGCCTCAAGAGCTGCTCTAGGCCCCACTTTCGCTTCAGCCTGGGTAGCTAAAGCCATGGAAGTATGGCTCAATCAACTATGCCAGGAACTCGGATCAGATTCAGCTAAGTTCCAACTGTTAGAAATCATACAGGATTTATCCAATGCCGCAATATATATTGTGTATGCGGCCTTAGAATCAAGTAGACTCACTGCTAGGGCCTCTGCCGCCACAATGGCAACACGTTTCTTATGGTTGAAAGCATGGGCTGCCGACCACAGTTCCAAAAGAGCCCTCACCAGCCTCCTGTTCTCAGGGAGACAATTATTGGGCCAGAGTTAGAAAAGATCATTTCTCAGGCAACAGGAGGAAAGAGTACTTTCCTCTCCCAAAACAGGACTTGCAGACTTCCCACATTTCACAGAAATCTGTCCTTTCGTTCCTCCCCAAGGCCCTCCTTTGAGAACAATCCTCAGGCCCCTCCCCCAAGAGGTGCCTCCACATGTCCCTCCTGGCCCACCAAACGAGGCTCATTTCGACCTATGGGAAATAAACTCAAATCAGCATGACTATCCTCCCAAGAATTGGGTAGGAGGTCGACAGATTTTTTTTCACGAGACATGGAATTGCCTGTCCACAGATGCCTGGACCCTAAACGTCATCTCTCACGGATACCACATAGAATTTTCATCCCTCCCACCGAACCGCTTCATACCCTCCAATCTTCCCAGGTCACCACTCAGACGCAAAGCACTCCAAAAAGCCATACAATAACTCCTACTAGCAAAAGTAATAGTACCAGTTCCAACCGTCCACAGGTTTCGGGGTTTTTACTCCAACCTTTTCCTAGTTCCAAAAAGGATGGCTCTTTCTGCCCGGTTTTAGATCTAAAGGAACTAAACTAGTATGTCCGATAATCTCACTTCAAAATGGAGTCCCTGAGATCTGTCATTTTAGGCATAGAACCAGGGGACTTTTTGTGGTCCCTCGATATTCAGGACGCATATCTTCATGTCCCCATATGGCAGGGCCACCACTGTTTCCTCAGGTTTGCAACTGGATGCCTCCATTACCAATTCACAACCAATTCGGTTCACCTAGCTATGAGGCTAGTCAGGAAGATCTCTAAAAGGGGAACTCCCTTTGTCTCCCTCAGTGGACGGTGGTCTTCACATATGCGAGTCTGTCAGGGTGGGTGGCAGTTTACATGTTGCAGACGACTCAAGGTACTTGGTCTCCAGAGGAATTTTTCTTATCAATCAATGTCTTGGAACTTCGAGCTATATTTCTGGCTCTCTCTCATTGGACCACTTCCCTGACAAACAAGTTTGTCGGGATTCAGTCAGACGCCACCGCGGTGGCGTACATCAACCACCAAGGGGGCACGAGGAGCAACATGGCTATGGAGGAGTCTCACCGGATCCTCTCATGGGCAGAACACAACATCCCAATATCAGCAATCTTCATTCTGGGAATCAACCCTCCCTTGCGGGTTGCAGCTCATTCGACAATAGCACTAGGTACCTCATGGGGGCTCGGCACGGGGCCTCCATTGATCAGATTTGCAAGGCCGCCACATGGTCTTCTATCAACACATTCATAAAATCATTCAGCTTGGTGCTGCAAGCTGCAGAGGTTTAAATCTTCTGCCCACCCTATGCTGGTAGGGACTTTGGGACGTCCCCTGCTGTGCCTGGGTCCCCCTAGGCTCAAAGAGAAAAAGAGATTTTGTTCTTACCTGTAAAATCTTTTTCTCTGAAGCCGAAGGGGGTTAGTTAAACTAGTTTCTGATTAGTGTAGTTACTCAGTTTCAAGTTTGAGCTTGTTGCCAGAAAAGTTTTAGGTTTCCTTTATTACTTGCTCTCCTTCACTGTCTATCTTTCTACAAACTGAAGCAGGCTCCTGGTGCTGGGCTATATAAGGTAAGGGGAGGAGCACCTGAGCCTGTGAAGTCTTCAAATTTCAAGTGTCCGCTCCTGGAGGTAAAGTACTTATTCCCCTGCTGTGCCTGGGTCCCCCTTCGGCTTTAGAGAAAAAGATTTTACAGGTAAGAACAAAATCTCTTAATTTAATGATAAGTTCTCTTTCAAACTGGAAACGGTATCTGCCTCCTACATCGGTTCAATTAGCTTTTAATAAACTTTAGCGTGTGCAGTGGAGGCAACAGGTGAAACGGCAGTAAATCATTGGCAGTGATGTTAGCCGTTGCAGCCTTGATTAACTGCATGGAGGGAGGGGACAGTTTATTTTGCCAGAATAGGGACCGTAATTATCCTTATCTTGTTAGCAATGCATCCAATAATGTGCTGAATATATTAGTTGGGGGGCAGATAACCGATATGTGACCAGTTTTTTTGTTTTAAGGATTGACATGCCCTTTAAAGTCCTAAAAGTAACGTTTCCCAGCATGTTTGCTCGAGTTCAGAGAGCATTTGTGTTACTTCCAGAAGAGAACTAGAACTATAAATAACTGAATAATGAATATTCATATGAATATTTTATGGACCAATATAAATAAGCAGTAACCAATTGACAATGCTAAGGTTAAACTTAAAAATTATACTTTGATGTTGTCCACTGGTGGTCACCATGTGCCGTATTAATAGGCCCGTGGTATTGCTTTATACCGATACTGCTGGTTAGTTATTGTACAATTTACGACCGTGATCGTACATTTACGACAAATCGTTTGATAATTTTTAGTCGGTTGTAAAATACCATGCGGTAGTAAAACTACACAATTCTGTTATCGTAGATTTACAGTCGGTATCGGTAACTTGAGATTGTATCGTTAATGTAGAATAACAATCGTAAATTAACGATTGATTAACTAACTGTTAAAGGCGCTAAAAAACAATACCGCGCCTTTAAAAATACAGCCCCATCTTTCTTGGGGAAAGTAGCTATGCTAAACTATTAAGGGAGCATGGTAAAAACAGCAATGCAAATTGGATGTGAATGTAAAGTATTCACACCTCCAGTTTTAGAACTTGTGCTCTTATCCAATATGATGGCAGTTTAACATTGGATGCCAAATTGGTCGTAACATCGGTGTAGTGGTGGCTTCCACCTAACTTTAATCCCAGTGATGTTTCCTGGGCAGATCATGTTTTTTGATTGCTGCAAAGTGATTGGCCTGACAATTTTCTAAACGTTGCAAGAATGTCAGGAGGTACGTTTCCAGTGTTAGCCAATTAATATGTGCCTCAGTATGTACTACTGGGGAATGTTCTTACCATTCAATTGAACGGAGGAACTAGTGAAATGTCTTTAAAATTACTCAACAAGTTTGACATTCCGATGATAGATCAACCCTTTATTTAAAAAACGGATAGAGTATATACACCAATTTAGGGATTCCCCTAATCATTTTTTAAAAAATAATTGTGATTAATTTTGAGGTCATTCCCTTCCCAGTAATGTACGTTCTACTTGGTTTCTATAAGTGTGAACTAGATACCTGGATTAGGCAGATTTCTAGATGGTGCCAGTTTATGAGACTTTGGTGGTAGAGGAAGCTTGGCGACTCCTTGGGAAACAGGGACGTGCAAAACCTAAAAGTTAAACAGAAAAGGGAAAGGTAAGAGAAGTTAAACATTAATTTGGTGTGTCTTGTACGGTTACCATATCGCGGTGACAAAAATCACTCTTAAAATAAGAATCATCTGCAAAATAATTAAATCTTAAAAAGCAGGCAAGCGCATTATCAAAGAATAAGTGACAGCAAACTACATATAAAACACAATGAAAGTTTTACGAATGTATTGACAAATATGGTTTGGTTTAAAGTCTATTACACTTACTTAAAAAAAAAAAAAATCAGTCAATAAAAATCTAAACCTAAGAATAATATTAAAAAATGATAAATACTTCCTAACAAGGTTATATCATCTTTGCTGGTACCAGATTACTTATCCTGGGTAAAGCAATCTAACCCCAATTTACATCTTTCCCAGCCAAACTCAATGCAACCCCAAGAGAAATCTTCAATACTTCATTGGTAACCCAGAAATCCAGCAAACCGTCTTTCAGGGCTCGTTCACACTGGAACTAAACACAATTTCACAATGCATGTTTTCAAGCAGCAGCATGGAATCTGCATAATAGGGCACCCACTAATATATTCTGTGTGCACTGCTGCATGTATTTGCATCTGTAAAAGCCCCATTTAAGTTCTTTAAATGCAAAACTGGTGGTAAAATGATAGTGAGCATCTGAACATGCAAACATGAATGATTCCATTTTCAGACAGGCAGTACACCAAAAGGAAATATGCAATTTAGAATTACCTGATGAGCAGGTGCAGTAAAGGCATTATTACTTTGTCCGACCACCGACAGAGGGAACATGCTAACCATACCTGGTAGCACAGGCTGGACAGCAGATGTTACAATAAAGGTAGAACCTGCAACAAACAGTTTTTGCTTTTTATATAAATACAGCTCAATAACAGGTTTCAGGTGCAGGAGACAAAAATCAGTTTTCTTAGACAAATGAAGCCGAAAGATGATAACTTTCTGTCCAAGCAAAATTGGCAACATGTGGGGAAGGTAAAACGTGCACTATTACAGTATTATATTCTTTGTTCCATTTTACAACTTTAGGTCATATTCAGGGTTATTCAATAAACATTCTTATCGTTTAAAATGGTGCTAATTTTGCCCTAACCAATCAGATTTTATTTAACATTTGAAAGTTAACATCTGATTGGTTGGGGCAAAGTTAGCACCATTTTAAACGATAAGAACTTTTATTGAATAACCCTGATTGTCTATTCATTATAATTAAGGTCTATCCTAGGGGTGGACACATTTTTGATCTAAATAGCCAGTTGGAAAACACAAGCAGCTTTTTTGGCAGCCTATTTAAACTTTCCAAAAAGTTACATACCAGGTATTGATTTCTAGGCATATTGGCTACCTGGCTTGTGATTTATCCATCCCTGGTCTACAATAACTAATCCAAGAACTTTTTCAGATTGATGTAAATATCTATGTGCTCAGTTGTGGGGTCCTGCTCTGGAAATATAACATCAGCCGAAAAGGGATGAAAATGCCAGGGTCGCTGAGGGCACCTGCTTGTGGAAAATTAAGGGTAAGTAGTCCGGCCTAGATTTACCATTAGGCACACGCCTAGGGAAGCCTGTGGTTGGAGGAGCGGCTTTCCCCATACCTCCACCCCCTATATAGTCTATTTTCCTCCTAAAAAAGACAAAGTTTTTTGTCAGACATAACTTCATGGATTTTGTGCCTGAGGTGTTTACTCAATAGGATGGAGACTCCGCTGGAGTAGGAGTGTGTGCTGTGGGCAGCCCAGCCTATTCAAGGCCTGAGAGCGTAGTGTGTTGTGGTCTGGAGTGTGTTTCCTGAAGGCAGGGATGTAAGGTAAGGATTTTTATGCACTACACAATGGTCCCCAAGTGGGGTATACATTGTTCATTAACCATAAACAACCAGGATACCTGGAAACTTCTTGGGATGCACACAGTGGCGTTTTTGCAGAATCATTAGATTAATGGATTTCCAGGAGTTCCCTGTACCAATCAAGAATTTAAGCTTTCCAATTAAACAGTGATAGTAGGGGGGAGATAATTAGCGGATATTGGCAGGTTCCTATGCCTAGTCTGTGAGATATAGGCAGGTCTGCATAATATTTATTTTTAATATAATTTAGTAAGGGTCCCCTACTGGAGGACATTTCATGGGTAATTATGAAGAATATTGACAGGCTTCAAATCATATAGGGGGTAATTATGAAGAATATTGACAGGCTTCAAATCATATAGGGGGGGGGGTAAGGATAAGGGAGAACATGAGAGTCACCATATCATGGTATATAATCGATCTATTATGCAACGCTTAGCTTATTTCCTCATGTCCCTTTCAAAATGTATTCTCAGAGGGGGACCTTGGGTAAGGGTATGACTTGTTCCTGGTTTCTGCAGGGGTAAATCACATTGTATAAGGGAATGACGTGTATCTGGCCACCTTCCTTTAGTGCGTTGATTGGCGACATATCGTTTTTAGGACATTGGTGCTGTACTCAGGTTATAAGTGGTTAAAGTCCTTGTATGTTCATAGTGTACTCAACACCATGAGATAGTGTTTTAGTATAGTTCACTTCATTTCGCCTTGCTATGTGAGTGGCAGTGGGTCGGAGATATAATTTACATAGTAACAGTAATTGAGGTTGAATAAACCATCAAGTCCTTTTGGAGCAGGGCAAAAAAAACCCAGCTAAAAAGGGGGTGGGGGGAATTCCTTCTTGACACCAAAAGGTAATCGGATCCCTGGATCAACCAGAACTGTGGTATATTTTTAATACCAGTATTTTTCAGTATGTTTTAGTTTTAGAAACTTATCTAGCCCACTTTTAAAGCTATTCAATGAACTTGCCATTACCACATCTGCTGGAAGACAGTTCCACAGTTTCATCGTTCTCACTGTAAAGAAACCTTTCCTAACCTGAAGATGAAACTTCTTTTCTTCCAACCTTAAAGGATGTCCACGTGTCCTCTGATATGACCTATTAGTGAACAATGCACCAGAGAGTTCATTGTATGGCCCATTAATATATTTGTATAAGGTTATGATATACCCATGCAAACATTGCTTCTCTAATGTAAACAGCCCTAACTTATCTAATCTGCCTGCATACTGAAGCCCCTCTATTCCCCTTATTGTTTTAGTTGCCCTTCTCTGAACTGCTTCCATTTCCAAAATGTCCCTTTTGTATATGGGATTCCAAAACTGCACTGCATATTCCAAATGAGGCCTTACTTAGCGCCTTGTAAAGAGAGAGAATAATATTTGACTTTCTAGAATCTATTCCCCTCTTTATACAAGACAATATCTTGCCAGCTCTAGCTTTTTTTGTCTGGCTACAGCTAAGTTTGTTATCTACCACAACCGCCAAATCTTTTTCCATTAGAGATTCACTTAACACAGTTATTCATGGTATTGGCGGCACCAGGATTGTTAAACCTCAAATGCATCACCTTTTCACATTTATCATCATTGATCAACATTCTGCTGCCCATTTTGATAATCTATCTAGGTCTGCTTGCAGCAATTTCACATCATTTGAAGTTTCCAAAGCTCTGCATTGTTTTGTGTCATCAGCAAAGAGAGACCTTGCTCTTAATGCCTCCTTCTAAGTCATTTATAAACAGATTAAAAAGAAGTGGCCCCAGCACAGAACCCCGAGTCACTCCACTTAGATGTAGCTCCATTGACCACCAATTCTCTTTCCATGTACAAATGTTTTTTTCTAGGCCAACAGTCCTTAGTTTATGCATTAGTTGCCTATGTGGCACAATGTCAAAAGTATAAGCAAAATCCAAGTATACTTCATCTGCTATGCCAGAAACAAAATTCTCACTAAAAACCAAGTAAATTTGTCTGGCACAATCTATTACTTATAAATCCCTGCTGACTACCACTAATATCAGTTCTGGAGACAAAATCAAGGATATGATTCCGTAACAGTTTCCAGCACCTTCCCTACCACTGATGTTAGGCTTACAGGTCTATAGTTACCAGGTTGGGAACAGCTACCTTTTTTGAATTTTGGTATTACATTGGCTTTTTTCCATTCCAGCAGCAAATACATATTTTATTAGGGATTTAGAAGAGAACAACTCAGCAGGTTCGTTTTGGGGCCATGAATGGCCATCTGCTAAATTTTCCCAGCTCCCTAATATAGTGGCAAGTACATAGAATACGTTTGATATCGATTGAGCTACTCATATGTCAGTCTCCCAGGGACCAGAACAACTGGGGTACTTGGTTGCAGCTCCTATCTCGTAGCTGAAGGGGTGGGGCCCATGTCTAGCTGCAAATACAGGTGTTAGGAGGAGGCTGAAGGGTGGAAAGGGTGCATCAGTTTATATATAAGTATAATTTACATTTGGGCTCATAGGTATAGTGAGGCTGCAGGGCCAATGCAGGGCCCTTATTATTGTACCTATTCTAGGTATCAGTTAAATTATACAATAATAATATACGATGCACTAATAATTATACGATGCATAACATCAGAATAATAGATTGCCATGGGCATGTGGGATTACCATTATCAGTGTACAGTACCATGTGACACATCATTGGGCAAGAATGAGTTCATTGTCCATGGTAGTTGTCCACCATTGGTTGGAGAGTTTAAACCTTGGAGGTGGGGTGCCCTGGCTTTAAACATAAAATTCCATATCCTTTAAGTGAAGTTGTCACATTTATACAATACAGCATAAATGAAAAATTATTACCTTGTGAAAGTTTTGGTGAAATAGCCTGTCCCACCGAATACAGGTTGCGTGGCCTAGGTGGGGTTTGAAAATGACACGGCTGCTTTTGGTTGATATTAGTGGGCACCATAACAATGTTGGACTGCTGCGTGGCACTAGCATTGGGCACACACGAACTTATAAAAAAACTACCAGAAGGTGCAAAACTAGAGTTTGTTGCTGGCATAAGTTGAATAATCCCCCCATCGCTTGAGAGGTTTGTTGTTCCAGCTACAGAGATGATTGTACACTCTTCTGCTGGAATGTTGACTTCATTACACAGGTCACTGGATACAGCAATCACTTCCCTTTGATCCTCTAACAAGGGTACACCTGCAATTTCATCAGCAGAGGATCCCTGGTTTGTGCCAGTGCTGTTACTTCCCTGAGATGTTTGTAGGGGTGACCTGGTTACCACTGGGCTATTCTTGTTACTAATACTTGTAATGGCATTGGTTAGCTCAGGGTCCTCTGCCAGATCTGCAGTGATAAAGCTAAGGGTGATTATTTGGGATGGATCATCTGTTGATAATTTGGTATTGCTGCTTGGTGCTGACTGCACTACAGAGGTTGTATTCTCTGAAGGGAGAACGATCTGCCCAGATCCCAAGGAGGAACCTTGCATAGGTTCATTTTCATCAACCTCTGGCTGGTGTAGCGTTTGACCTGCACACACAGATTTTTCTTGATCTTTTAATTCATCACATAAAGCTTTAGAGTCATCTTGCTGGAAGAGTTCATTCCCTCCAACATCAATAGGAGCCTCTAAATGCTTTTGTTTACTGGTAATCTCTTGTTTGTCCTTTTCTTTTAGAGGACTTGCCTTTGTCACAACAGGGCTTCCAAGAGAAACAGGTACAACAACAGCAGACATGTTTTGTTGATCAGAGAGGTCACTTTGATTAGTTTCCATCTGGACAATATCTGAAGGATCTTTATTTATCAGTGTTAAGGAATTTTGACAGAGCTTTTCCTGAGGTGACTTTTCACAGTTGATGTCCCTTGCCTTATGAACATCTGAAATAGAGGTCTCATTAACAAACACATTTGAAGGACTAGGAGCCTTAGACACGTGGCAGCTGCCATCATTCCCTTCTTCTCCGTGTGAAATGTTATTCATCTCAACATCTTCTGGCAGTGAAGAAGCTGGTTTCACTTCTTTAACGTTCTCATTAACCTCTACAACCGTGTCACTCCCTGTCTCATCTAGATTGATGATAGAATCCATGTTCTGCAGGTCTCTCTTTGAAGTTAAACTAAGATGTGTTGCAGAGGCTCCTTCAGTACCACACAGTGGTTGTGTATGTATTTTAGGAGAAGTTTTAACGCTATCTGCACTTTTCATTAAGGTGCTAGGAACTGCATGTTGTGCAGTGTTACTCTCTGTAATGTCTTCTATGAGGTTTCTGGTTTGTGAAGCAGCATTTACTGTGTGAGATAAAAAAAAAAAAAGTTAGAACTATAGAAGCATCTAAAGATATTTCAACACAATATTGTCATGTGACCTGCCTCCAGAATCTGATTGGAACAATAAATGGGGATTAAGCAACTGGACTTCAATCGTCGGCAGGGGGAAATCAAACTCAATGGCATCAACAGGAGGAGCCTCCGAGTTAATTAGCCCATTCCGAATACAGATCTTGTTCTAAGGAAAAGCAGCTTAATTAAACAGAAAAAAACTGACTGCAGTTAAGCAATAAACTAAGAAATGTCTAATTTATGTTTTTTTGAAGCAGTTGTAAACTTAAAATTAAATGTCTCCAGCTCCTACCTCATGGAATGCGCCAGAAGAATGAACAAAGCATGAGTGGAAGGGATGCCTTCAGTGCGAGCGATGTAGATCCTCAGAGCTCTCACTACGTCGAGACTGCGCTGCAAACTGCGCTCCTTGGAATAAGGAGGATTCGGAAAGAAGGCTGGAACAATGATTTCCTGATTGATATGGAAAGACGAGACCACCTTTGGTAAAAAGGAGACGTGAGGCCAGAGAATGGCCTTGTTTGAATAAATAGTCAGGCACGTGGGATCCACGGATAGGGCAGCTAGTTCTGAAGCTCGCCTGATCGAAGATATGGCTAAAAGAAAAACCTTCTTCTAAGAGAGGAGCAATAAAGGAACAGATGGTAATGGCTCAAAGGGCGGCTTTTTAAGTGCCCTGAGAACTAACAACAAATCCCAGGGTTGGACTGGAGTACGAACCAAAGGACGCAAAATGAGCTACTCCCTGTAAGAAAGTCTGGATATCCTTTCTGCTCGCAAGTTTCCGGTGAAAGTATATTAGAAAGAGCAGATACCTGACCCTTGAGAGCACTCAGAGAAAGACCACCATCAAATCCTAGGACTAAGGACTCTAGATAGAATAAATCTGGATGGAGGGAAACCCCTGGATGACATTACATACTTTTGCCAGATCCTAGAATAGACCTTAGATTAAGATGGTTTTCTAGCCGCCAACATATTAGATATCGCCGAGAACGGTACCCCTCATCTTTTCAGTATGGCGGACTTAATGGAGGCGCTGAAGATTTGGATGTCGGAAGGGTCCTTGTAAAAGCAGATCTGGTCACAGCGGGAATGACCATGGTTCCCCGACTGACATGGAGAGAAGATCTGAGAACCAAGCCCTTCTTGGCCACCGAGGGGTGATGAGAATTACTGGAACTCGTTCCCGTTTTATCTTCTTCAAGACCCTGGGTATCATAGGCGTTGGCGGAAAGATGTAGACCAGGCGGAATTACCAAGGTACCACCAGAGCATCTACAAAGACCGCCAGAGGATCTCGTCTTGGCGCAAAAGATCGGAACCTTTCGGTTGTCTCGAGAGGCCATCAAGTCGATGTCCGGTGTCCCCCATTTCTGTGTCAGTTCTTCGAAAACCTCCGGATGGAGAGCCCATTCTCTTGGATCGAGAGTGATTCGACTGAGGAAGTCTGCCTCCGTGTTGAGAACTCCAGGTATGTATATTGCAGACAGTGCTGGTATGTAACATTCTGCCATCGCCATATCGCTTCTCGTGCCCCCCAATGATTTATGTATGCCACAGCTGTGGCATTGTCCGACTGTATGCGGACGTTTTTGCTCATCAGAAGGTCTGTCCAGTGAGACAGAGCAAGAAATATTGCTTGTAACTCCAGGACATTAATAGGTAGGTGGGTTTCTTCCTTGGTCCAAAGGCCTTGGACTTTCTGAGGGCTGCATACTGCTCCCCATCCTTGGAGACTGGTGTCCGTCGTCACCACCGTCCAAGTGGGAAGGCACAGAGTTTTGCCCACCGCTAAGTTGTTCTCCAAGGTCCACCAGGTTAGAGAGGACTGAACCGGATGCGGGAGATGGATCCAGGAGTCCAACGACTGTTAGGATTTGTCCCTACAGTGAAGAAAGTGTCTCTGGAGGGGACGTAGATGGAAAAGTGCATACGGAACTGCTTCCACCGCTGACACAGTCTTCCCCACCAGACGCATCTCTTGTCGAATTGAGAGTTTCTTGTTGGCCTGAGCCTGAATGGTCAGCCTCTTCAGTGAGGCGATTTTGTCCTGGGGAAGAATGATTTTGTGGATGGCCGTATCGAATAACTTCCTCAGGAAGATCATTTGTTTCAATCTGAGAGAAGTGTTGTTGCGCTAACTCGAAGGATGCCGCCTTTATTAAGAGGTCGTCTAGGTAAGGGAGGATAAAGGGGAGGGATAAAGATTCCCCGAAGACGAAGAAAGGCGGCCTGACATATCATGACCTTGGTGAATACCTGAGGTGTTGAAGCTAGGCCGAATGGTAAGGCCGTGAACTGGAAATGCAAGGAACCTATGGCAAATTTGAGGAAACGGTGATGACCGGGTCCAGATGGGGATGTGGAGATATGCCTCCCCAAATATCTAGGGAAGCAAGATAGTTGCCTGGTTCTATTGCCAGTATAACTGATCGCAGGGATTCCATCTTGAATCTTAATTTTGCACATAGACATTAAGTGCTTTTACCTCCTGTGGCTTGGGCGATGATCCGAAAAGGAGATGCCCCAAGAAGGGTAGATTAGTGAAAGCTTTCTTAGATGCAGGATTCGCTGCCCAGGCTTTGAGCCATAAGGATCGCCTGGCCGCCGTAGCGGCCGCCGATGATCGGGCGATAAGGCGGCTAGATTCTAGGGCTGCGTCTCCGATATATATGGCTGCGTCAGACAACTGTTGTATAATGTCAATTAGGTGGCTGTCAGAGGATTCTTTGGCCACTGCTTGGTATAGTTGGTCTAGCCAGGCTTTCATAGCCTTGGCCACCCATGCTGAGGCAAAGGTGGGGCCGCAGGGCTGCACCAGACGCCACAAAAGATGTTCTCAAATTCCTCCAGTCGTCTATCTGTGGGATCCTTGAAAGTGGCTGCCTCAGCCAGAGGGATGGCTGTGGCCATGGAGAGTCTCGCCACTGGGGGGTTGACTGCTGGAGGCATGGACCACCTTATCCACGCCCGACTTGGGAAAAGGGAACATCGTTTGGAAATTCCTTGAATGGTGGAATTTCTTTTCTGGAGACGCCCATTCTTCCAAGACGATCTGTTCTAACTGATCGTAAGAGGGGAAGGTCGCTGTCCTTTTCTTTGGGCGACTGAACAAGGACTTGGATGGGTCTGTTGGTTCAACCGGATCTCGGATGTTGAGAACCTAAGTAAACAACAATAATAACGAGGTAGGAACTAGGAAAAGGCAGGAACCACTGAAAATGGCTTGTTTTATTGACACGACATGTTTCGGGTACACAGCCCTTTATCAAGTGGGATGTTGAGAACCTGTAAGACTGATCTAATAAGTTTGTCAATTGTCTCTGGTGTGAAGGTGGTCTGAACTTCCTGTTCGGAAGCTAAGGAGTCCAGTTCTTCTTCCGATTCCTATCTTTCTTCCACAGAGTTCTCTTCCACTGAAGGGACAACTGGCAGCTCTTTGCGGCCTGACTTCCGTTCTGGCGGAACTGACCGACTGCAGAACCTGTGAGATAGAAGCCGATAATATCGACATAGAATTTGTCAATGATTTTGCCCAGGCTGGTTCAGACTCCTGGGAGGGGACCCCCGGAGATTCCCAGGACAAGACTGACCCCGGCGGTGGATTCTGTAGAGAATCAATGGAAGCCCGAATCGTTTTTGCCCACTCGGGTTCCTGACAGAGAGAGTGAGAGAGAGAGGGAGAGTCAGCCTGCAGTCCCGCCACGAGAGAGAGAGAGAGGGGGAGAGAGAGGGGGAGACAGAGGGAGAGTCAGCCTGCAGTCCCGCCCCTAGAGAGAGAGTCAGCCTGCAGTCCCGCCCCTGAGTGTAGCCCGGGAGAAAGAAATGAGGAAGTCCCGCCCCCGCCAGCCATCCGCAATCTCCCTCAGCCTAATCTGCAGAGGGAGCGGGAAGCAGAGGCTGGCCGCTGGTTACCTGCTAAGGGGGAAGGTGAGGTCTGCTCATTTTAGACCCATGGGTCATGATGGGCAGCCCTTCCGCTGCATTAGCATGAGGGATGGCCTCTGCTGAATGCAACTCCCACGTAGGGAGCCGGTGGGGCCTGAAATCCACCGGCTCCAGCTGCAGTCATGGGATCCAGGAACATCAGTGGAGAGGTCCTTACTCCTGAAGCGGACACTTTAAAAACTGGAGGAGGCTTCTGGTGCTGAGGGGAGGAGCACTGGAGCCTCATTTTTAAAGTGTCCGCTCCTGGAGAAAGGTACTTAACCCCTTTTTTCCTGGGTCCCCCTAAGGCTGTAAGAGAAAAATGTTTTTTGAAAGGGGGAGCAGAAAAAAATTTTTACAGCTTAGTGTTAAATTACCGTTTCAACAATACAGCAAAGAAGTATATTCAGTATACACATATACACACATGCAAAAAGATGGTGGCTAAAGTAATGAAATGCAAATTAACTTACCGTCTGTTTCAACTGAGCTTTCCATGGGTTCCAAATTATCTTCAGTAGGTTCATTGGAATTACCGCTCAGGGCCGATTCGGTTTGTAAAAGAGACTCACGGCACATGGATTTTGTGGTCTTGGAGGATCCTAAAATGATTGTGGAAAAAAGCTACTTAGTGTGAAACAGAACATCCAAATAATACACAGCAACAAAACACTGCATGCGCTTTAATGTAACATCTACAGTGACACAAATACCATTGCATGTACACTGTAAATGCACAGCCAATATCAAGCACTTATTGTAACTGAAATACCAGTCTTATTATAGATAAAATGGCTAATAAGACAGCTACAGAAGTTTGTCAAACAAATACTTAGAAAAAATGTGTGAAATGTGTCTACTCGTGTGTGCGCCACATTGTACAATATAAGCCAATGATCAGAACCTGTAAACCATTGTTCTTTAGCTGGCCAGTCTTGCTCAACTCTTCCCTTGTTAACAGATACTTCTTATTGTAAAATACTTACCAGAAGCAAAAAGGTCATAGAGTTCTTGGAAATCTGGGTCCAGTTCTGTTTGTTCCAAGATATCCTGGATAGCTTCCTCCGACATGTGGATCTCCCCCGCCTAGAAAGCAAGCAAATGAGATAAAAAAAAAAATAAAAAAAAAAGACAGACAATATAATAATATCTTAATTTGTCTTGGATCTTAGAGCTGGTGCAAAACAGCAGAATGTCCAATCATAATTGGATGACCTGAAATATTGGTGGGTCGGGATGAAAAATTGCATGGTATGCTCCTAACCTTAGCACAGACTAAGTTACAGAAAAGAAACTAAAGAAAGGAGAAAATGCGAAACAGCATTACCTGCAGGCCAAGGATTTCATCAATTGAAGAAGCATCATGTTCGAGGGTCCCACCATCAGATGGCCTGGACGTATGGGCAGCAGGTCAATGCGAAAGAACAGTAACAGGTTAAAACACTAGTAGAGATTTCCAATTCTTTTTTATATATATATATATATATATATATATATATTATATATATATAGGCTTTTCATTCATGTGATCACAGTAATGTATACTAAAACCCCTTTGTTTATAAAGTATGCCAGTGTGCAGAGAATATGATTTGTATGGGGCCTAGGAATGTGCATTGATTATTTTCTATGTTTGTATAAAGTTTGACCAGATCAGTTGCACTTCCGTAGTATTCTTGATTATATGTATTTATTGGAGGCTCCATGTGGTAATAGCACCCCCAACACGCCCCTTTAATGGGAGGTCCTATGCCTTTAATATAAAGACTGGATGGCCTCTCCCTCATTTTAAAAAGCCAAAGGGCTGAGGGGGAGGGAGAGAGCCTGTTATATGGATCCAGTTGTTAAGAATGAGAAATGCAAAAGTTTGCAATCGTAATGAAGTAAAGAAATTGAAAAGGTTAGACGTTAGGACCTTCCAGACTGGGTTACCTTGACGTGGTGTGGAAGGCTTTTCATTCATGTGATACAAGTAATGTATACTAAAACCCCCTTGTTTATAAAGTATGCCAGTGTGCAGATAATAGGGCCTAGGAATGTGCATTGAATTTTTTCTATGTTTGTATGTATTGGCAATATAATAAAAGTGTATAAGTTTATTGTTGGATGCCAGGAGATTTCTGTGTGTTTTACAGTCAGGTCAGAGTGTTGTTCCAATGTAGGGAGACAACCAATTAGGTTAGATGTTCTTTTGTGGTGTGAAATCGAGGTATTTAGAGCATGAGAGAAATGCCTTTATTAGTAGGGGATGTAGAAGTGAAAAAGTAGATGAGAAGCTACTGGGATATCACCTCTGAAAGTCGCCCATACAGGAACAGATATTTGAAGTGAGGTGCCCGGTCCAATCATGCATAAGGTCGAGCATGTAAATAAGCCAAGGTGAGAACTTTTTGATATAACACAATCATGGGTGAAAGTGATGGGTCAAAATTTAATAATTTCAAATTTCAGTAAATAACCAACTGGTTTTATATATTTTAAATTGAGAACTTCCCCCACTAAGCTTTTAACTCATGCCACCAACTATACCAGAGCTATTGCATAATGATTCTCAATATTTCCATTGCGTACATATTGTTTCATATAATGCAGTAAACAGTACAGATTTGCTACTGAACAGAAGAAAAGTTTCTCCGACAATATATGTAGAACGTAATAACAGATATTACAGGGTTATTCAATAAAAGTTTTATCGTTAAAATGGTGCTAATTTTGCCCCAACCAATCAGATGTTAGGTTTCAAATGTTAAAGAAGTCTGATGGTTTTGGCAAAATTAGCACCATTTTAAACGATAAGAACTTATATTGAATCTCCCTGATAGTATATATAGTAATAGAACATAACAGGAATAGGCAAACAGCTAGTTCTAGATAGGTCCATACATTTGTTTTGTTTCCTTTATCAAGTAACGCTGTCCTAAAAGGATAACTATACTCTAAAAATTAACTTACTAAAAATGGAAGTATCTGGGGCAGGGAGGTTGGATTGATTATTCCTACCTCACAATATAATTTTGTTGAGGAGCTACAGCACGTTAAGTTTTTATTTGCCAGGTTGTCCTGGACTATTCCTGTATTAAAGTAGTGCTGAAGCCAGGAGGAAGACTGGCAGAATCAGTTTTCTTGGGCTGGTGCCCCTCACAGAAACAATATTGGAAGGCAGAGTTACCCGTCCATATCCCTGTCCCAAGTACTTTCTTTTTTAACTGTATTTAAAAAAAACTTTATACATCGATAGTTATACTTTAAAGGCATGTCCACCCCTAAAATAAAATTTAATTCATGCTCCCCCATGTCCCCCAGCCCCAACCGCATGTTTTGTTTTTTTAAAAAGCCCCACAAACTCTTACTTACCTCCCCTCGATCCTCCGCCGCACTGCGGCCCTCTGTTGCGAGAATGCAAGCAGAGGGGCGGGACCGGCAGTCGCGTCTGTGATTGGCTGAGCGGCAGCCAATCACGGACGCGGCTGCCGGTCCTTCAGTGCAGCGGAGGAAAGCGGAGAGGTAAGTAGAGTTTGGGGAGCTTTTAAAAAAAAAAAACATGCGGTTGGGGCTGGGGGACATGGGGGAGCGAATATTAAGGGGGATTTGTGCTAAAGGGAGGGATAGTAGAACGGGAGGAGAGGGAGGGGGGAGAAGGGCTGCAGCACGCATGGCAGGAACTCCGGGAGGCCAGGTAGCAGGCAGTGTCCATTTGGACCTGCTAGCCTCCTGGTGGGCAGTTTTTGGAACTTTGGGGGGGGCTACAGGAGAACCAGATGGAGTTGGGATGTGAGTGGTAAGGATAAACTACACTACATGGTGGGGGCAGTAGTTGGGGGATTATGTTTTGGGGGTGGACATGCCCTTTAAGAAAAGCTTTAGTAACATTCTCCTAAGCTACTTGGAATGCTGAATTTCCCATAATATATAGGTTTCCTGTATGACGTATAGTGGTACATTTTGAGAGTGACCACGCAGTGCTCATTTACCTTAGAGAAACAACTAGTCTATGCAGGCATATAGCAGGTGCACCACATGATGAGGAATAAAAAACAAGAAAAAACAGAAAAGTTGACACACTGCGCAGTTACCTTCCAAGGAAATTGTTTATATTTTCTAACTTCTGTTGCAAGGATTTGTTGCTTAAAATCTCTCTCTAGCATTTTTTATTAACAGTTGCTGAAACATTAAAAAAAGTTTGATCAAAGGATCACACTTTAAAATGCACTAATGTTATACTTGTTTGAATTCAGTAAATCTTCTCAGTACAGTACCTTTTATTTTTATGTTTTGTACTCCCCATACAAAGTAGCTGGGAAAAAAAGGATTTTGTTACTCACCCTAAAATCTCTTTCCTGAAGCCCATAGGGGGACTCAGGTTACAGCAGGGGTTAAGGAGCCAAACTCCAGGAGCAGACACTGAAAGGTTAAAAGTTCAGGCTCTGGAGCTCTTCCCTACTAATTTATACATTGTAGCACTGTAGCCTGTCTCAGTTTTTCCAAAAGAGGAAAAAAAACATCAAGTCAATGAGTAACATATGAACTAGAAGGTGGAAAGTACCTGCGTCCCCCTATCGGCATCAGAAAAATATTTTACAGTGAGTAATAAAATCCACTTTCTCTTTCAACCTCAGAGGGATCCATATTACAGCAGGGACGTCCAAACATCAAAGCGTGGGCAGAAGGAATCAAAGACAGCAGAGACCAAGTGGCGCCTACGCTGAGGCAAATATATCCAAAATGGTAGAATTTGATAAAGGTATGAATGGAGACAAGGTTGCCACATGGCCGATTTATCCATGGGGGCTGTGACACGCAGCTCATGAAGCCCCCCAACTCCTGTGGTTTGTGGTCCCAGCCACTACATAACAGCGCAGAATGGCTGAAACAAATCAACTGGCTAAAGTTGAGGCGAGTCCCTAGATCCCTGACAAGTACCCCACCAGAAGATGATTAGGGCCTCAGAGTTGCAGAAACATTCCGTATGAGAAATGTAAATCCAGAGAGCTCAGACAACATCCAGGGAAGGAAGCCTCTTTTCCACGGGAGGGAAGGCTGTGGGTTAAAGGAGGGTACCTCTATCTCCCAATTGAGGAGAAACAAGGAAACCACTTTCAGAAGAAAAGCCGGATGAGGCTTTGTCCCTCAAAAGAGAAAGCATGACTGTTCTACTGATAGAGCTGCCAACTCAGACGATCTGCGGAAAGAGGCAATAGCCAGAAGAAAAAACGTCTTCAGGATAGAAGAGACAAGGGAACCGAAACCAGGAGGTTCGAACGGTGCCCTTGAAGAATCCAAACTAAGGAGAAGTCCCATGGTGAATGTGAGCCACTTTGCAGAAAATTCTGAATGTCTTTCCTATGCAACAGCTTGCGAGGGAAATACACCATGAGGGCAGAAATATGCACCCTCAGGGTACTAAGGAAAGTCCGCAAACTAGACCAGATTGTGGGAAACAAAACACCCAGGACAGGGCAAAACGGAGCCTAGGGGAAACCCCTGGAGGAGGGCCAGGAGACACATCTCTGCCATATACACGCGATGGCCAATAAAAGTTGCCTAGCAGCATGAAATCATAGAAGGAGGAAACCCCACTTCGATGAGTGTTTTAAACGCATGCCATTGAAATGAGGCAATGGAGGTCCACGACCTGAGGAGCTACAAGGATGGTAAGTAACCCTTCCCTTTTACTTCTAAAATAGCCGTGGAATCAAGGATTGAGGAGGAAGTGCGTACACCAGTTGAAAAGCCAAGGTGTCACTAGGGACACAGAAAGTTTGCCATGAAAAGGAGATTGTTACTCAACGTTTCTCTGAAGCGAAGGGACAGAGGGGTTAAGTAGATTCCACCTCCAGGGGCAGACACTTGAATATTGAAGTTTTGCACAGGCTTTGGGGCTCCTCCCCTTACCTCCCCACTAAGCAAGTGTCGGTAGCTAAGGCTGAAGAGAGTCTTGCTTATGTGGTTGCCCCTCGCAGCATGAGAAGGGGAATAATCCGCTCTGCATGCCCTTCCATAAAGGGAGCAGCAGGATTCTGAGTCCTGTCGCTCCTTTCAGAAGACTTGTTGCTTCAGGAGTTGGACTGGTCCCTGCTGTGAGCTGAACTTACAAACTGAGGCCAAATAACTGGTGCTAAAATACATAAAGTAGTAGGGAGGGCCTGAACTTTTAACCTTTTAGTGTCCACTCCTGAAAGTTGGCTACTTAAAGGTTAACTGTGGTCAAAAATTACTTTAGGTAAATTGACAGGAATTGTTTCCTGAGAATTTTTCATTATTTTTTTTTTTTAACATAGTTTAAGATATTTACATTTTATGGTGAAATGGTAGCAGCAACACCAGATCCTGCACTCCTTCTTCCTGCTCTGTAACCATGTGACAGTCCCCCCCCTTCCCTGTGTCTCCTTTTTTTGGTTTAACATGAACAGAACAGGCTTACAGGGAGTATAAAAGCTGTTATAAAGAGTGCAAGAAAGCAATTAAACTAGCTAAAATAGAAAATGAAATACGGATTGCCGAACAAATCAAGTCCAACCCCAAATGTTTACCATTATATAAATGGTAAAAAGATGAGGACTGAGAATGTGGGACATTACGGTAAATAATGGGGCTGAGATGGTTGTAGAGGATGCCAAAAAGGCTAACTGCGAACCGTTTTTTACATCGGTTTTCACTGGTCAGAATCCTAGCTTACAGCAGGGATTGTAATAATATGCAGGGGAGAAATGAGAAGTATTCACATTGGCTGAAGGAGGATATGGTACGGAAAACAATTAGACAAAGTTAATATCAATAAAGCCCCAGGACCGGATGGAATACACCCTCGGATTTTAAAAGAGCTTAGTTCAGTTCTATCTAGACCACAGTTCTTATCTTTTCAGATTCACTTTGGTCTGGGGATGTGCCGCTGGATTGGAAAAAAAGCCAATGTAATACCAATATTCAAAAAAAAGTAGCTGTTCCAGCCTGGTAACTGTAGACCTGTAAGCCAAACATCAGTGGTAGGGAAGGTGATGAAACTTTGTTACCGGATCAATCCTTGACTGTTCCAGAGCTCATCTTATTAGTAGTAGTCAGCATGGATTTATGAGAAATAGATCATGCCAGACAAATTTAATTGGTTTTTATGCGAGTAAGAAGTTAAACTCAGGCACAGCAGTGGAGATGGTATACTTGGATTTTGCGAAGCTTTTGATACTGCGCCACACAGGCGACTAATGATATAACGGAGGACTGTTGGCCTTGAAGAAAACATTTGTGCATGGATAGAGAATTAGTTATTGGATCGCAGCAGAGAGTGGTGGTAAATGGAGCTACATCTATGTGGGTAAAGTTCTAAGCGGAGTGGCTTCAAGGTTCTGTACTGGGGCTGCTTCTGTTTAATCTGTTTAAAAATGACTTAGAAGGGGGCATTGAGAGAAAGGTCTCTGTCTTTGCTGATGACACTAAACTATGCAGAGCTTTGGGAACTTCAAATGATGTGCAAGTGCTGCAAGCAGATCTAGATAGATTATCAAAATGGGCAGCAGAATGGCAGATAAGATTAAATGTTGATAATGTAAGGTGATGCATTTTGGATAATAATGCCTGTGCCACCTACACCATAAATAACTCTGTGCTAAGTGCATCTGTAATGGAAAAAAGATTTGGGGGTTCTGGAAGATAACAGACTTAGCTGTAGCAAACAATGCCAGGTAGCAACGGATAGAGCTGGCAAGATATTGTCTGTATAAGAGGGGAATAGATTCCAGAGAGAAAATATTATTCCCCTCTTACAAGGCACTGGTAGTCCTCATTTGGAATATGCGGTGCAGTTTTAGAATCCCATATAAAAAGGGACATCTTGGAAATGGAAGCAGTCAGACAAGGGCAACTAAATTAATAAGGGAATGGAGGGGCTTGAATATGCAGGCAGATTAAAAAAAGTTAGGGTGTTTATATTGGAGAAGCAATATTTGCGTTGGGGATATGATAACCATATACAAATATATTAATGGGCCATACAATGACTCTCTGGTGCATTGTTTCACTAATAGGTCATATCAGAGGGGAGTGCTTCCACAATTCTTGTATTGTATGTATTTATTGGGAGGCTCCATGTGGTAATAGCACCCCCAACACGCCCCTTTAATGGGAGGTCCTATGCCTTTAATATAAAGCACTGGATGGCCTCTTCCCTCATTTTAAAAAGCCAAAGGGCTGAGGGGGAAGGGAGAGAGCCTGTTATATGGATCCAGTTTGTAAGAATGAGAAATGCAAAAGTTTGCTAATCGTAATTGAAGTAAAAGAAATTGAAAAGGTTAGACGTTAGGACCTTCCAGACTGGGGTTACCTTGACGTGGTTGGAAGGCTTTTCATTCATGTGATCACAGTAATGTATACTAAAACCCCTTTGTTTATAAAGTATGCCAGTGTGCAGATAATAGGGCCTAGGAATGTGCATTGATTATTTTTTCTATGTTTGTATGTATTGGCAATATAATAAAAGTGTATAAGTTTATTGTTGGATGCCAGGAGATTTCTGTGTGTTTTACAGTCAGGTCAGAGTGTTGTTCCAATGTAGGGAGACAACCAATTAGGTTAGATGTTCTTTTGTGGTGTGATAATCGAGGTATTCGTAGAGCATGAAGAGAATGCCTTTATTAGTAGGGGGATGTAGAAGTGAAAAAGTAGATGAGAAGCTACTGGGATATCACCTCCTGGAAAGTCGCCCATACAGGAACAGATATTTGAAGTGAGGTGCCCGGTCCAATCATGCATAAGGTCAGAGCATGTAAATAAGCCAAGGTGAGAACTTTTTGATATAACACAATCATGGGTGAAAGTGATGGGTCAAAATTTAATTAATTTCAAATTTCAGTAAATAACCAACTGGTTTTATATATTTTAAATATGAGAACTTCCCCCACTAAGCTTTTAACTCATGCACCAACTATACAGAGCTATTGCATAATGATCTGTCAATATTTCCATTGGTACATGTGTCATATAATGCAGTAAACAGTACAGATTTGCTACGAACAAGAAAAGAAAAGTTTCTCCGACAATATATTTGTAACTGTAAACAGATATTTCAAGGTTATTCAATAAAAGTTCTTATGTTTAAAATGGTGCTAATTTTGCCCCAACCAATCAGATGTTAGTTTCAAATATTTAAATAAGATTTATGAGGGGTTTGCCAATTAGCACCATTTTAAACGATAAGAACTTATATTGAATCTCCCTGATAGTATATATAGTAATAGAACATACCCAGGAATAGGCAAACAGCTAGTTCTAGATAGGTCCATACATTTGTTTTGTTTCCTTTATCATTAGTAACGCTGTCCTAAAAGGATAACTATACTCTAAAAATTAACTTACTAAAAATGGAAAGTATCTGGGGCAGGGAGGTTGGATTGATTATTCCTACCTCACAATATAATTTCGTTGAGGAGCTACAGCACGTTAAGTTTTTATTTGCCAGGTTAGTCCTGGACTATTCCTGTATTAAAGATAGTGCTGAAGCCAGGAGGAAGACTGGCAGAATCAGTTTTCTTTGGGCTGGTGCTCCTCACAGAAACAATATTGGAAGGCAGGAGTTACCCGTCCTATATCCCTGTCCCAAGTACTTTTCTTTTTTAACTGTATTTAAAAAAAACTTTATACATACGATAGTTATACTTTAAAGGCTATGTCCACCCCTAAAATAAAAATTTAATATCATGCTCCCCCATGTCCCCCAGCCCCAACCGCATGTTTTGTTTTTTTAAAAAGCCCCACAAACTCTTACTTACCTCCCCTCGATCCTCCGCCGCACTGCCGGCCCTCTGCTTGCGAGAATGCAAGCAGAGGGGCGGGACCGGCAGTCGCGTCTGTGATTGGCTGAGCGGCAGCCAATCACGGACGCGGCTGCCGGTCCTTCAGTGCAGCGGAGGAAAGCGGAGAGGTAAGTAGAGTTTGGGGAGCTTTTAAAAAAAAAAAACATGCGGTTGGGGCTGGGGGACATGGGGGAGCAGAATATTAAGGGGGATTTGTGCTAAAGGGAGGGATAGTAGAACGGGAGGGAGAGGGAGGGGGGAGAAGGGCTGCAGCACGATGGCAGGAACTCCGGGAGGCCAGGTAGCAGGCAGTGTCCATTTGGACCTGCTAGCCTCCTGGTGGGCAGTTTTTGGAACTTTGCGGGGGGGCTACAGGAGAACCAGATGGAGTTGGGATGTGAGGTAAGGATTAAACTACACTACATGGTGGGGCCAGTAGTTGGGGGGATTATAGTTTTGGGGGTGGACATGCCCTTTAAGACAAAGCTTTAGTAACATTCTCCTAAGCTACTTGGAATGCTGAATTTCCCATATATATATATAGGTTTCCTGTATGACGTATAGTGGTACATTTTGAGAGTGACCCACGCAATGTGCTCATTTACCTTATAGAAAACAACTAGTCTATGCAGGCATATAGCAGGGTGCCACACACTGTGATGAGGAAATAAAAAACAAGAAAAACAGAAAAGTTTGACACACTGCGCAGTTACCTTCCAAGGAACTTGTTTATATTTTCTGCTAACTTCTGTTGCAAGGATTTGTTGCTTAAAATCTTCTCTCTAGCATTTTCTATTACCAGTTGCTGAAACATTAAAAAAAAGTTTGATCAAAGGATCACACTTTAAAATGCACTAATGTTATACTTGTTTGAATTCAGTAAATCTTTCAGTACAGTACCTTTTATTTTTATGTTTTGTACTCCCCATACAAAGTAGCTGGGAAAAAAAGGATTTTGTTACTCACCCTAAAATCTCTTTCCCTGAAGCCAATAGGGGGACTCAGGTTACAGCAGGGGTTAAGTAGCCAACCTCCAGGAGCAGACACTGAAAGGTTAAAAGTTCAGGCTCTGGAGCTCTTCCCTACTAATTTATACATTGTAGCACTGGTAGCCTGTCTCAGTTTTGTCCAAAAGAGGAAAAAAAACATCAAGTCAATGAGTAACATATGAACTAGAAGGTGGAAAGTACCTGCGTCCCCCTATCGGCATCAGAAAAATATTTTACAGTGAGTAATAAAATCCACTTTTCTCTTTCAACCTCAGAGGGATCCATATTACAGCAGGGGACGTCCCAAACATCAAAGCGTGGGCAGAAGGAATCAAAGCAGCAGAGACCAAGTGGCGCCTACGCTGAGGCAAATATATCCAAAATGGTAGAATTTGATAAAGGTATGAATGGAAGACAAGGTTGCCACATGGCCGATCTTATCCATGGGGGCTGTGACACGCAGCTCATGAAGCCCCCCAACTCCTGTGGTTTGTGGTCCCAGCCACTACATAACAGCGCAGAATGGCTGAAACAAATCCAACTGGCTAAAGTTGAGGCGAGTCCCTAGATCCCTGACAAGTACCCACCAGAAGAATGATTAGGGCCTCAGAGTTGCAGAAACATTCCGTATGAGAAATGTAAATCCAGAGAGCTCAGACAACATCCAGGGAAGGAAGCCTCTTTTCCACGGGAGAGGAAGGCTGTGGTTAAAAGGAGGGTACCTCTATCTCCCAATTGAGGAGAAACAAGGAAACCACTTTCAGAAGAAAAGCCGGATGAGGCTTTGTCCCTCAAAAGAGATAAGCATGACTGTTCTACTGATAGAGCTGCCAACTCAGACGATCTGCGGAAAGAGGCAATAGCCAGAAGAAAAAACGTCTTCCAGGATAGAAGAGACAAGGGAACCGAAACCAGGAGGTTCGAACGGTGCCCCTTGAAGAATCCAAACTAAGGAGAAGTCCCATGGTGAATGTGAGCCACTCCTTGCAGAAAATTCTGAATGTCTTTCCTATGCAACAGCTTGCGATGGAAATACACCATGAGGGCAGAAATATGCACCTTCAGGGCTACTAAGGAAAGTCCGCAAACTAGACCAGATTGTGGGAAACATAACACCCAGGACAGGGCAAAACGGAGCCTAGGGGAAACCCCTGGAGGAGGGCCAGGAGACACATCTCTGCCATATACAGCGATGGCCAATAAAGGTTGCCTAGCAGCATAGAAATCATAGAAGGAGGAAACCCCACTTCGATGAGATGTTTTAAACGCATGCCATTGAAATGAGGCACTGGAGGTCCACGACCACTGAGGAGCTACAAGGATGGTAAGTACCCCTTCCCTTTTTATCTTCTTAAAATAGCCGTGGAATCAAGGATTGAGGAGGAAGTGCGTACACCAGTTGAAAAGGCCAAGGTGTCACTAGGGACACAGAAAGTTTGCCATGAAAAGGAGATTGTTACTCACCGTTTCTCTGAAGCCGAAGGCACAGCAGGGGTTAAGTATTCCACCTCCAGGGGCAGACACTTGAATATTGAAGTTTTGCACAGGCTTTGGGGCTCCTCCCCTTACCCTCCCCACTAAGCAAGTGTCGGTAGCTAAGGCTGAAGAGAGTCTTGCTTATGTGGGGCCCCTCCGCAGCATGAGAAGGGGAATAGATCCGCTCTGCATGCCCTTCCATAAAGGGAGCAGCAGGATTCTGAGTCCTGTCGCTCCTTTCAGAAGATCTTGTTGCTTCAGGAGTTGGACCTGGTCCCTGCTGTGAGCTGAAAACTTACAAACTGAGGCCAAATACTGGTGCTAAAATACATAAAGTAGTAGGGAGGGCCTGAACTTTTAACCTTTTAGTGTCCACTCCTGAAAGTTGGCTACTTAAAGGTTAACTGTGGTCCAAAAATTACTTTAGGTAAATTGACAGGAATTGCTTTCCTGAGAAATTTTTCATTATTTTTTTTTTTTTAACATAGTTTAAGATATTTACATTTTTATGGTGAAATGGTAGCAGCAACACCAGATCCACTGCACTTCCTTCTTCCTGCTCTGTAACCATGTGACAGTCCCCCCCCTTCCCTGTGTCTCCTTTTTTTGGTTTAACATGAACAGAACAGGCTTACAGGGAGTATAAAAGCTGTTATAAAGAGTGCAAGAAAGCAATTAAACTAGCTAAAATAGAAAATGAAATACGGATTGCCGAACAAATCAAGTCCAACCCCAAAATGTTTACCATTATATAAATGGTAAAAAGATGAGGACTGAGAATGTGGGACCATTACGGTAAATAATGGGGCTGAGATGGTTGTAGAGGATGCCAAAAAGGCTAATCTGCGAACCGTTTTTTTACATCGGTTTTCACTGTTCAGAATCCTAGTCCTTACAGCAGGGATTGTAATAATATGCAGGGGAGAAATGAGAAGTATTCACATTGGCTGAAGGAGGATATGGTACGGAAACAATTAGACAAAGTTAATATCAATAAAGCCCCAGGACCGGATGGAATACACCCTCGGATTTTAAAAGAGCTTAGTTCAGTTCTATCTAGACCACTGTTTCTTATCTTTTCAGATTCACTTTGGTCTGGGGATGTGCCGCTGGATTGGAAAAAAGCCAATGTAATACCAATATTCAAAAAAGGTAGCTGTTCCCAGCCTGGTAACTGTAGACCTGTAAGCCAAACATCAGTGGTAGGGAAGGTGATGGAAACTTTGTTACCGGATCATATCCTTGACTGTCTCCAGAGCTCATCTTATTAGTAGTAGTCAGCATGGATTTATGAGAAATAGATCATGCCAGACAAATTTAATTGGTTTTTATGCGAGTAAGAAGTTAAACTCAGGCACAGCAGTGGATGAGGTATACTTGGATTTTGCGAAAGCTTTTGATACTGCGCCACACAGGCGACTAATGTATAAACGGAGGACTGTTGGCCTTGAAGAAAACATTTGTGCATGGATAGAGAATTAGTTATTGGATCGCAAGCAGAGAGTGGTGGTAAATGGAGCTACATCTATGTGGGCTAAAGTTCTAAGCGGAGTGCTTCAAGGTTCTGTACTGGGGCTGCTTCTGTTTAATCTGTTTAAAAATGACTTAGAAGGGGGCATTGAGAGAAAGGTCTCTGTCTTTGCTGATGACACTAAACTATGCAGAGCTTTGGAAACTTCAAATGATGTGCAAGTGCTGCAAGCAGATCTAGATAGATTATCAAAATGGGCAGCAGAATGGCAGATAAGATTAAATGTTGATAAATGTAAGGTGATGCATTTTGGATTTAATAATGCCTGTGCCACCTACACCATAAATAACTCTGTGCTAAGTGCATCTGTAATGGAAAAAGATTTGGGGGTTCTGGAAGATAACAGACTTAGCTGTAGCAAACAATGCCAGGTAGCAACGGATAGAGCTGGCAAGATATTGTCTTGTATAAAGAGGGGAATAGATTCCAGAGAGAAAAATATTATTCTCCCTCTTTACAAGGCACTGGTAAGTCCTCATTTGGAATATGCGGTGCAGTTTTAGAATCCCATATACAAAAGGGACATCTTGGAAATGGAAGCAGTTCAGACAAGGGCAACTAAATTAATAAGGGGAATGGAGGGGCTTGAATATGCAGGCAGATTAAACAAGTTAGGGCTGTTTATATTGGAGAAGCAATATTTGCGTGGGGATATGATAACCATATACAAATATATTAATGGGCCATACAATGAACTCTCTGGTGCATTGTTCACTAATAGGTCATATCAGAGGACTCGTGGACATCCTTTAAGGTTGGAAGAAAAGAAGTTCCATCATCAGGTTAGGAAAGGTTTTGTTACAGCGAGAACGGTGAAACTGGAACTGTCTTCGAGCAGATGTGGTAATGGCAAGTTCATTAAATAGCTTTAAAGGGCATGTCCACCCCCAAAACTATAATCCCCCCCAGTAATGGCCCCATCATGTAGTGTAATAAAATCCTTACCTCACATCCCAGCTCCATATGGTTCTCCTGTAGTCCCCCCCCAAAGTCCCAAAAACTGCCCACCAGGAGGATAGCAGAGTCCATATAGGACTCTACCTCCTATCTGGCCTCCGGGAGAAGTTTGGCATGCGTACTGCAGCCCTTTTCTCCCCCCCATCTCTGCCTCCCGATTAGGATTTCCCCCCCCCCTACCATAAAACCCTTTAGGTATATCATTCCCCCTGTCCCCCCAGCCCAACCGCTATATTTGTTATTTTAGAAAGTGCCCCAAACTTTACTTACCTTCCCTCTTTCCTCCGCCGCACTGAACTCCCGGCAGCCGCGTCCGTGATTGGCTGACGCTCAGCCAATCACAGACGCGACTGCCGGTCCCGCCCCTCTGCTTGCATTTTCTCGCAAGCAGAGGGCCTGGCAGTGCGGCGGAGGAAAGAGGGAAGGTAAGTAAAGTTTGGAGAAAAACAGACGTAGTCAGGCACTGCTGTACATTTCAAAGGAAAAATAGTATCCCAGAAAAGCCAGGGTGCTCCTCCCACAATTAATCAATAATAAAACACGGAAGACAGCTGTGGATAAATAGGGCACACCTAGCACGAATTTAAGTAATTGATGGTACAGTTTGTACAAATAATTAATCGTACACTATAATTAGTGTTATAAATAAAAGGCATTTTTATTATATGTGCAAAAAATAGCCAGCCCTAGAGGACTATAATAAAGTGCAAAAAATTGACATTAAAAACACTTCCTGCGCAAATCCTGGTTCAGTATTATCATATTTATCACAATATACCGGTATATCCATTCACACAGTCATACGTACACCTGTTAATGTCTCAAGACAAAATCAACCCTTATAAGTTAACATATACAGTAGTAATAACATCTCTAGTGACACAGGCAATACATGTCACGATAATTCAATAACATAAATTTGGATCAAATTCCAGCCCTAATAGAAACATAAGGGAGCTAAACAGGTGGAGGCAAATAGGCACTAAGACACTAACATATGGCAGATCCCCATAGTGGAAGTAAATACTTAGCCCATCAGACAACCAGGCAGGAGCACAGGAGCAATTAATTTAATTAATTAATTTTGCACTTTATTATAGCCCTCTAGGGCTGGCTATTTTTTGCACATATAATAAAAATGCCTTATTTATAACACTAATTATAGTGTACGATTAAATATTTGTACAAACTGTACCATCAATTACTTAAATTCGTGCTAGGTGTGCCCTATTTATCCGCAGCTGTCTTCCGTGTTTTAGTAAGTAAAGTTTGGGGCACTTTCTAAAATAACAAATATAGCGGTTGGGGCTGGGGGGACAGGGGGAATGATATCAAAATTTTTAAGGGTGGACATACCCTTTAAAAAAGGCCTGGATAAGTTTCTAAAACTAAAAAAGTATTGAGAATTACTAGTATTAATGCATATAGATCTGGTTGATCCAGAGATATTTTCCGATTGCCGTTTGGAGATAGGAAGGAATTTTTTCCCCGGGTGTTTTTTTTTTTTTTGCCTTCCTCTGGATCAACTGTTAGGTAGGGTTAAAAAAATAAATAAATTAAAAAAAGAGGGTGTACAATTAGTATGTATGTAGATTAACTTACCAGTTTCTGGTATCTTCACTGTCTGGTCTACAGATAAGAGGGGGAGGGACTTCCGGGTTTCCTTCACACATTGTCTAATCTGAGGCTGTGCTCGCCAGCTGCAAGGGGAAGGAGAAGACCCTGGAATATCATCCTCCCGCCCCCCAATTTTCTAAAATTTCTTCATATCTTGGGCTGTACAGCACGTAGAAGGGTGGTTAATGGCTCGTTTTAATAGTAGGAACCTTGTCGTTCGTTTAAAACGTGTATGAAGACCAGAATTCCCCTTTAACCCCTGCTGTAACTTGGGTCCCCCTGAGGCTGAAAGAAGAATGCATCTCTCTTACTGGGTCAATCAAACTGAGCATGTCTGAGCTCAACAATCTACGGGAAGCATCTCTCTACTGTAACAATTTACAGAGTAACTGTTTAGGGATTGCAGAGAAAGAACAGAAACAATGTTTCTCTTGTCTTTAAGTCCCCTAGTTTTTGAAAAAGGTATTAGGGTTTTTGAAGCCAGCAGGTGGATCAATTAATGGCGTCTGACCGAAAGCGTACACAAATGATTATTGGCAAACCAAGGCCTTAGACTGTTTTTATTGTCTACATTTAAATTTGGGGAATCCAAATATGGGATTCTCTATACTCACACAGCAACATCAATCTTGGATTCAGCCCAGTACTTACGGATGCAGAATAAGCATTACTAAGCATAAGGTTTACCAAGAAGCACAGCAAACTACTTACAGGGAAGTTGCCATCAATAAGCTCTTGAATTGAATCAATATTTCCACCAGTTTCTCCTTCGAGAGAAGCCGAGCTAGTATTTTGCAGGGTAGTTCGTCTCCTCTTTTGACAGTCACTGTAATGAAAGAGATATCTGTAGACTGCACAACCAAAAAGACCAAGAACAAACAACAAACTACAGTTTCCTAAGAATGACCTTTATGGAAAATATTATCATACATTTGAATTCAACTAGAATTCTTCAAATAATAAAAACTTTAAATTCCCACCCAAATGAAACCAATATTTTCGTGTTAAAACAGCAAATGCATAAAAGCCTGTAACTGTGAATTAGACCTAATATCAAAACGTCCCTGAATAATAGTGCCAAAAGCTGATCTTAAGGATACTGCAAGTGGGTCACTTACTAGAGAAACATGGTAGAAAGACAAATACCTGTATTTCATTCTCACAAATAGGGGGAGATGAATTGACAGTCATTTTAAAGCCCTACAAACCAATGTAATAAGGGTTAGCATTTAACATAGGTTTTATGGCAGCTGCGTCTCCTTTTAGAACACAGCCGAGTGATGCAATAAGGCAATAGTGGGCAACCTTTAAGATCGCAAGGTACTGAGACGCTATTGCTTTATTTGCAAGGGTGATAGACAAAAAGAGCATCACCCTGTAATCTGTCAGTTTGAATTGAAATCCTAAGTAATAATACAATTATTCCAATAACAAATCCTATCTTCGATTAGATTAATGACTATTTAGATCTTCTGGTAAAGTTAAATCATAGCTGAAAAATAAGTGCATAAAAAAAAAATAATAAACTCACAGTTTTCTCCTCATCGGAGACGAGACTGCGGAAGTTTGTTTCCTCTCTGCTGTTACCAGTGTGGACGTTTGTAAAGATTCACCTCCTAAGCCAAAGATACAATGATGTGGAAAATAAATTGGTGAAATCTCGTGAAGGTTACAGAAAAGCGCTGCAAACCCTCACACAATGGTTGTTTGCCTGATAATAGAGCAATCCTAACAACAATGTGACTATGAGCTCAATCATTACAGAGAGAATTAGGTAGTTTATAGGAATTGTTCTCTCATAAAATTAACTATTCCTTTTTTTGCATCAACTGAAAAACAGGAGGTAAAAGAGCTATGTCTTACCTCTCACTCTTCAATTAATATAACAGGACCCGGGAACAAAGGGAGAAAACTTACCCGCAAGCGAGATCCACTGTGCTTGTGGTCTAACTAAACTATAGTATGCATTAACATGCATGCGCGCTAAAGTTTAGTTGAAGAGCCAATGGTGGATCGCGCTTGCAGGAAAGTTATAAGTCTTCGTTCCCCGCTCCTGTTTAATTGAAGAATGGGTGATAAGACTTGGCTCCTTTACCTCCCGTTCTTCAAATTTATTTAGAAAACAGATAGGTTCACTTTTTGAGCAAATTTATCCATTAACCATGTCACACATCCATATAGTTCCGACTTCAGTAAGTAAAACTCGAATTTTACTAAATGGTACATTTTCTATCAGGAATATGAACAAGATTATTTTTAATATAAAATGTTTTGATAGACATAACCATTAAATAATGGAACTCAAACTAGAATAGCTGCGATAGACTAATGCACCATAAAAGGGAAAGTTTGGTGGAAAAGGAGATTTTGTTTACTCATCGTAAAATCTTTTTCTCTGAAGCCAAAGGGGGACCCAGGCACAGCAGGGGTTAAGTATTCCACCTCCAGGAATATTACTTGAATATTGAAACTTTCACAGGCTTTGGTCCCCTTACCTTATATTCTGCAGCCCCAGCAGCCTGCTTCAGTTTTGTCTCAAAGAGGAAGCGAAGGAGTTGCCATAAGAATTTACAACTTTGATAAAAATACACTTTAACTCACTCTAAACAGATATAAACACACAGATAATCTATATAACTAGAATAATAGCGTTTAAAAACTTGGTCATAACAGATAGAGAGAGAAGTGCCTGGGTCCCCCTTCAGCTTCAGAGAAAAAGATTTTACGTTGAGTAAACAAAATCTCCTTTTCTCTTTCAGCCTTGGAGGACCCAGGCACAGCCGGGGACGTCCCAAAGTATCGAACAGTAAGGGGGGGCAGGAGAAATTAATCCTCTGCTGCATGCAGCACCAGTCGACCTACAGTCTTCTCTGCTGATGCAAACACATCCAACCTGTAGAACTTTATAAAGGTGTTGATGGAAGACCAGGTGGCTGCTCTGCAAATCTGGTCAATGGAGGCTCCCCGACGAGCTGCCCACGAAGCTCCCAGTGCCCTGGTAAGCTGCAACCCGCAAGGGAGGAGCAACCCCAGCTTCAGTATAACATCTTGAGAGGACACTCCTAATCCATCTTGCCAGAGTTTAAGGCGACGCTCTGTAGCCTTTTTGTTAGGAGGACGACTGCACCTTGGAAGAACGAAAAGATTCCGTTCTGGAGATGTATATTCGAGAGCTCTGACTACGTCCAGGGAATGCAACCTCTTTTCTTGAAGAGAAACTGTCCGAGGATATAGAGCTGGGACAACGATTTCCAGACTTAGGTGAAAAGAGGAAACGACTTTGGGTAGGAAAGTTGGGCGAAGCCGAAGAACTGCTTTATCCTTGTGGAAGGAGAGACAGGATGGTTCCACCGACAGAGCTGCCAGTTCTGATGCTGCCCTGCGTATTGAGGAAATAGCAAAGAGGAAAAGCGTTTTTCAAGAGAGGAGAGGTAGCGCTACCGACCTTAGAGGTTTAAAAGGAGGTCCTTGTAGAAATCTGAGAACCAGGGAAAGATCCCAAGGTTGTACAGACTGTCTGCGCGGAGGACGAATGTGAGCCACCACCTGTAAGGTTTACACATCCTTTCGTGATTCGTCGCCGGTAAAAGAAAATTGACAGAGCTGCAAAACTGAGAGACAGTCCCTTATCCAATCCTGCCTGTAGAAAATGTAGCAGTCTTCATAGGACGAATTTACTAGAGGAAAACCCCCTGGAAGGAGGTCCAATTTATGTATCTCTGCCATATTTGGTGGTAGACTTTTGTGGACGATAATTTACGTGCTGCCATCATGGTGGGAATGACCGATGAGGGGAATGCCTTTCTTCCTTAGAATGGAGGATTCAATAGCCACGCCATCAAATTTAGCCGTTGAAGATCCGGGTGGAAGAACGGACCCTAAGAAAGAAGGTCTGGACGGAGGGGTAGGGGCCAAGGTTCGTCCCGTGACATTCTTAGGAGATCTGTGAACCAAGCCCTTCTCGGCCACCTGGGAGCTATAAATATGGTTGTGGTTCCTTCTAACTTGATTTTTTTTTTTTAGTACACATGGCTATTGGAGGGAAGGCATACACTAACTCGAACCGCCATGGAACCTCCAGTGCGTCGGTGAGGTGCACCAGAGTATCTTGCGTTCTTGCACAAAAGAGAGGAACCTTGTGGTTCAGGCACAATGCCATGATGTCTATGTCCAGAGTTCCCCACCAACAAGTCAGATTTGTGAACACCTCCTGATGAAGAGACCATTCACCATGACCCAGAGTGTGGCGGCTGAGGAAGTCCGCTTCCATGTTCAGAATCCCCGGGAACAAAGACCACAGAGATCGCCAGAACAGACTGCAGTGGGCTTCCTCCCTGGCCATGTCACTCCGAGTGTCCCCTTGGTGGTTGATGTAAGCCACCGCCATGGCATTGTCTGACTGGATTCTGACAGTTGTTTGTCAGTTGTTCTGTCCAGTAAGAAAGGGCTAGGTATATGTCCCGTAGTTCCAGGACGTTGATCGGAAGAAGGGAGTCTTGTGTTGACCAGATGCCTTGCCTCGTGAGGGGACCATACACTGCCTGACAGACATGCGTCTGTGGAGATCATCCACGGAGGCAGGCAGAGAGTGTTCCCTTTCTAAAGGTTGCGGTCCTGTGTCCACCATACCAGGGGACCTCCGGATTGGGTGAGGTAAAGGGATCATGGAGTCTAGAGATCTGTTCCAAACTGTCAACATGTGGCGTTGAATCAGGCGCAGATGGAACATGGCATATGGAACTGCTTGGATGGCTGATACCATTTTCCCAACAAAGCACACGGCTTGACGGATTGAGATCCGGGGCTTTTCCATAGTCCGGCGGGCTAGTAGCTTGATCGCTTGGATCTTCTCGGAAGGTAGGAGAATTTGTTTTCAGGAAGCGTTGAACAACATGCCCAAAAATGTCATGTGGGGGCTGGGAATGAATGATGACTTGCGAGCTTTGATAACCCAACCGAATGAGGTTAGGGTTTGAGCGCAAGTTTTCACATGAGTTGAGGCAAGGACGAGGGATGATGCTTTGATCAGCAGGCCGTCTAGGTAGGGCAGGAGGAAAATGCCTTGCAGGCGAATGAAGGCTGCCTGACAAGCCATCACCTTGGTGAAGACCTGAGGGGCTGATGCCAGGCCGAAGGGGAGGGCCGTAAACGCATAGTGCCGCTTTCCCACTGCGAATCTAAGAAAGCGATGGTGGCCCTGCCAAATGGGAACGTGTAGATAGGCATCCTGTATGTCGAGTGACGCTAAGAAATCTCCCGGCTCTATGGCCAGAATGACTGAACATAGCGATTCCATCTTGAAATGGACCTTTCTGACACGTTTAGCGCTTTGAGGTCTAAGACTGGGCGGAAGGTTCAGTCTTTCTTGGGAACTAAGAAGAGGTTTGAGTAGAAACCTAGAAACCGGTGGGAAGTAGGTACCGAAACTTACTTTGGACCGCAATAGTAGGGCTATTGCTCGGTTTAGGGCTTGCCATTTGGATGGCGCTCTGGGCAGGTTGGATGGGAAGAAACGTCTTGGGGGATGAGAGATGAACTCTATTCGATATCCTTGAGAGATAACGTCCAGAGTCCAGGAGTCCGTGGATGGGTGGTTCCACGCTTCCCGAAAGAATGTTAGCCGTCCTCCCACCCAAGATGAGGGTGGGTAGTGGGTAGTTGATTTTGGTTTTACGCCGGTGGGGCATAAGGATCCCCTCCTATTGGACCAGGGTCTAGAAGACGTTTGTCTTCTTGGAGGAGCCTGGACTGATTGCTCGGCAGGAGTTCTTGGGGTGGAGCGGAAGGAAGGGTGTCTATGGGAGGTAGGTAGCCTACGGGGTCTGTTTTGGGAAGAAAGGTACTCCCCCCCCCGTTGCTTGAGAAATTATTTTCTCTAGTTCGGGTCCAAACAGCTGTCCACCTGGAAAGGGAAGACTGGTTAGGGTCTTATTTGAAGCCGCATCGGCTGCCCAGGCTTTTAAACATAAGACCCTTTATGTCACTGTTACGGAGGCAGAGGCCCGAGCGATTAGCAGCCTGGATTCTAAAGCTGCGTCTCCAATATAAACTGCCGCATCTGATAAATCCTGAATTATATCCAATAGGTGGGATTTCATTGGGTCCGGATGGAGATCTTGGTATAATTGATTGAGCCATACCTCCATAGCATTTGCCATCCAAAGGTGGGTCTTAACGCAGACCGACTAAAAAGGATATTTTTAATAGTGCCTCAGTGCGGCGATCGTTTGGGTCTTTAAAGGTCGCCGCTTCGGAAAGGGGAATGGTCGTGGCTCTAGAGAGTTGAGCCACTGAAGGGTCGACTATGGGAGGGGATGCCCATCGATCTATGTCTGCCTTGGGAAAGGGGAACATAGTGTTAAAGAGCCGGGACTGACGGGGTTGATGCTCTGGTTCAGACCATTCTTGTAGGACAAACTTGTCTAACTGTTCGTAAGAGTGGAATTGAACAGAGGCTTTTTTAACTCTAGAGAAGAGTGTTTTGGAAGGATCCTCTTGGGATTCTAATCCCTGAATGTTAAGAACAGTAAGGACTGACATTATGAGCGAATCGACAGCATCCGGAATAAAGGTAGATAGGTGGTAAGTGGAAGGCTTTTCCAGGGATGTGGTCTGCACTAACAGAGGACGGGGGAACTGCCCTGGTCTGTGTGCTCACATGTGGAAGGGCTGGGTGGGGTTACCTTCCAGCTGTTCCTGAGGTAGATCTTCAGACTTGTGGCTAAACGAAGTCTGTGTGCAGTCCAATGAAAGGGGCTGGAAGGGGTTACCTTCCAGCTTTTCCAAGAGTAGAAAAGTTTAGGCCAGGTCTGTGAGAGGTTCGGTGGGGAAGGCTGGAAGGGGTTACCTTCCAGCTGTCCCTATGTAATATCTTGATAGAAGAGGAGAGTAGTCCTGAGCGGACACTTGAAAAACTGGAGCAGGCTGCTGTTGCTGCAAAATATAAGGTAAGGGGAGGGGCACCAGAGCCTATGCAAAACTTCAATTATTCAAGCGTCTGCTCCTGGAAGTGGAATATTTAACCCCTGCTGTGCCTGGGTCCCCCAAGACTGAAAGAAAATATTTTTTAAATTCTTGGTATATATTGCATATGCCTAGTTATTCTACATATTCTCTTCCAGCTCAGCCGATTTCTTACCCTTTGCTATGCCCTGCTGTTGTCATTAGTGATCTGACATTTCGGGTTCTGTTACGGTTCTTCTATCTTCGCAACATGCACCTTTGGAGTAATCCTAACAGTAATTTTTGAAAGATCACAGACAAGATCTGCAAGATCCTGTCTGTCATTTTTTAAAGATCTGCATACACACAGTCCCGAGCGTTCTCTGCGTTTCCCTCTGTCCTCTATAGGGAGTCTACTGCGATCGAGGGAAAGTTCGGCTGCCGCGCGCTCATTCTGGAAATCCGCTACACATACTAGTGATAAAGCCCCAATACCATTGGATCCGACAGTATCGGGGCTTTATCGCTGGTGTGTGTATCTAGCTTAACAGTAATTTCTACTGGTTGGACGGGTCAAGAATGCTCAGATCACTACTGAGCAACTAAATCAACCCAGGCGCTGGGTAAAGGGCAAAACCATAATGGACACTATTAAGGGTCCTGCAAACAGGAAGTCTGTATTTTGGAAGCATCTATTTATTCACAGACAAAAAATGGAATGGGCAGGTTAAAGTCATTGGGAAGGAAAAATGCTGCTTTTTCCCCCCTTAAATTATATTTGCACTGAACTTCCCCTTTAAGCTAGGTTAGTGCCTATCTGGACATTACATCTTTACATTGTAATAAACAATCAGGGGGAAACCACTTACTGCTTTCACTAGCAGGAGAGCTATAACACTGAATCGCAGATGGTCCGCTGAACAAAGGGCTGGCGATGGCTTGTGAGGCACTATGTGCTGTAAGAGATTTTAAGACAACCTGTTTTCCTGCTATGGGAGTAGAGGTCTGTTGAGTAACAGCTGGTTGTGCAGAAGATAAATGCGAGGTGAGCTTTCTTCTGCGTCTCAGATCTTCTATTCCAGTTCTTGTGCGTGCTGCAAGCAAAAAGATAAGAAAGCAAATGAATGAACAATTTTCCAGAATGATTTTCTGACCAGGCTACTAGCAACAACTTTTAGCTGGACTACAAAATTTGGAAGCGTTAAAGAGTCTTCTTGTTCTAAACAAAAAGACTGGTGTTAGCTTAACCTTATCATCAGGATTAAATTAGGCTTTGAGACCAACAGTCTAAAACTCCATAAAAACTTGTGTATGCGGGGCTGACCCACTTCAAATAGATGTTTCAGCCTAGTATTGGTTAGTCCATGGACGTTCATGTAGGTGTCATTGATGATACACCATGCTGGATCATCAACGATGCCCGACTGAATAGCAAAACAGCACAATCTGTAATAGAATTACAGATACTAGTGGTTTGGCCCTGCGATTGCATGTCTGTACGAACCTTGACCTTAAGGCTTTGTTTACCAAGCAAAGCTTTTTCGGACATGTGAAGGGGCTTAACTCTGCAGTTAGCAAATGTTAAAACAATCTAAAGCTTCCATCAAAGGCTCAAAAGGATTCAGCATCAGGGCTGATCTGCATTCAATCAAACACTTTACTAAAATATGCATGAAAATTGTGAGCATATTAAATTAAGGAAGCAAAAGAAACTGCAAATGTATACTTACCTTTTTGACTTATGGGTAAAAATAAACAGTTGTGCATGCTCCTAAAAAAACAAAAAATAATAAATGTAGGTAAGTATTTTTCATTGTAATTGATGGTTTATGTTTGGTAGTGTGACCAATACACATACCATGTTAGTAAAAAGAAAATGTGCAGATAGAATAAAATATAATTTATGGAAAACAATCTCAAAACACATTTAAAGGAGAATGAATGTCTAATAAATTAAGTTCAGATGATTCTCCATGTAAAGATGATCTGAACTGTTATATTGTTAATCTTTAAAATGTTAGATGTTGTATAAAAATGTATATAATTGTTGGCTCATTTCTAGTCTTCCTAAGCTTCTCTGCTTCTGGTTGTAGCTACCCTTGAACCAATTTTTTTTTATTTGGCACAATCCTTATAGACTTCAAGGAGGCTTACACCAGCACCACCAGTACCATGGGAAAAGAAGAAAAAATTGAATTGTTTAAAGGTTAGCATTCAAAAATTTAAATCTATAATAGATATCTCATAATTACATGGGGAATCCCCTGAACTTCATTTTTTACTAGACTTTCATTCTCCTTTAAATAATAAGAGGTAGAGAACAGTCAGGCAATATGGTCTCTTACCTGATTTGGGAAAGTGTATGGTCAAGCTTCTTCCACAGAGCCGACACCATCAGAGGAATTTCCTCTTTATTTTCTAATAAAAAAATGTATTTTTTTTTTTTTTTTAAGAGATTACCTTCTAATGCACACAAGTTCCAGATAACTTAATTATATTGTTATATATCGCTGCAAGTTATTTCATCAGTCATAATCTGCGCTAAGCTATGTGATCAGTTAATCAGTTCCATTACCCATGTAAACGAGGTTTCCCTGCAGCTTTGTAATTTTATACATAATGTCATTTTTGCTGCTGCTATGCACAGAAAGCCAGAGGAGCAGCAGAAGGCAGCTGAAGGAACGAAGGCAGGTCATTATACTAACAAGCCTCCTTTTAATCAAAACAAAAGATCATAGTCCCTTCATGACATTTGCCCAAATCAATACAAATCTGCTAGACACCACAGCACAATGAAAAAAACAAAAAAAAAACAAAACAAAAAAAACCCCCTATATTTATAATACAATTACATATTATATAAAAAATAAATTCTATACATACCCTGTGCTTTCATGGCCATATATTCATTTAAAATAGTAGTCAGATTTTTTCCAAATAAAGACTAAAAAGGAAGGAAACAAGTATCAATGTACCAATAGCATAATTAGATTTAACTCACCACCATATAGCTGTACGACAGCGATGGATGTGAATGCTTTGAAGCTTGTAAATAATATAACTGTAAATCTTCATACACGCGTCAGTGTGTAAACGAGGTAAGATGGCCAATCAGCAGCAGACGATTTGGCCAAATAACGCACATGTGGGGCTGCCAGTTTGTAGATACGCCAGTAAAATCTTCAAACAACCCCTATCGGCCACATACGTGCGACAATGAGCTTAAAACGACAGTTCGCCGCAAACTCAGCTGTTAGGCCGTACCCGTGTGCAAACCTTTGTGCTATACTCTATTGTATAGGTCTATTCTTCAGGCTGATTCGATCAATTTCCTTGACGTGGTTGGAAGGCTTTTCACTTTTATGCATAAAATTGTAACTAAAAACCCCCCATGTTTTTACTGTTTGCACTAGCACAGATATTGAGATATATGGGGCCCAGGAATGTGCATTGATCATCTCTTTTCTTGTTTGTTCTAATGTTTTGGTCAGATCAGTAGCACTTCCACTATTTGTTATAAAGCAATTTTGCCACAGGAGTGCTCCCACAGCCCCCCTTTTGTGATTCGATCAATTTGTTCAAACCAACCAAAAATTGCATCACCTCAACCAAGGATATTTTTCCCCCTTCGTACAAGGATTTTTTTTTGCCTTTCACTGGGTTAATTGTTAGGCTGGAAATGTGGGTATTGCCAAGTAGGTTGGATTGTATCGATGCACGTCTTTCTTCAACCTCAAAATACTATAATATAAACAATCTTCCAAATTGCATGCAGTTTATCTGTCCAAAGGTGATCAGGCATCACTATCCCAATCCTAAAGAAGACATTTTATTTAAAAAAAAAAAAAAAGTGGCTGAGGAGGAAAACAATGCCCAAAACTTTCAATCCCAGCCATTTTCAATTTTTGGAGACAGGAAAATGCGGGGGTACATTTGACAGTGCTAAGCTTGTTCTTTTTTATTTCTGCATTAAAATATAAAGAATAACATGCACTGTAAAGCAGAGGAGGGATAGACAAATAATTACATATGGAAACCTGACTCTAGTATATCCATATGTACAATATATAAGGAAAACATACATAAAATCTTACTTCAGTGGTAAGTATAACCCATGAGATATAGCTTACCTCATCTAACATATGCAGTAGTCCACACGAAGTTCACCCCCACTGGGAAATATACCAAAATAGAAGAAAGATGTCCAGCACTCTAATCATTAAGTAATGAGACACAGGTTTACAAAGATACAAATTAAAATGTACAATACCACATCTCAATAGGGCAAAAGTATCCTATATACTAACCTGCAGTTGTAATTATGCACAGGCACAGCGCTCTACCACGTCAGCACACTATGGGAGTGCACCGTGTGTAAAGGGGGCTTACTAGTAAATGATTAAAGGCAAACAAAACACCCGAACGAGTCCCTCTAACTCATAAGCTAGAGGAGGTTGGACACCTATCTGTCTGAAATCAGTCAGAAGGGGAGTTTTTTTGGACTCAAAGCACATGTTACAGTCCAACAGAGAGAAGAAACAAATGAATGCTGGACGCCTTTTGCCCAAGTGATTATTTTACGGTTGCCCTATGAAGATGGGATATTGTACAGTTTTTCACATTTTAATTGTTTTTACAGTGGTTGGCAAAAGTATTCGGCCCCCTTGAAGTTTTCCACATTTTGTCACATTACTGCCACAAACATGAATCAATTTTATTGGAATTCCATGTGAAAGACCAATACAAAGTGGTGTACACGTGTGAAGTGGAACGAAAATCATACATGATTCCAAACATTTTTAACAAATCAATAACTGCAAAGTGGGGTGTGCGTAATTATTCAGCCCCCGAGTCGATATTTTGTAGAACCACCTTTTGCTGCAATTACAGCTGCCAGTCTTTTAGGGTATGTCTCTACCAGTTTTGCACATCTAGAGACTGAAATCTTTGCCCATTCTTCTTTGCAAAACAGCTCCAGCTCAGTCAGATTAGATGGACAGCGTTTGTGAACAGCAGTTTTCAGATCTTGCCACAGATTCTCGATTGGATTTAGATCTGGACTTTGACTGGGCCATTCTAACACATGGATATGTTTTGTTTTACAACAATTCCATTGTTGCCCTGGCTTTACGTTTAGGGTAGTTGTCCTGCTGGAAGGTGAACCTCCACCCCAGGATTTCTTCCAAGATTGCCCTGTATTTGGCTCCATCCATCTTCCCATCAACTCTGAGCAGCTTCCCTGTCCCTGCTGAAGAGAAGCACCCAGAGCATGATGCTGCCACCACCATATTTGACAGTGGGGATGGTGTGTTCTGAGTGATGTGCAGTGTTAGTTTTTTGCCACACATAGCGTTTTTTTTTGGCCAAAAAGTTCCATTTTGGTCTCATCTGACCAGAGCACCTTGTTCCACATGTTTGCTGTGTCCCCCACATGGCTTGTGGCAAACTGCAAACGGGACTTCTTATGCTTTTCTGTTAACAACGGTTTTCTTCTTGCCACTCTTCCATAAGGGGAAACTTTGTGCAGTGTACGACTAATAGTTGTCCTATGGACAGATTCCCCCTCCTGAGCTGTAGATCTCTTCAGCTCGTCCAGAGTCACCATGGGCCTCTTGAGTGGATTTCTGATCAGTGCTCTCCTTGTTCGGCCTGTGAGTTTAGGTGGACGGACTTTTCTTGGTAGGTTTACAGTTGTGCCATACTCCTTCCATTTCTGAATGATCGATTGAACGGTGCTTTGTGGGATGTTCAAGGCTTTGGAAATCTTTTTGTAGCCTGCTTTAAATTTCTCAATAACTTTATCCCTGACCTGTCTGGTGTGTTCTTTGGACTTCATGGTGTTGTTGCTCCCAAGATTCTCTTAGACAACGTCTGAGACCGTCACAGAGCAGCTGTATTTGTACTGACATTAGATTACACACAGGTGTACTCTATTTAGTCATTGGCACTCATTAGGCAATGTCTATGGGCAACTGATTGCACTCAGACCAAAGGGGGCTGAATAATTACGCACACCACACTTTGCAGTTATTGATTTGTTAAAAATGTTTGGAATCATGTATGAATTTCGTTCCACTTGTCACGTGTACACCACTTTGTATTGGTCTTTCAAATGGAATTCCAATAAAATTGATTCATGTTTGTGTCAGTAATGTGAGAAAATGTGGAAAACTTCAAGGTGGCCGAATACTTTTGCCAACCACTCTAAGTGTTTGTTCTGGATTCTAGCCCTATCATATGTGTAATAAAGGTTTTGTATTTTTGTAAATCTTTGACGATTAGTGTAATCTTTCTTTTTCGTTGGTATATTTCAATAGTTACGTCATGTGCATTGTCACATATTAAAGTTGTCAAAAGTTATGTGCTCTGATATACAGGTTGAACACCCTAATTGGGGAAATATAGCAAATATTTAATATAACCCCCGGCTGCCATGTGTACCACATAAAAATCAGTGAAAACAGCAGCGTTTGGGGCTACCCCTTTAATTTCTCCTAACGTTAAATTCTCGATTACATACTGGAAATAGTTGTGTGAAGTAAAACTGAAAAGAAAAAAAAAAGTAAACATTGTTATCCCAGGGGAACAAAACATTGTTTTTTTTAAGTACCTACCAATACACAGCCTGGAATAGACCCTTCATCTGAGTAATGTTCAGCATATTCCTTCAGACAAGGACTCTCTGCTATAAATGACTGGCATGTGACAGAGAGCTTCTCTTGCTGTAGGTAACCTAAGAATAGGCAACAAACCTGTATTAGAGAGCTGCAAGCAAACAATTTTCCCCATCTACTGCAGGACAGTTTAGCAAGGATGAATAGGATTTTTAGTTTTAACCATAACTTGTCATACCAAGTTAAAGTACCTTTTTAACTATGTCTAATTTAATTAAATATTGGTAACGCGACTTTATACCTTTTGTTCTGCGGCTGTGCGTGTAAACCTGAATACAAACTTAGAATTACAGAAATTAGAAAACATGGATTTGATTAAAACATGGTTATTCCATTTCTCAATAAAGGACAACCACTCAAAAAAAAAAAAAAATATATATATTATATTATATATATATATATATATATATAAAGGTAAATTACCTCCAAAAACTTCAATAGTAAGAAAGCGGAGGAAATCTAACCTGAAAGTTCTGCTTCCTGGTTTTTCTCGTTAGCAACTGTCAATCAGGGTGTGACAGATGAAATTACAGCCATGACTGTAATGCTATTTCCCTTGCTTTGGAGGGGCAAAGGGAAGAACGAGAAGCCCTTACAAAGTTTGTAGCTTTGTAAGGTGATTAACCAAGACATAATTTCATCATATATTATTTGAGGGGTGAATCTGTCCAGTAAATAATGATCTATAACTTGAATAGTTTTCGGATTTTATCCAATTAACCAATGGTGTTATTTCATTACAACACATACGAAAGTAATGGAAGTAATATGTTTTTCATTTTAAGTCATCATAAACATTTTAAGCATCAGCTCCTGACTGTGTTCATGTTTTATATATAAAATGGTAAGCAGTATGAAGAGATTAGCTATGCTTAAAGGATAAGTACACTCCAAAAACAAAGTTTAAATAGAAGCTGTATCCCTAACTAACCTTTTCCCTATTTTTTTTTTTTTAAGGTCCATTCAGAGCCTACCCGTTCCCTTGTAAAGTGCTGGCCATCTTGGAATATATGTGCAGTCAGGTAAGTTACGCTCCCAGAGACTTGCTGGACCTCCTTTCTGTCTGTGTCCAAATATCCAGTGGCAGTTCCCTCTGTGCGAGTGCACGCCATGACCCCAGCGCTTGCACGGAGCTGTGTGCGCGTGACCTCATCATGCGCCGTGCATTTGTAACACACAGAGAGAACTGCCACTGGATATTTGGACACAGGCAGAAAGGAGATCCAGCAAGTCTCGGGGGGACTGCATACACACAGTCCCGAGCATTCTCTATGTGTTTCCTTCAGCCCTCTATAGGGAGTCTACTGCAGCCGAGGGAAATTTTCGTATTTTCCCTAACGACTGCTCGGCCAACGGTAAAGTTCGGCGGCCGCACGCTCATTCGGGAAAACCGCTACACACACTAGTGATAAAGCCCCAATACCATTGGATCCGACAGTATCGGGGCTTTATCACTGGTGTGTGTACCTAGCTTAACAGTAATTTCTACTGGTTGGATGGGTCAAACATGCTCAGATCTCTAGTGAGCAACTGAATCAACCCAGGCGCTGGGTCAATGGCAAGACCATAACGGTCCCTATTAGGGGTCCTGCAAACAGGAAGATAGAATTTCAGTTGCATTTATTTATACAGACACAATGCTGAATGGGCAGTCATTGGGATGGAAAAATACTGCTTTTTTTTTTTTTTTTAAGTATATGTACTTACCATAAAAAGGGTTTTCCACAGATAAACAAGGAATGAGCCATCTACAAAATGAGATTGTTCACTTTGCCCCCCCCCCCCCGTGCAGCCCTTTATTAGTATATAACTATATATATATATATATATATATATAAAAACTATATAACTATTTACTGACAAGTGATAAGATTTCCACCAAACGCAGTTATATATATATATATATATAAAACTATATAACTATTTACTGACAAGTGATAAGATTTCCACCAAACGCAATGTAAGTTTTTATTAGTTACCAAAGCTATAAAGTTGTGATCCAATGTAAATAAAGTGTCACTATTGATAATAATAACCCCTTAGTCTGGGGCACAGACAATGCCTCCCTGTCCCCGCCACCCTGCTGTCTATATACCAGGAGGCCCTTTAGCCATTTCCCAAGGACTCACCCAGCACCAGCCGGGCTACGTCGGACGGTAGCAGCATGGTCAGGGTCTTAACGTTTCATGTCACTCCTCTGGGGGGTCCTGGGTTTTTCCCCCCTTAACTCAGCTCTCCCGCGCTGCTCTGCGAGTCCCACCTCCAACACCAGCCGGACTGCTACGCGCGATCTCAACTTCAGTTCCGGGAGGGCCCGGAGAGCGTCGCTGGTAACAACGCAGCACTATGGGAGGGGAATGGGTGGCGCTTGATAGTTCAAAGTCTTATGGGTAAAAAAAAAAAAAAAAAAAAAGGGGGGGGCTTGGTGTGGTCGGACTGATGTGAGATATCTCAGGGGGCGTTACCAAGTCAGTGCGCTGTAGTGTGATGGTTATATACGGTATGACACGGTTCAGTACAGTGCACAGCCATCACCCGCCCCCTACCGTCACTACACTGAACTGAAAGTGAAATGTTCACTGCCGGACGGGTTGTAGTGACGGACCTACCACAAGCGGCGTGGGAACTTATTGACCTGCCGGGTAACTAGACCACTAGTGAGTGTTACACACATCACCCTGTCATTATCTCTGGGGCATTATCTGGGGGCAAGTTCCTGTCTCACTGTTATTCTAGGGCGAGGATTTCGAACCTTGGTACTCCAGGTGTTTCGGAAACTACAGCTCCCACCATGCCTTTAATGTAGCATGCCACCAGGCATACTGGGAGTTGTAGTTTCCATTAAACATCTGGATTGCCATTTGTGCTATAGGTGTATGTAAAGTAGGACTGTTCCACCAGGGATTACTGGGAGTTGTAGTTTCCATTAAACATCTGGATTGCCATGTGTTCTATAGGTGTCTATAAAGTAGGACTGTTCCACCAGGGATTACTGGGAGTTGTAGTTTCCATAAATATCTGGATTACCATGTGTTCAATAGGTGTCTCTAAAGTAGGACTGGTCCACCAGGGATTACTGGGAGTTGTAGTGTGACCAGGGAGCATAGCACAGAGAGTTTTAATTGGGTTTAATAAACTTGTTTTTGTGTTTGTGTGTGTGCCCTACATGGTTACATAATGACTTATTCTTAATCATCATTTTAATTTATTCCTATCCAAAGCAATACATGTGGAGATGAGTTCTATATCGTGTTAGTGGTGGGCTATGTTCCCCCAGTACAGGGCTGTGTCAGTATGGAACTCTGCTCTCCTCACATGTGTATTGGATAGTCCAGTGCTTAGGCCTCGTTCACACTATGCAATGTCATCGCACCAAAATGCGTGTGCTATGTAAGTGAATGACGCACTTCACATTGCAGCGATGCGATGTAGTGCGTTGTAAAAACCCACTCCGTGCAGCAGTTTAGTGAGCTTTAGAAAACTACTGCTGGGACAGTCTAGAGCAGGGTGCCTGTAAATTGGAGGGGGCACTGGTGTGACCGTCAGAGAGCCAGAGGTGTGCCTCAAAATGTGTATAGTGGAAATATTTTCACCAGTAGAATTTTAATTATTCTGTGTAGCCAGTTGTGATAGGGAAAGGAAACATACGAATGCCCTGTCCTATGAATGCCATGTGGCCGACTATTTAGCTGGCCATGGATGGGCACATGCAGTGAGAGCCAGTTGGTACAAGGATCTGATCTTATAGGGGAGGTGGGTAATTTACCTAGATAGGGTAATGTCTCAACTTTTAACTGTTTGTATTAAACAGACCAAGTTATTATTTTTGTAGATTTATATAGTGCCAACATCTTCTGTAGTACTTTACAATTACATGTATACATTCACATCAGACCTTGCCCCAAAGATCTTACATTCTAAGCACATTTATTTGACACATATAGCAAACCCTTCACCAGGGACGGCGCATCAACCGATCAAAGACATCCATCAAGGGTGAAAACATTTTCACCCTTGATGGATGTCTTTGATCGGTTGATGTGCCATCCCTGGTGAAGGGTTTGCTCTCTGTCTATATCGTTATCGAGTCTAGCAAAGGGCTCGGGGCATGAGCGCACCAGAGCCAGCCAACAATAAAGGTGAGCCTATTCAGCGTTTTACCTGCAATATCTAATATGTTGGACACCTGATTGCTGCACTTGTTGATTCCACGTATTCCGCTATTGCAGTGAATGCTTATGCAAAGGGGCCGGGGGCTGAGTCCACCTGACCCAATCAAACGCAGCTGTGAGTCCTATTTTATACATATGTTTTCTACATTGCAAACTATAGTGGCAAAACCTTAATGTGATGGGCATAATAGGGCACTTTATCATCTGTCTAGGGTTTTTTATGATGTTATGAATGTTTGTATATATAAATTATTTGACACATACAATCTATCAGTATGTCTTTATGATTGATGGGGAAACACGGAGTGCCTGGATGAAACCCACACAAGAATGGGGAGAATATACAAACTCCTTGCGGATGTGTCCAAGGGTGGATTCAAACTTGGGACTTCAGCGCTGCAAGGTATCAGTGCCAACCACTGAGCCACCGTGCTGCCCAAGTTATAATCATTCAGGGAGATTCAAGAAAAGTTCTTATCGTTTAAAATGGAGCTAATTTTGCCCCAACCAATCAGATCTTATTTAACATTTGAAAGCTAACATGTGATTGGTTGGGGCAAAATTAGCACCATTTTAAACGATAAGAACTTTTATTGAATAACCCTGATTGTCTGTTGTAAACTGACCAAGGTGCTAAGCATTTTTTCCCTATGCCCTTTCAATAGATAATCTGCAAACAAGATAAAAATGTGTTTGCAGAGTATCCGTCTACCTTTTTAATGTCCTCAAACTTCTCTTATCTCTTCTACATCATCTGTTTCTTTTGATTATCTGTCTCTTTTTAAATTACAGTAGAGGTAACATTATCTTGTTTGATCACAGTTTATTGCTTCTCTGCTTTGTGTTGGTGTCCCTGCCAAAACTGTCTTAAAGCAGGGTTATTAAAGGTTTCTAGGGAAAGATAAAAATGTATGGGTAGCAGGCCATACACAGAGTCCTATATAAGGTTGCTTTGCAATCCATTTTGGGCAGTTTATCAATTGGAAGAAGATAAATAAATCATTTGGACCACATGGAACTAGTGGTAGAAACAATTGATTGCTCCTCCATTGGAAATCTGTACTGTTGTTCCATCTATGGCTAGTTATAGATCGAAGCGTATTTCCTGAATTTGCTGGGTTAATTTATTTAAACTTATTTAGTAAGCAGATGTAGGATAAGAATATTTGTGACTAAATAAAAACAATAAGATATAAACATATAATGTTACGTTAGATTATAAATGGTGTATTTCCTACTCATCCAGGCAGCTGCTGTCCCTTACTACTTAAGTCACTATGAGTCTTGCACTGCATGAACTGCTACTCTGCTGCCGACACCTGGAAACTGACAAGGCTACTGAAAGGAGGGTATGTAAGATCACTTTCTGCCATAATTGTATCATTGTAAAATCTCTGTTTTGTCATTGAAAAACATTATAATAAATGTATTTGCCTCATGGAATTTAAATGACATGTCTACCCATTAAACCCTTACTCCCATCTTTGTAAAATCCATTAGAATCCAGATCTTCAGTGTGAAGAATTATGGACTGTCTTATTGAAGTTACTACTTCTGACCCAAGTTCAAGCATTGGTAGAAGCAGCAGCTAAATCAGTGGTCATGGTCATGAATGTGGGAAGAGGCAGCCATAATGCAATGATGCTGTTAGGGGTTGAGGAAAGATAATCGGTAGGAGGGTGGACATGCCCTTTGAAAAAGACACATAAAATCTTCGATACCAGTCATTTTGTTGTAACAATGGCTTTCATTCCAACCTTTTGCCTTGTTCTTTTTATAGTGTTACAAAAGTGGCATTAAAATAAAATTATAACTGGATGGATTTTAACTATACAAATTACAAAACATTCTTAGCAAGATGAACACCCTCCCACTCATCTGATAGGACCCAGGGTGAGGTTTCTAAAGGGCCTGTAACAAGCTGTCAAAGTCTGTCAGCTGCCAGCGGTTTCTCCCCACTATCTGGATGGTTTCTGTGGTTTAGAATCCAATCCCAATGGGAATACGTGCTTTGCAACAAGTGTCTTCCCCCTCCCATTGGCCAGTTCAGAAACTCTCCCGGATTGTGGTATGGCTTTGCTAGACAAGCGTAGTCTGACAGCTCATGAAGGACCCTGTAGAGAGAACCCATGAGTGAAGACCTAGTGGTTTAGAGCCTCACCCTGGATACTATCTATGCAGTGGGTTTTATCAGTATTCACTGCCTTAGTACTTTATAAAAGCATCTGCAATTACAGCTGAAGGTCTTTTGGGGTAAGTCACATCAGATTTGCCTTTCTGGTTTCTGCATGTTCTTTTCCTCTTTTCCTTGGAAAAAAATGAATTATAAATCACATTAAACAACATTAGCTGTAAAGAAATCTATTTTTAACCATCATGTACAACCGTTAGGGATTTATTATTTTCTCTTACACAGTATTTAATAAATTGACTGGTAAGTGGACCACCCCAACGGGAGTTAAAATGGTTCATCTAGTTTATTATGTGAAGAATATCATAATGGACTGGGAACTTTGTCCTCTGAATGTGTTTAATGGATGTTCATTTCAATAATATTTTAAGTTGCCTCTGTTTTGTGGGGGGTTTTCGGCAGTGCCGTTACTTTTTTCTTCTTATTCTTCCTTAAAGGGTTATGTATAACTAAAACTCCTATCATACTTGTTGAGAGTTTCTTTCCTGGCCATCCCCTCAGGCTCAAAGGGTTAACTTCCCTGCCAGCTGGGACAGAAGAAAATGGACACTCCCCCCAAACACATAAATAGCCTCCACCCCCCTACTACCATTAAGGTTCGTACACACGTGCTACCCCGACCCGCGACACACGATGGGTACGAACGTTCGTTTCAGCCGTGTATGGGCACTTTATCGGCCGTTCGGGTGGATCTGCGAACAACCGGCTGTTTTGGCCGATAAAGGGCCCGCGATCGCACGTGTACAAACCTTTAGTCTATTTACAAAGCACAAATGAGGAGAAACTAGGAAGCGGTGGGGTTGCTGTTTCAACAGCTGCTTCCTCTGCACATGCTCATGCTATTAAAAAGCTCATTGAGCAGAGGGAGTAGGCAGATACCTTAGCCAGAAAGGTATAGAACATATCATTAAACATCTAGTAACAAATGCACGTAGTAAAATGTTAAAAATAGCCGTTAGGGTTGCGAGCATATAACTGATAAGTTTTTTGTTTTACGGGTGGACATGTCCTTTAATGGAGAACCTGGGTTATAGTTGCACATATGGTTTTTATTATTTGTGCATTTAGTTACTTTGTGGCTTGTCTTTTCTTATCCAGTCAATGAGGTGCATGACTTTTTCTAGTCCATATACTTAACTGAACTCCATTCAGATAATTATCTTTCAGCCTTGGGGGACCCAGGCACATCAGTGGTTAAGTATTCCACCTCCAGGAGCGGACACTTGAATATTGAAATTTTCCGCAGGCTCTGTTGCTCCTCTCCTTACCTTATATTCTACAGCACAAGCAGCCTGCTTCAGTTCTTCAAGTGTCCGCTCAGGAGTTGGACTACTACAGATTCTACACATAAATGGCAAGACAAGCTTTAGGAACAGCTGGAGGGTGACCCCTTCCAGCCTTTCCCACCATAATCCACACAGACCAGGGCAGCTTCCCCCTCCTCTGATGTGCTCCCTACCTTGACCTGAAGAGGTTCAAGGAGATGAGGGGCACTGTATCTAACAGTCCCCAAAGTGCACAGTTGAAGTTTCCTACAGAGGTTTCCACAGCCGGACCTGGCATCTGTGTAGACACCTCTGCCTTCGGGTAAGCTTTTGGGTCCTCCGGGGGATGGGAGCTTCTTTCCTTCTGGCCTCTCGCGCCTTCTTCCTTTAGCGCGACTTTCTCCTATGCGCGCGGGGGGGGGCGGAACTTCCAATTCCCGCGTCTCCTTCCCCCTCACTACTCCCTGCAGTGATCGGGCTCTCCAGGGATCCTAGGCTTGGCTCTCTGAAGCGTTAATACGGTCCTGCAGCTCCAACCCGGTCAGCTCTCCCTACCTGCCTATTCTGCAGCTGCTTTCAGCCTCTATCTTCTGCCCCCTTTTTTCCATAAACTCTAGGCAGACATATAGTTAGTTAAAGATAGTTAATCTTTTTTTTCCTCTCTTCTATTTCCTTCTATCATGGCCAGCAAGGGGTAACTCCCTTCCCGTCAGAAGAGGAATAAACAACCTTTGGTTGCATATCATGTCGCATAGAATCATATGTATGTGCGACCTGCCAATCAAAACTGCCTGCAGGACAATCTGGTCCACGGTGCGCTTCTTGTAATGCTACCAATGACCCTCCCCCTGTGCCCACTGAAACAGTCAGTCAAGAGCCAGAATGGGCAAGAGCCATTAGGGAATCCTTAGATTCCTCAGAATTCAGCTCCTCAGGGGACCCCTCAGGAGCAAGAACCAGTTTGGGCTAAATCATTAGCCACCTCTATGTCCTCCCTGTCTACTTCCATTTCACAGGTCCTCCAATCCGGACAGCTGGTGACTACAGACAGAGATTCCAGACCTGCCAGACCACAGGAACCTATTACATCCTGTTTAATTGAGGATTCTCCTCAAGAGGACGATGAGATCACAGAGGAAGGTGAAATTGAATACAACTCTCCCAAACAGGAGTCACAAACAACCTTTACTCCAGAAGCTGTCGATTCACTCATAAGGTCAGTCCTTTCTGTTCTTAACATTCAGGGATCAGAATCCCTAGAGGACCCCTCCAAAACCCTTATTTCTAGAGATAAAAAAGCCTCAGTTCAATTCCCTTCCTACGAACAACTGCACAAGATCGTTCTAAAAGAATGGTCTGACCCAGAGTGCCGGCCTCGTCAGTCCTGGCTCTTAACACTATGTTCCCCTTCCCCAAGGCAGACATAGATCGATGGGCCTCCCCTCCTATAGTCGACCCTCGAGTGGCTCGACTTTCCAGAGCCACTACCATTCTCCTTTCCAAAGCTGTGACCTTCAAGGACCCAAACGATCGTCGTATTGAAGCGCTATTAAAAATATCCTTTACAGCCTCAGGGAGCCTTTGCCTCCGCTTGGATGGCAAAAGCTATGGAGGTATGGCTCAACCAATTATACCAAGATATCTGCCCCGATCCAACCAAGTCCCATCTGTTAGACATAGTTCAGGATTTTTCAGACACGGAGGTTTACATTGGAAATGCAACTCTATAATCCAGCCGGCTGATCGCTCAAGCTTCTGCATCAGTAATGGCGACCCGAAGGGTCCTATGGCTAAAAGCCTGGGCAGCCGACACTGCCTCACAAAAGGCCCTAACCAGTCTTCCGGGAGGACAGCTATTTGGTCCCGAACTAGAAAAAATAATATCTCAAGCAACGGGGGGGAAATGTTCCTTTTTTCCCTAAAACAGACCCTGTAGACTACCTACCTCTCATAGGCACCCTTCCTTTTCGGCATGACTATCTCCTCTCATCTTGGGTGGGAGGACGGCAAAAATTATTTTGAGAGGCGTGGAACCACCCTTCCACAGACTCATGGACTCTGGACGTTATCTCCCATTTCTCACTGGACAGAACTGACTAACAGCTTTATCAGAATCCAGTCGGACAATGCCACAATGGTGGTATACATCAACCAACAGGGGGGCACTCGGAGCGACATGGTCATGGAGGAAGCTTACTGCATTCTGTACTGGGCAGAACACTATATTCTGGCGATCTCTGCGGTCTTCGTTCTGGGGATTCTGAACGTGGAAGTGGATTTTCTCAGTCGCCACACTCTGGATCCGGGGGAATGGTCTCTTCATCAGTAAGGTTTTCACGACTCTGACCCATCGGTGGGGAACTCCGGAAATAGACATCATGGCATTGCGTGTCAACCGCAAGGTTCCCCTCTTCTGTGCAAGAAAGCCAGATCCTCTGGCGCACCTCATCGATGCACTGGTGGTTCCATGGCGAGCGTACTAAAAAAGATCAAGCAGGAAGGAACCACGACTATATTCGTAGCCCCCAGGTGGCCAGGAAGGGCTTAGTTCAAAGATCTTCTGAAAATGTCATAGGACGAACCATGTCCCCTACCCCTCCATCCAGACCTTTCTCAAGGTCCATTTTTCCACCCAGATCTTCAATGACTCCATTTGATGGCGTGGCTATTTAATCCTCCATCCTAAGGAAGAGGGGCATTCCCTCGTCGGTCATTCCTACCATGCTGGCCGCACGTAAATGGTCACCTGCAAAAGTTTATCACCGGATATGGCAGAGATACAGGATTTGGCCCTTTTTCAGGGGTTTTCCCTCTAGGAATTTCGTCCTATCTAGACTGCTAAGGTTTCTACAGGTGGGATTGAATAAGAGGCTATCTCTCAGTGCCTTAAAGGTCCAGATTGCAGCCCTGTAAATTTTCTTTCATCGGTGACTGGCATCACGAAAGGATGTCAAACCTTCTTACAGGGGGTGGTTCACATTCGTCCTCCGCGCAGACAGTCTGTACAACCATGGGATCTCTCCCTGGTTCTTCAAGTTCTTCAAGGGCCCCCCTTTGAACCTCTAAGGTCGGTAGCGTTATCCCTTCTTTCTTGGAAAATGTTTTTCCTCCTAGCAATTTCCTCAATACGCAGGGCGTCAGAGCTGGCAGCTATGTAGGTGGATCCATCTTGCCTCTCCTCACAGAGACAAGGCAGTCATTCGGCCTCATCCAACTTTTCTACCTAAGGTTGTTTCTTCCTTTCACCTAAGTCAGGAAATCGTTGTTCCAGCTCTATATCCTCGGCCAGCTTCTCCTAAAGAGAAGAGGTTGCATTCCCTGGGCGTAGTCAGAGCTCTCTAGACGTACATCTCTATAACAGAATCTTTTCGTTCTTCCAAGGCGCTGTTTATCCTCCTGACGGGTCCTCACAAAGGCTCCAGAGCGTTGCCTCAGACCCTGGCAAAATGGATTAGGAGTGTCATCGCAAGATGTTATACAGAAACTGGGACTGCTCCTCCCTTGCGGGTTGCAGCTCACTCTACCAGGGCTCTGGGAGCTTCATGGGCAGCTCATCGGGGAACCTCCATAGATCAGATTTGCTGAGCAGCCACCTGGTCTTCCATCAACACATTCATAAGTTCTACAGGTTGGATGTGTTTGCTTCAGCAGAGACGACCGTAGGTCGGCTGGTGCTGCAAGCAGCAGAGGATTAACTTCTTCTGCCCCCCCCTTTACTGTTCGAGACTTTGGGAAGTCCCCTGCTGTGCCTGGGTCCCCCTTTGGCTTCAGAGAAAAAGATTTTATGGTGAGTAACAAAATCTCCTTTTATTGCTCCATAGCTTATTTAGAAGTTTTATGGTAAAGGGAGCATAATGACTCCAAGCTTTTTATTTGTAAATATTTTTCAAAAATGAACATTTTGTTTCCGTATTGTAGACTATTATATATCGGTTAACCCCATAGTCTATTTGGGGGGGCCAAGGGGTTAGTTAATAAATATCACCTCTTTAAAAGAAAGTTCAATCGTAGTAATGTTTTTTCTCTTACAGCCTCAGGGGGACCCAGGAAACTCAGGGGTTAAGCACCCTTTCTTCAGGAGCGGACACTTTAAAATTAAAAGACTGAGGCTCCAGTGCTCCTCCCCTCAGCTACAATACACTGAGCACCGGAAGCCTCCTCCAGTTTTAAGTGTCCGCTTCAGGAGTAAGGACCTCTCTGCACTATTTTCCCCTGGACTGCAAAGGAGCCGGTGGGGCCTGAAATCCCCTACGTGGGAGTTGCATCCAGCAGAGGCTCTCCTCATGCGGATGCCGTGGGAGGGCTGCTCATCATGGCCCGCGGGCCTAAAATGGGCAGACCCCCCCCCTCCCGCCTGAGCGGGCAACCGGCGGACACCGCCGCTTCCCGCTCCCTCAGCACTTGCAAATCCTCAGGCTGAGGATTGGCTGGCGGGGGCGGGACTTCCTCCTTCCGTGCCGGTCTCTCTCTCGGGGGGCGGGACTTCCTCCTTCCTTGCCGGGCTTCTCTTGGGGGCGGGACTTCCGGTCTTCTTCCTTCCTGCTACAACCTCGTGGAAATGAGTCCGGAGCCTCCTCCAGCTTCCCTGCAGCTGCTGCCAGCAGACCAGATAAGTTATTTCTTTCTGATTCTGCCACTGTTCTCTCTTCCCCCCTTTTTTCTTCTTCACCGGTCCCAAGAGATCAGAGATTTCGGGGATTCTATTCAAATCTTTTCCTGGTACCGAAGAAGGACAGAAAGTTTCGTCCAGTTTTAGACCTAAAAGCTCTAAACATCTATGTACAGAAAATCAGGTTCAAGATGGAGTCCCTACGTTCGGTGATATTAGCTATAGAACCGGGCGACTATCTCGGTTCCCTGGATATTCAGGACGCGTATCTCCATGTCCCCATTTGGAACGGTCATCACCGCTTCCTCAGATTCGCCATAGGTGCCCGGCATTTCCAGTTCACGGCCCTGCCTTTCGGTCTAGCTTCAGCGCCGCGAATATTCACAAAGATCATGACCTGTCAAGCTGCCTTCCTTCGCCTACAGGGAATATTTATCCTCCCATACCTAGACGACCTTTTGATAAGGGCGGCATCCTTCAAGCTAGCACAACAACATGTATCTCAGTGCATAACGATCCTATCACGGTTCGGATGGATCATAAAACCGGGAAAAATCCTCTATGATTCCATCGAATCGCATAATCTTCCTGGGTATGTTCTTCGACACAACTATCCACAAGGTCATCCTCCCCCAGGACAAAATTGCATCAGTGAAGAAGCTGGCCACTCAGGCGCAGTCCAACCATCAAATTTCAATTCGACAAGCGATGCGACTGGTGGGGAAGATGGTGTCTTCAGTGGAAGCAGTTCCGTACGCGCTTTTCCATCTAAGCCCACTCCAGAGACACCTTCTTCGCTCTTGGGACAAGTCCCAACAGTCGTTGGATTCCTACATACATCTCCCGTATCCGGTTCGGTCTTCCCTAACCTGGTGGACCCTGGAGAGCAACTTAGCGGCGGGCAAAGCTCTTTGCCTGCCCACGTGGATGGTGGTGACGACGGACGCCAGTCTCCGAGGCTGGGGAGCGGTATGCGACTCTCAGAAAGCCCAAGGTCTTTGGACCAAGGAAGAAACTCTCCTGCCCATCAATGTTCTGGAATTAAGAGCAATATTCCTTGCTCTGTCTCACTGGACATTCTTTCTGACAGGCAAGAACGTTCGCATACAGACGGACAACGCCACGGCTGTGGCGTACATAAATCATCAAGGGGGCACGAGAAGCGATATGGCAATGGCAGAAGCACATCGAATCCTAACCTGGGTAGAGTTCTACATACCAGCGTTATCGGCAATATACATACCTGGGGTCCTCAACACGTAGGCAGATTTCCTCAGTCGGGTTACCCTCGATCCAGGAGAATGGGCTCTCCATCCGGAGGTGTTCGATCAACTGACACAGAGATGGGGGACCCCGGACATCAACTTGATGGCCTCTCGAGACAACCGCAAGGTTCCGATCTTTTGTGCCAAAACAAGAGACCCGCTTGCGGCCTTCGTAGATGCGCTGGTAGCACCTTGGCACTTCCACCTGGGCTACGTCTTTCCACCAACACCTATGATACCCAGGGTTCTAAAAAGGATAAAACGGGAACGAGCACTGGTAATTTTCATCGCAGCTCGGTGGCCAAGGAGGACTTGGTTCTCAGATCTTCTCTCCATGACAGTCGGGGAACCGTGGTTGCTTCCACTGCGACCAGACCTACTTGTACAAGGACCTTTCCAATACCCAGATCTTCAGCGCCTACATTTAACGGCTTGGCGGTTGAGTCCGCCATACTGAGAAGTCGAGGGGTACCGGTATCGGCAATACCTACCATGTTAGTGGCTAGAAAACCGTCTTCATATAAGGTTTACTATAGGATATGGCAAAAGTATGTTGTGTGGAGCTCTTCCAGGGGTTTTCCCCCCTTCCAGATTTGTTCTGTCCAGAGTCCTTAGTTTCCTCCAAAAAAGCTATGACGGGGGTCTGTCGCTCAGCGCTCTCAAGGTTCAAGTATCCGCCCTCTCTATATATTTTCATAGGAAGTGCAAATAGGAAGGATATCTAGACCTTCTTACAGGGAGTAGCTCATTTGCGTCCTCCGATTCGTGCTCCGGTTCAGCCCTGGGATCTCTCGTTAGTTCTCAGGGCTCTCAAAAGGCCGCCTTTTGAACCCTTACCATCGGTTCCCTTATCGCTTCTATCCTGGAAGACGGTTTTTCTGCTGGCCATATTTTCCATCAGGAGGGCGTCGGAACTAGTTGCCTTATCTGTGGATCCCTCGTGCCTGTCAATCGCTCCAGACAAGGCCATTCTCCGACCTCACGTCTCTTTTTTGCCTAAGGTGGTCTCGTCCTTCCATATCAATCATGAGATCGTTGTTCCAACTTTCTTTCCGAATCCGTCTTCTTCCAAGGAGCGTGAATTGCACTGTCTTGACGTGGTGAGAGCCCTGAGGATCTACGTGGCTCGTACGGAGGGCTTCTGTTCCTCTCAGGCTTTGTTCATTCTCCTGGCGGGGCCCCGCAGGGGATTCAGGGCCTCGCCACAAACTCTGGCAAGGTGGATTAGATCTACTATTGTCCGCTGCTACTTGGCAGTTGGGGCCGTTCCTCCCTTGCGGGTTACGGCCCACTCTACTAGGGCTGTTGGAGCCTCTTGGGCGGCGCGCCATGGCGCTTCGGTGGACCAGATATGTCGAGCAGCAACTTGGTCTTCCATCCACACATTTATCAAATTCTATCGCCTCCAAGTTTTTGCAGACAAGGATACTGCCTTGGGCAACTCTATCCTCAGAACTGCGGAGGTCTAAGTGGGTTTTTTCTCTTATGGGTACCCACCCTACAAGTTCGGGACTTTGGGACGTCCCCTGAGTTTCCTGGGTCCCCCTGAGGCTGTAAAAGAAAAGAGGATTTTTATGTCTTACTCACCTGTAAAATCCTTTTCTCTTAGGCCGTAAGGGAGACCCAGGTACTTCCCGCCCTGTTTGTTGACATGATTGTCTTGGCCTGTTGCCTGTTATTTTTATTCTCTTGTTATTCTACTATCTATTACGTTTCCTCTTTGGGACCAACTGGAGGAGGCTTCCGGTGCTCAGTGTATTGTAGCTGAGGGGAGGAGCACTGGAGCCTCAGTCTTTCAATTTTAAAGTGTCTGCTCCTGGAGAAAGGGTGCTTAACCCCTGAGTTTCCTGTGTCCCCCTTACGGCCTAAGAGAAAAGGATTTTACAGGTGAGTAAGACATAAAAATCCTCTTATCAGCTGTAGACACTTGTGTTAGAAATGATCCTAAATCATCCTGCGTAAAGAGGGAATAAACTATTGACATTTGTTAAGGTGGTTATTAAAAGTTGAAATGTGCAATTTTTCTTGGTTCACTTTGGTCCGGTGATTGATTCTCACCTCCTTTTTTTATATCTAGAAAGAAATTGAAAAATTCCGGAGGCTGCTTCGAGACCAAGAAACAGTTCAGCAGTTGGATAATAACTCTGACAAGAGGCAAGGCAAACAGCTCAATTGGGACACAGTATTCAGGTTGGTTACTAAGTAGTAAATAAAATGCACAAGTCAACTTAATATTTGTTTGATGCTTGGCCGGTTCTGGTGATGTGAAATTATATTATTCTGTATTAATAGTTTGCTTTTAACACAGTGCATAAAATTATGTTTCAACAATAGTTTTTTTATTATATTTTAAATAGCTTTATTAGTTTCAAATGTTTTAAGTAATTAAAACATTTCCTGTGTTGGTGAAGGTTTTTGCAGAAATATATCTACAAAGAAACAGAAAGTTTTAAATCTGCAAAGCCCAATGTTTCTCAGAGTACACAAACTACCCGTCGGAAGAAGATGCAAGAGATTAGCAGTCTGGTCAAATATTTCATCCGATGTGCAAATAAAAGTGAGTAGTAACTTTCACTTTGTTCAAAGAATTGTATAGTGGTATTCAGCTAGAGAAAAGCTAGCCATACATGGGCTAATGGTTTTCTGATCGGATTTTTTGATTGGCTGAAAAAATGATCATAATTCCCAAACTTGTGTCGCCGGCCTACCATTAGATATGTTCTGGAAGTTTGGGTCGTCTGAAAATTATGTGCCTTGCCTGAATTTCGTTTTTGTGATAGACTGATCGATATAGACGATTGGTCTGTCAAAAACACAGGAAGCTGTCTTCCGTATTCCGATCAATTAGATCATATTTGGTGAACTGATCGGTATTTTGAAGCCGTGTATGGGGTGCTTTACTTCATTATTGGCTTTTTTTGTATTGAATTGGCTGTATGTAAAGGTGGTTAAAAATACTAAATTATTCCATGTCTATATGTATGCTGGCCATACACTACACAGGCGTTTGATTCAACATTCGATGGATGATTCTGTCAAATGTCTAAAGAAAGAACTTAAAGTGCCCCACTACATACTCCTATGGCAATCAACTCGCAAAATGAATGGGCCGGGAACGTCGGATGGTAAGAACTGACAGCCTAAAACAATTTTGAGCATTACCTGGTGTGGCTTACCTTTATGATATTACTATGACATTACTGTCCTAGTGCATTCATTTTGTGATCAGTTGATTGTAAAAAAAACTTCTGTTGGAATTGGATTTTAAGCAAATATAATTAAGGTAAATATTTTGCTGACAGTTGTCAACCTTAATAATTGACCGGGAACTACTGTTATGAATGACTTCTAATGATCTAGGAAATTAACCATGCTGTGCAGGTAAACATATTGGCAGAAAAATTTTTGCTTAAGAATTCTCGTTTTAAAATTGCCAATGCAATCTGTATATCTGTGAAGCAGAGATTTGTAGATTTGTCTTGCTATGACTGTCTTACTATATTACTTTTAATGTCAAAATGGTCCTTTAAAGTAGGACCCTGACACATTTCTTTAAAGGGGGGTGGTTCAGCCTGTTAAAAAAACTAAGGAGCCCATACACTAGTACCTGCGATGTTCCCACAGCGTTCCATGAACGACCATCATAAAGTGTTATGCATCCGGGGAACATCCTAAGTAAGAACCGCTGGACAGTTAATTCATTTAACAGATGTTAAACCCGATTCGAATTTTGTCAGTCTCTGTCCTTGAGTATCATTGCGGTGTTGGTACATTTCTTCTTTTCTGTATTTGTGTAGGAGCACCACGGTTAAAATGTACAGAGCTTCTACTACATGTCATGGAAACTATAAAAGACTCTACAACATGTGCTGCATACGGGGCGAATTACAGTAGCATACTGCTGAAAGATATCCTTACTGTCAGGAAATATTGGTGTGAGATAACCCCACAGCAGTGGGATGGTAAGTTATTATAAATTTTGAGTGATTATACTGGTTTGGTTTATTTTTGTTTCTGTATCCTTGCTGAGGCCACACTGCAATGCACCGGAAGCATGCTCGTTATTGTACGCGATTCTGGTGTGTTGTCGCATGTTCATGCATGGGATTTTGCTATTTTCCATTTTGGAAACGCATACCATTGCATAAAAACTGGTGATCGCATGCATTATCAAAACGGACACAAATGCGCAAATCATAGGAATTTTTGCGTTCCCGTGATTTTCATTCTATTTGAAATCGCATGCTCAAATGCGAGAAAATCACATTAGTGTGGTCTAGTACTTAATGTAAATTACCTAGTTATGTGTGGCACTGTCCTAATTGCTACATTTTTAATGTACAAAAACCATAATGCTTACCTAAACATTAATGAGGCCATCAGTACTGCTCTTCCTGTTCTTCCCAATATCCTCTGCTCCTGCTTACATCATTTGGGTGGCCTAATCTTTTTTTCACAAGCCAAATAGTTTTGCATGCAACTGACAGCATCAACTGATGAGGACAGAAGGAAACAGGAAGCGTTTGCTTGTAAAATAGCAGAACATGTCCTGCTATGAGGGGAACAATCCGAACTTGACTTATTTGACTTAAGTTTTCCTTTAATATTTTGGATTTTGCACACTGATTAAAGTCTAATTCATTTATATGTGTATCTGCAGATTTACTGACGCTCTACTTCAACTTGTATATAAAGCCAACAAGCTCTATAAACCGTTTGATAGTGGCTCGCATAATTCACACTCTGACAAGAGGCTGCTGCTTACAGGCAGGAGGATTGCCCTCCAAGCTCTTTAGCTTCTTCTCCGTAATAATGAAAAGGTAAATGCTCCTTACCCAGGTAGGGATCTACTTCAATTTTCTCTATCCGCCTCAGGAGGACCCAGTCACAGCAGGGTTAAGCAGCCAACCTCCAGAAGCGGACACTTAAGATGTTAAAAAATATCAGGATCCAGTGCTCCTTCCCTCATGCAAGGCCCCCCTTTTGAACCACTCTCGTCTACTTCATTGTCTCATCCGGCCTTTCTTCCCAAAGTGGTTTCCTCTTTTTCACCTGAATCAGGAGATCATTGTTCCATCTTTTTATCCACGTCTATCCTCTACCAAGGAAAGCGGACTGCATTCCCTGAATACTGGCTAAAAGATTGGCTAAAGCACCTTTGAATCCCATATAGCACACATGGATTTTCCTATATATATCTATATGACTCCCCACAGGAAAATCCACGTGTGCTATATGGGATACTAAGGTGCTCTAGACAATCTTTTAGCCAGTATTAAGTTTTTTGTCCTAAGCACCACCATTAATATAGTTGTTGGAATCCAAGTCCATACTCATCAACAAGCTCCAACCTCATTATAATATATAGTCATGCATTCCCTGAATGTAGTCCGAGTTCTCCGGATCTATATCGATAGGAAGGCAGGTTTGCTCTGTTCTAAAGCTTTATTCATTCTCTTGGCGGGCTCTCATTGATATTCTCGGGCATTGCCTTAGACCCTGGCTCGGTGGATTATTTGTGCCATTCTGCCTTGTTACACCGTGGCAAGAAGTGCTCCGCCCTTTAGGGTTGCAGCCCATTCTACTCGGACTTTGGGGCTGCTGTTGACCAAATTTGCTGGGCAGCATCCTGGTCATCTATTAATACGTTTGTCAAATTTTATTGCTTGAACGTATTTGCTGCAGCAGCTGGTCTTTTGCCCTTTGATGTTTTGGGACGTCCCCTGCTGTTCCTGGGTCTTCACTGTGATGGCGGTATGGTTATAAAATGCTCTGCCTAAAATTGTTGTGTTCGCTGAATCTGTAACTATACTAAGGAAGTTTGGACGTCTTCCTGGACAAACAGAATATCCATCATATGTTGTTTAGGAGGGGATTACAGGTGCCTAAATCACTCCTTTCAACTTGCTAATTGTTATCTGCAGTTTTAGCATCCTGAGGTCGTCAAAAAGGACAAGGGACATGGAAAGAAAGTGTTAATCCTCATACACACGTAAGACCACTTGGATGCGACCTTACCCTCAACCGAGCGGCACACTTACAACAAAATGGACGCTTGTCACGGGTGTGCCGATTGCTCTTGGGTTAGGCCTCGTCAATCAGGTTTGACGTGTGTTGAGCCTTTACTTGTTCGGGGACAGGTGTGAAACTGATAATATGGACCGTAATGGAGGCCACACAGTAGGACTTATTATACTTATGCTTCTTGTTCTGTAACCAGTATCACAGTACCATGAACTTGAACCCAGAAAGGATCAAGGGTTTGCATGACAATATTTTTTTAATATAATAAGGTTTGCATCAATACTTAAGGATAGAAGAAACATTTACATGCATTACTATATAAATATCTGTACATCATGATTTTATATGGTTGGGGGACTCCTTATATTTTTAAATAAAGGGGAGCATTATTCAAGCAGCAAAATGTCAAGGGGCAAGAAAAATATAAAGAAATTTGCTTTATTAAGTCAGCACATGCAGTTAACAATTAATACTGTAAACAGACAGATTATAACAGACATTATTATTCTATGTATTAATAGTTCAAAACCTTTGACTACAAATGTACAGACAGAATGATAAACTTTTAAAGGAATATTTCACACAAAAAGTGAACAATTCCTTTAAAGCAGTGATTGAAGACCGGGAGGTAAAGGACCTATTCCTTACCTTCCATTCTTCAATCACTTGACCAGGAACCAGGAGAGAAGGTGAGTATATTTACCTTGCGCATGATCCATCGTCGGCTCCATTGAACATTTTTGACTGCTTCTGGTTTAGTTTAACTATAGCACGCATTATCGCACATTTGCGCTATAGTTAAACTAAACCATAAAGTGGTCGGGGCTTGTTAACGGAGTTGGTGGTGGATTGTGCGTGAGGTAAACATACTCACCTTCTCTCCTGGCTCCTGGTCAATTGCTTGAAGAATGGAAGGTAAGGAATAGTCTATTACCTATTTGTGTGAACTATTCCTTTAAACATAACATAGTGCCTTGACCAGCTTTAAAGAAATAGTTCACTCAAAAAGTGGACTATTCCTTTAATGTATTGATTGAAGCCAGGGAGTTTAAGGAGCTATGCCTTACCTCCCATTCTTCAATTAAATGAGCAGGAGCCAGGAAGTATATTTACCTTTTGCGCGATCCACTGCAAAAAAAGTTGAAAATCTCCGACCGCTTCCTGGTTCTAATCCACAGCACGAATGCTATAGTCGATTGAAAGTGAGTGAATATGGAATTCATTGCCTTTACTAAGTTTAAATTTAGGTTTTGTAAAATGTGGTAATATGGCATTTCTCTATCAGGGAGGAAAGAAATCTAGCTGGTCTTGACCAGATCCTTGCATCTCTGAATGTCTTCCTCACCACTGCCTCTGTGAATTGCCGTATGCGAGTGTGCAGACTGGGGGAAGATCTGTTCTTGACTGTGCTGCGTGTATGGACACAGCAAAGACCTAAAGATGCATTGAAGGAAGAGATCGTAGAGTTCTTTCGATTGCTTCTCCGTATTCATCATCCGAAAGGAGCCAAGACTGCAGAAGAAGGTATCATTGGTGTATCCCCTCTGGGGTAACACTGTAATTAACAGTAAATTTGTGGTATGGTGTGTGTATAACATTATGAATGCAGTAATTATAGTTTCAGGTTGTTAGTAGGTATAGTGTACTTTGGTTGTAAGCTGTAACACATTAAAGGGCATGTCCAGCCAGACATGCCCTTTAAAGGAATGTGATGCTAGAATAATCAATTCTTGAATATGAACTACCTAGCAAGGCGGATGTTTCATTCTTTACTAATATGATTCTTCAGTGCATGAATGCTTGTTAATAAGATTAATTGAAAAATAATTAATACCTCAAAAAAGAATTGTTGTTAACCATTCAGTTGAATGGAAAAATTGAACCATGTATGGCTAGCCCATCTTTGGTCAGTAGAAATTTTTTTCAGTACAGTGTTAGCCCAATACTAAAGAGGAGCGTTTTACTGAGTGTTCCTATTTCTATTTACATGCAGGTTCATATGCATTTGACTCTGATAAATGGCAGAGAAACTTGTACAGTCTGTATGGTATTTTAGTCAATGAGATCAGCAACATAGGAAGCAGAGGGAAATATTCTTCAGGATCTCGACACGTGGCTGTCAAAGAAAATCTGATCCAGTTAATGGCAGACTTATGTCATCAGGTATAACATGCATTTTTTTTTTTTTTGTGCCTTTAATGAAATGAATTGCTAGCAGTAGAATGTCTTTTATGTTTTAGGGATTTCCAAGAATCTAGCTGTCTGCCCTTAACATGATTTTATAAAATGTTTTTTAGCATTGGCTAGGGCAAATAAATTGCATGGACAAATGTTAGCATCTCTTATTAAATTGTTTCAATACTTTAAAATGGGCAGAGCCGTCTCTAGACATTTCCATAAATGAAAGGGGCTTTATACACATTGATTTAACTAGTGTCATTATCATTGTATGTACATATCTATCTATCTATCTATCTATCTATCTATCTATCCTATCTATACTTTCTATCGTCTATCTATCTATCTATCTATCTATCTATCTATCTATCTATCTATCGTCTGTCTTACCATCTGTCTGTCTATCTATCAATCACTCATCATTTTTCTGTCTATCTATTTATATATATATATATATATATATATATATATATATATATATATATATACAATACAAGAATTGTATACTATGTTTATATATATATATATATCTATTATCTACTTTGTCTATGTGTCAATCCAAATAATCTATCTTAATGTACGCAGCAGTCAGCAGAGATAATAATATAGTGTGCCCACTGCCCAGGCCCAGCCCAACCGATAATATAATGTGCCCATCAGGCAACAGTCATAATTTATTTATGCTAGGCCTGGGCAAATTATATTAATAACAACATTTATGAATGCTGACTGCTGGGCACATTATATTATCTGTTGGGCTGCTGGGCAGATTATTTTAATTTTTATGACTGCTGGACACATTATATTATATATAATGTGCCCCCCAAACAGTGGCATGGGGGGGCCTGGGAGGCATTTGTGTGCTTGAGGTGCAAGACTGTCGAAAAATGAAGACTGAATTGGAGAAGATGCCGAAGTCAAAAAAGGCTTATTGTAGTTTAACAACCTCACATGGGGCTCTAGAGACTGACTTGCATAAATGGGTTGTGGAATGTCGTCTAAATGGATACTGTATAACACGCATGGGAATTTGATTACGTGCCCTTCAAATGGCTTAAGATGAACAAAATAAAGAAAAGGGTAAAGAGAAATTCGTTGCATCAGCTGGATGGTGTGCCCGCTTCATGAATAGGTTTGGACTTTGCTTGCGACAGAGAACAATTATCGGATATGGATTATACAAGTATCAGATATGGATGAGACAGCAATGACTTTTGATCTTTCAAGCAACAGAACCGTGGCATATTTGGGAGAAAAAACTATTTTCCTTAGGGAATGAAAAAATAATTTCACAGTGGTTCTGACATGTTTGGCCAATGGAGTCAAGCTGCAGCCTGTTATTATATTTAAAGGGAAGACTTTGCCTAAAAATGCCAAATTTCCCCGGCAAATTACCGTTCGTCCACTTGTTAAAGGCTGGATGGATGAACAAGGAACAAAAAAATGTCTAGAAGAGATTTGGAATGGACGACCAGGAGTAGCCTTAAAAAAAACCTTTGTTGTTAGTTTTGGATATGTTTAGAGCTCAAATATGTGAAGATGTCAAAAAAAAATGGCTTAATCATTTCAAATGACCTTGGCTGTTATTCCAGGTGGGCTTGGTTTTACAGCCTCTGGATGTGTCTATAAACAAACCTTTTAAAGACCGTGTGCGAAAAATGTGGCAGGTCAAGCCAAATTGACAAAATGTGGAAATCTTATAAAGCCTGACATAGGGAAATTTGAAAATAAATACTTTTAAAGCATTTTTTAAAACATAGACCTCTTTATTCATGTTTAAAACATAGACCTCTTTATTCATGTTTAAAACATAGACCTCTTTATTCATGTTCATTTTCTAATAACTTTAGCCAATTAGAGGTTTCCAGTAGTGGTGATAATTTCTACCCTCAGCATATACTCAAGTCAATCCGTTTTTACTCATTTTCAGGTAAAAATAGGTACCTCGACTTATACTTGGGTCGACTTATATTCAAGTATATAGGTGTTTCATAAGCCTCAAAGCAACAAAAAAAAAAATACAAGTTCAATATAATAAATTCAAAAGACTTTTCCATCCATCCCAGGGTTTTATACTGTGCAGGACATTGAAACGTAATTATATGTTTCTAAAATAACTTATTGGTCCATGCAGTCCAGGGATAGGCAGCCAAGGAATGTCTGTTCCATGGCCATTTGCAATTCACTGTGTACATTAGTGTTCAGGGAATAAATTGCCGTTTCTCTCCATTTCCTTCCCATCCAGCTGTTCACCGAGGAGACTCAAGTTCTGGATATCACACAAGCAGCTTTTACAACCCAAAGGGAGACACAGGGGGGGCCAAGCAAACGCAGAAGGATTGAACTCGGCTGGGAAGTCGTCTGTGACAACCTGCAGAAGTCCCATGAAGATTTTGATGTGATCCCATGGTAAAGTGTAGACATGTTTGTTTCTCTTTTTATGAGAACCCATGGGGAAAGATTAAGAAGGGAAAGTATTGTATAAACTATTTTATAGTAACATCCCAAAACTGCTTCTTTCTGGATGAGATAGTTAGGAGGCTGCCGCCCCACAGCAAAACTTTTATGGCACCACCTGCCCTGCCCTGTGTGAGATGTGTCTCATGTTTTGTTTGGGTTAAATGGAATTAAACCTATGACTCCCGATGTAATATCTGGTTAGCGTGGGTTTAACACCAATTGTCTAGGGCCTGCGGCATTTTGTGTTAGCGGCTCAGGCACCTGATGTAAAAACCCCTACTTTAGTTTTTGCCCTACATTGTAGCAAGTAACTAGGAAGGAGAGGAGAGTGAAGGGTAAATGCTTAGAGGATTCTCTAATCCCCTTCCCTGCCCATGTCCTCTCTATAAGCAAGACTGAACAGTCAGAAAGCCAGGTGTTACTCACTAGTAAGGAGGGGCTACAGCAATCTAGAAATTTGTTTGGAATTGTAGAATCAATTCAGGATTCATTTAAATTTTAGCTTTACTTTACTTTTCCCTTTAACATTGATACGTGTCGAGGTACTCAAATTATCTATGTTTTCAGAATTTTAGAAATATTTCTTAATTCTAATGCTGGGATGTTGCCTATATTTTACATTTTGTGATTCTGTATTTTCAGGTTACAAATTGCATCTTGTCTGATAGCACGACACCCAATGAGTCTGCCTAGCAGTGAGCTTGCTCCACTAGTGACCGTTTTGCACCAGTTACTTGCTCAGCAGAGGCGAGGAGAGAGGGCTACCTATGTGCTCCGCTGCTTGAAAGAGGTTGCAGTATGTCAGACACAATATGTAAATATGGGGGTCACAATACAATCAGATCTACACAAGCTGTGGACTAAAATCTGGGCTGTTGCATTGCGTAGTATCAGTTCTCCACAAACAGAAGAGGAAAGCTTTGCATTGCTACGGGCCGTCTTACGTGGGGGTCTGATACCAGCTGATGGCGATTTTTGGAAGGTGTTCTCAGGAACTGCAGTTAAACCTTCAAGGTATTTATAGGAAAGCATACTTTTTTTCACTTTAAAGGGCATGTCCACCCTGAAAATGAAACTATAATTAAATGTGGGACCCCTTCCAAACCTAGGTTTAAGGTGGGCATACACCGTCCAATTATTATTCGATTTAATTTGCGATAGTCTTAAACGATCAAAAATCCGACTGGAAGAACCCATCGAATATCCCTACCTTGCACCAGCGATCTTCCGTAGATTTCAGCTTGAAAACCAAGGAAGGTATGGTACTGGTAGATGGGGTCGATGGAAAGTTTTCCATCTTGCCCTACCAGTTTTTTTTTCCAATAGACCGATCGATATCAGCGTTCGCTCTATCGAAAACCTGAAAAAATGTCATAGATAATCTAATTAATTCAATCGAATCGATCAGAATATTATTATATGCCGTGTATGCCCTATTTGCCAACACTGATCACCTGCAGGCATATTCACTCCTCTAGTGTTGCTGTTGTGAGCTTGTTACGAGCTTGCACAGCAGCAGTGAAAGCGGCTTATGTAGCAGCCGTCCAAGACATCACCATTGCTCCCTTGACTGACATCCACTGTGCAAAAGAACCAAAAAGAAGGAGAAAGAGCGAGTGGTTGGTGTTTGTAAATAAGGAGGAGTGACAAGTGAAAAGCTAAATGTTTAGAAACCTTGGTTAAGAAGGGTCCTACATCATTTTCCTTTATATTATATAAATATATTTATATATTTATGGAGATTGCATTGAGTTTTTAGGCTCTACCAATCAGGTAGGGATATATAATACATATAGGATAGGTGTATCTGTATGGGGGCATTTCTCACTATTACTAAATGACCATAAATATATGCATATAAAGTATAGTACTCTCTTAGATTAGGTACATGGCAACATGTATAATGTATATAAATGTTCTTACTTTGCTGGTACCCCTATTTTAATATGGTATAGTCAAAATGAATGGTTTAACCACATCTCTGTCACTGCTACAGTCTCTGCATGTGTTACACTGAAAGGAAGTGAGGGAAGTTTCTGTATTTCACCCAATTATGTGCTGCAAACATTCTTCTAAATATGTGAGACGGACTCACCCCACCCCTCCCCTCTCAATAGAAAAAAAGAACTGCTGTTTACTGCACAGGAAGTGATATCTATATATGATAGGGAGACTGAAACAAAAACATTTGCATGTCCATTTGTCTGAGAATGAAATAATCATGTGAATAGTTTAAAGAATATGTATACTTCCAAAAATCGAATTTTCAAAAATAATACCTTTAGATAGTGTAATGGTCCACTATTCCAAAATTTTTTCAGATTTGAAATCCGAGCTGTAGATCTCAAAAATATTAAATTTAAATAACAGCATGCACAGGGAAATACCTGTCACTCAAACGAGGTATGCTAATTTTTGTCCCTCCAGTGACCTCTTGACATGTTTTGGGAGATCCTGGTAAAACATTTATTAATATAACCCCAAATATAATGATCTGATTAATCATATTGGTCTCCTGTCTCTCTCTCTCTCTCTATATGATTGGTAGCTATGAGTTAATGGGGACTGTAAGTGCTGAAAGACAGATTGATACAGATCCAGTGGATCTCCTATTGATCTATTATTGGTTGGAAATTTGAGGGGGAAGATTAATTCAAGCTCTGCACAGCAGTTGTAATTCACTTTGGTGTTTCTGCTGAACTATAACACTGTACGATGTTACAATAAATATATCAAGAAAAGACAAAACCCTGGATTTAAATATCTTCCTGTATAGTTTTATCAAAACAAATGGATAAAGAAAACAGAAAAAATGTCTGTCTTATCTAGATGTTAGGCTGCACTTTATGTATACTGACACTTTCACTACAATCCAAAAGATGGCAGTGTTATAAATATGTATATATAAAATGTAGGAAATAGGAACACTCCAGGGACTTTTAAATATTTATTCAACAACAAACAAGCTGGATGCGTTTCAACCAACTCGTGGTCGTCTTCAGGATCCTGACGACGACCACGAGTTAGTTGAACTCGTGGCACACACCCCGTCTCATGGCAGCCTCCTCCTAAAACTCCCGACAGGACACATGTTCATTTCAGAGCAGTTCTGTCAAGAGCAGTGACTGTCACTCAAGATGATGGCCAATTCTTCCACTAAAAAGTTGTGTAGGTAGGGTTGGGGCAAAATATACTTTAAAGAACTGTACCCAGTTTTAAATGTGTTATCGCCACTATACTTACCCTTTAATCTAATTTTTTTAGCCCTGCAGTATATTGCTTAGCTCAGGCTGTCCTGTTATGTGACATCTTAGACGTATCCACGGTTAGATTGGAAAATCAAATGCATGACTCCCATGGCGGTAAGAGCTCCATGAAAGAAGAAATAATAAAATGGTTACTGTTCGGTCACCTGGATGATGAAATAGAAGACAGTACCGAGCTTTCTCCAATTATTAGCAGGTTAGTACCCTGGGGTAAGGGAAGTATTGCCTGTTATGATATGTATAACTTTATTTACAGAAGGTTTACTTAGCGTGATAACATTACATTTCAACTATTAACTTTTGCAACTATTATATTGGTTTAATAGTACTGGAAACCTACAAATGCCACAAGGATTCTAGTCAGTCAAATTCTCAGATTTTACTCATTTTTCAGGTAAAAATCGGTACATCGGTTTATACTCTGATCGACTTATATTCGAGTATATACGGTAACTGGAGATTTATGTCTGCAGGAACTATCAGCAGATGGCTGCAAAAAATTAAATTTGACCGGAAGTAGTGATTGAAATCCACCATCTTTAATTTTTACTATCTTCTGCGCTATATGAAAATGCATATAGTCGAACGCTGCCCTTTTAACTATGAACTCAGACGCTTTTTCCCCAGTACTACAATAAACCATAATGTCAGTACGGAGCTCATCTTACTAGTTATCCCTGCCGGCAGGTGGATTAGATTTTTTATTAATATGATGATTACGATACGTGTGTGTTTAGTTTTTAGTGACTTTTTAATGATTGTATAGCTCTATACCATATAGGTTTGATTTATGTCTCTATATTAGAAGTTTAGTATCATCATACTGTGTGATCAATAAAGTGTTTACATTTTCCTTTATGGTTTACATATCATTGCATTTTCATATAGCGTGAGAGTTTCCTTTGTCCTAATTCTCTTCTACTTACATAGAGTCCTCTGACATTTAATTATTATTTCTATTATTAGTAATTAAGTGGTCAAATTTTTGATTAAATGGCAATATATAATAATTAACTTTGGGATGACTATTTGTGGATAGGCACAGTTAGGATTAATTTAATCTATAGAAGTTATTGGCACTATTCTTTTTCATTGTTTAGCATGCCAGTGATAAACATATATATATTTTACTATCACCTTCTGTTTGATTGACTACTCAAAACGTTCAAACTGAAATTAAAACGAGAATAGAGTTATTATAAACCAGTGTACCTTCTTAAAAGTAATCTATAATAGGATATTACCAATATAAAGGAAAAAGGGACAGACAGCCTGATAGGCATCTGATCGTAGTGTTTACAAGAAATAGGTTTGGTTATTGCAGGCCGCACACTGTGCAATGTATCAACTAGCATTCCTGCAATGTTCCAACAGCTTCCCTGTCTGGAAATCAATCAACCTTTTATCTATTCTCTGTCTGGCCAACATAAGAATCTACACCTTTAAATGTGCATTTGTATACAGTTTATATACAGTTATGTGTGTATTAAATATCAGCAACTAAAGCAACAGAACTTATGTAATAATTTTTGTGATCCCAGTTGTGATTTCCATGTTTATACATTTCTTTCATACCAGTGATTTCCCCCATCCTGCTCTTCAGAAAACTCTAGTGAGCCTGACAATGAAGGACCCCAGAGCAGCTATGAATCATTTTTCAAGCCTTTCATTGTGGTAAGGAAATTAGGATTTTACTTACTATTTTTAGTTGTGAGGACGGTTATCAGGCAGGTAGAGCAATATCTGATTGGTTTCTGCAGATTCATATGGCAGGAATACGTTTGCACCGCTTGGTACATAATGTCCCTATGTGTCACTGGTGATGATCTCTGATTTGGCTGCAGCAGAAACCATAAGGTTAAATTATCGGCACTGTTGGCTATTCTCTTGCAGCTTTTATTACCGCAAGTAGCAAATCTGACCGACGCCTCATGGATCTTTTAGGCTACAAAATATCTTTACCAACATGGTTAGGATAGGTGTACAAAAGTCATTCTTTAAGTTTAACAAATGATAAGGACTAAGCCAACGGATTTATTTTGGAATCTGTTTTATAGTTCAATTGTGCCACCATTGCAATGCAAGAAGAGGGGCCCCACTTTGTGTTCCGATCCGTTATTGGAAAATCAATGCTTTTTGTATGTTTAAATGAAGTATTGGCCTAAATCCCCTAGTGTTCCTATACATCTCCCTAGCATCTTCAACTGAAATTCATACAGATTCCTATTGTCTTTTGTTTTTAAGCTTTCACGGTAACAAAAGGGAAGATGAGGGCAATGCTGATGATATAGAGGAGCTTTATTTACGAAGCTCTTTTAATGAGATTCCCAACGTACCAGAAACTGACGCAACTGATTCCAAAACAGAGTCAAGGCCTCCGTGTTTGACTGTGAATTTAGCTGCTAAAGAGAGATTAGAGCACGACTTGCTTACTGTTTCTGAGCAGCAACTAACAGGTTTCTCCTGTGAGGTAAGTGTCTGTCCAAGGGAGCAGAAATCAAACAGAGAAAGTGTAATTGCCTAGAGGGAAATATGATATAAAGGGGCCATATTCTGGAATCCTTTTCACCAGTTCGTAAATCCAGAGAATATTAGAGCATCTGCATCCTACCACACAGGGACGTTTTTAGGCATAGGCCACCTAGGCAAAGTGCTAGGGCATCTATGTTAAACCAGCGTGCCCAGTGTTCTACCTAGCATCTCCCTGTCAGCTTTTACTGCTCTCCTTGTTCTGCTGCTGTAATGTGTAATATTGTAGTGAGTAGATAGCCTGATCTCAGCTCCCTCTAAATGGATACAATGTTACAAATGAACTGAAGGTGAAGGAAAGAGGGGGGAGGATGAGCTCAGCTAATAGTACTGAGGGGAACAATTCTAAAATGCCAGGTAAAAGCTGCTGCAGACTTTATAACAGTGACCCTGTGACTATGAGATCCCTATCCCTGCCTCTTTCTTCCTTCCACCCAACTCTCCAATTAGAACTTAGAGTGAGTAGGTGAGGAGTGAAATATTCAATGGAGAAGTGGAAAGCAGGTACATACTGTGTATCATGTCAATGCTGGCAGGATTAAAGTTAATACTCTGCTGCCACTGAAAGTGTTAATGACAATATGGAGGGGAATGCAATATCTAGTTATACATGGCATTCAGGAATGAGTGTGTTTGGGCCTAAAATGCTGAACAATATGAATAAAGCAAATATTGCTAAATTACTAGATGGATCAAATCACCAGGATTCTGTATAATGTTACTGTGCTTTAGGCAATTTTAAATTCAGCTCATTATTCTAAAAAGATAATCATTTCTTGTTATTTTTGTTAAAGATGACACCACCAGTGAACCTTGTTCGATGTGCCTGCTTATTGACTGGGGTATTGGGCTGTTACCGTTATGCAGAGGTTATTGGTGAAGAAGATGCCTATAAATCCCAGTTATTTACAAAAGCGAAGGTAAATGTCTTTTTCTCCTGAAATGATGGTGAATTTTTTTAAATAACTTGATGAAACAAAAACAGTAAAATACAATATTCTGCTTGTCACATGATTATTTACCCAGAACACACACCTAATCTGCCTAGAACACCACCCGTTACATTCCCACCCGCCAGGCCCTTTTTCCGAATGAGCTGCAGGTTGTGCATCAAAATTATGTTTCATTTGCAGTGTAAAGGCTCATACACATGTGCATTCATGGGGGCTGACCCACAAAGCATGATGTGTATGAGCGTCCGTTTCAGCTGACAATCGTGCCATGTGTGGGCGCTTTGTCGGCTGAAATGGGTATTTAGTCAGGCCTTGTTGAATGCCCGTTTTGCCTGATGAAGCGACCATACACGGCATGATTGTCGTCCGTGCCCCCGTGAACGCACGTGTGTATGAAACTTTAATCTGTGATCGGCAGTTGCTAGGATACAGTTCTGGGTAATGTATTTTATATCAACGAGCTCCTATAAATCAAACCCTATAATGGCTTGAAAACATTTTGTTTTTTCCCTTCATTGATTTACTGTTATTTTAAATTAATAAAGATGCTGATGCAGTGTGCTGGGGAGTCCACTTCATTTCTAAAATCTAAACTAAACGAGGAGGTCAAGATCAGTTCCCTGGCAGCCTTAATATCTCAGTGTGTGAGCTGCGTGTGTCATTGTACCAAGGTAAGTCCATCAATATGATCAGGTACTGAACTGTCTGTGATAGTGAACTGTGTAATAAATGTCCTGTGCATTTGTCCATATTTCCTTTTTCCTGTGTACTGGGAAATCCAATCTAGTTCCAATACCCAGAACTGACTTTTAAGCTGGCACTCTCCATTGTGATATATTTCTTTTATAAATTAATTTTGCTTCTGCCCACGAATATCTTTGTCTATTGCTTGAGTTGGACCTTCTGCTGTTTATGTCAAATCCCTGCTGTGCATGTTGGTACATGGTATCACTGTGGGAGGATGTGGGACCAGGAAGGAAATCTACCATGGAACAGTTCACAATTTGTTATTCCAATGCAAATTCTTGCTGTAGCTCATTCTGATTTTTTTTCCTTTCAGAATAATCCTATACGGATCCTCACAGATATTTTTCTTCATCTTTTAACTACGAAAATGTTAAATGACTTGACAGACATATGTAAACTATTAGTAAGTATGGCTAACTGGATTGGATACATCTTAGATTTTATATTTTCCCATGTCAATTGTAGCCATAGTAATAATTAAGTGTGTGTGTGGGGGGGGGCTTGTTCTCCATTCTGATGTTTGTTAGGAATTACCGTATAGCAGGGCACAAAACAGTCTGAGGGGAATCCAGAACTAGGTTGAGTAGGAAGCACAGACTTTACCTCTAGTGTGACTGTTACATACACTGTGTCTTCAGATAACCAATGTTGGTGGCTCATGTGAGACAAGTGATGTTGATTTAATGGACGATGATTCTAGAATGGAGACAGATGAACAGGAAACTTTGGATCTAATTGATGATCATTGCACTATGGATTTAACTGATAACACAGAGATCGGAGAGCTTCAGAATGTCACCGGTTGGTAACTTGACAAACTAACATTTTTATTAGTTTAATTTGAAAAAGTTAAAATTCTTGTAAGACAATATTGATATCAGAGGTTATTTTATGTTATTGTGCATTTAGACCAAACAAATACTAGACTAACTTTTTGGGTTGAAGTTTTTCGTAAGAATTATGGTAAATCGGAAAACATGCAAATAATAAGGTACAATCCAAAAACATATACTTACCAATGGGTATAAACATGCACAGGGCGTGTCTCCGAAACATGCACAGGGCGTGTCTCCGAAACATGCACAGGGCGTGTCTACGAAACATGCACAGGGCGTGTCTCCGAAACATGCACAGGGCGTGTCTCTGAAACATGCACAATTCCAATCATACAGTTGGGATTGTTGTGTGTTGTTGCAATGATTTGATTAGTTAATCAGGTTTTACTTGCTTTTGAGAGTACATGGACCTTAAAGCCGTCTATACACTGGATCAACATTTTGAGGGATATGATAAAATTAGATTGCTCAAAATATCGACAAACTATTTTATGTTCGACCACTCAAACAGTTTATCGGAAAAACGAAGATCGTGCCAGAAGGAAAATTTTCTGCTAACCCCATCTTCAGAAATCTGCAGAAAGATCAGAGGCCCAAGGTGGGAGGTTTCGAGCTGTTCTTCCGATCGGATTTCCAATCGTTGCACTCAATTGAAAATCCAATCGGAAGAACACCTGCCCATGTATGTCCAGCATTAGTGTCACACACGCTATCACCACCTGTAGATATATCTGTAGCACCGTACAACTGGTTCCATTAAAGACTGTAGTGATGTTGCTCTGTCCCCTTTCTGGCCCGGGCCTAACCAATGGGAAGGCATGCTCTTGTAGAATAATTTTCTCATTGGATAGATCTCAGACTAAGGAGAGGTAGAGCTAGAAAAATACAGTTATCCTTTAAAGGAATAGTTCACACAAAAGGTGAATTACTCTTTTAAAGCAGTGATTGAAGACTAGGAGGTTAAGAAGCTATTCCTTACCTTCCGTTTTTCAATCACTTGACCAGGATCGAAGGTAAGTATATTTACCTCGATCACGATCCACCGCAGCTCAGTTGAAAATTGGCGACCGCTTTCTGGTTTAGTTTACTATAGTGCGCATTATCGCGCATGCGCGCTATAGTAAAACTAAACCAGGAAGTGGTCGGGACATGGCTATTGGCCATGACATCATCTGCATGCCTTTGACTGACAGCCGTGACCAGGAAGTAGAGCGGGTGTCAGCAGCAGAGTGGAGAGGGACTGGGTTCTGTTTCTGAGCATGTTTTGGAAGTTACGTAAAACATTTCTGGGGTTTGGGTGGGTGCTTAACCTACGTATGGATATTCATTTTATGGGTGAACATGCCCTTTAATAGCATACATAACATTGCTACAAATGTCACCTTTGATATTTATTTTATAACAGTAGTAAGGATCCAATATATATGCCTCACATAAACCACTGAGTGTTTCCCACATTTCCCAGAAGAAAAAAAAGTCAGATAACATCCTATGTGCCTTTAGCCCTGAAGATACAGTGATATAATAAATATCTTTATTTTTATTAATAAAGCTATGTGGATATTTTTGTGCAGGTGCAGTAAGCCCCTTGTCGGAGGAACATCTCAATAAACCGGAACTGGTTCTGCTTCAAACCCTGGAGTTTCTTTGTCTTTGTAGCTCTGCGGCTCAGAGTCATACACTGAACTTCAGACCCTCTGATATACGCAGGAAACTATTAGCATTAATTGATAACAATGTTCTGGATATAAACAAGCCCCTGCACCTTCATGTGGTAAGATAGTTATTAAGCATTTTTGAGTAGAAATATTTTGTGCATTCATGTTGTAGTTACTCATCAGACATGATCCATGTAATCTGTACATATGTATGCAAAAATAAATCTCCAATTAAAGCAATGGAAGTCATGTATGAATGTATGTATAGTTTATTTATAAAGCGCAGTGCTGTGCAGTAACAAAATACAATAAAGTCATACGCGGGGAACAAATACATAGATAGTTCAGTACATAAATATATAAATTCCATAAATAGAAGTGCTAGAGCTTTGCACAAGAGGTAAGAGGGTCCCTGCCCCGTAGAGCTTACAATCTAGTTAGGTGGGTAACACACAGATACAATGGAATGGGTGTAAGTGCTGAAGTGAGACGAATGCAGTGCAAATAAAACAATCAAATACTGTGCTGGTTACCAGATAGGTAGGATGTAAGGCTAGATTTATCATATATAGATACCATATACTGTGCTGGTTACCAGATAGGTAGGATGTAAGGCTAGATTTATCATATATAGATATATAGATACCATATACTGTGCTGGTTACCAGATAGGTAGGATGTAAGGGTAGATTTAAACCTGCTAATTTGAGTTTCCTTAACGAAGAGAGAGGGGAATAGAATTCCAGAGGATGGGAGCCACAAGAGAGAGAGGTTTAAGGCGAGAGGATGCAGTGTGGGGTGTCTGTAAAGGAGCTGGTTCTGCGATGAGCGGAGGGTTTGGGCAGGAACATATGGGGACACTAGAGAGAAAATATAAGAAGGAGCAGCAGAGCGAAGGGATTTAAAGTTTAGGAGAAGGATTTTGTATACAATGCGCTGTTTACCAGGGAGCCAGGTTGTTGAGGAGATTTGGGATCCGCTTTATTAGAGAGCGAAACAATACGTGTGGCAGAGTTAAGTATAGACTGAAGGGGAGAGAGGTGGGAAGCAGGAAGACCAATAAGTAGTAGGTTGTAATAGTTCAGGCGCGATAGGACGAGACCATAAAAATATAATGTATATAAGTATATTTATTATTGTTTGTAAAAAAAAACATTTGAAGATAATATCTTCTTCTAACACATTTTTACAAACAATAATAAATATATTTATATGCATTTTATTTTAACTTTGTCTCCTTATACATATATTTTTATGGTCTTATTGATCACTTAGTGATCTATTTAGTAAGGAGTGTGGGTCCTCCTGTTAGGAGACTTAGTGAACACCTATACCGTCATCCAAAATAAATACAGTTGAGGGTTGCACTCCAAACAAAGAATTATATTTGTTACTACACATCATACAAATAAAATAGAATTCTTTGTTTGGAGTGCAACCCTCAACTGTATTTATTTTGGATATCTATGATCCACCAAGGGTTGGATTTAGAGGTGTGAGAACGCAGGCTTGGATAGAGTGCAGAGGACTGTATATTTTCTGAATAACACCTATGCGCTCACCTTATATCTATACCTATTAAGCGATAGGATGAGAGCATATATAAGCATAGCGGTGGTCGGGAGAGAAAGGAACCTGCGGATTTTCACTATATTGCGAAGGACAGAGCATCAGGTTTTAGCAACATAGTTAATGTGGTTAGAAAAGGAAAGGAGTCAATTATTACCCCTAGGCAGCGTGTCGATTGGATGGGGAAAGGGGGGGTATTCTCAATAGAATGAGATGGAGAAAGATGGGACAGGACCAGGTTTAGGTAGGAAAATGATCAGTTCTGTTTCAGAAAGATTTAATTTGAGGTAGCGTTGAGACATCCAGGAGGAGATGGCAAGGAGACACTCTGAGATACGTGATTGGATGTCAGGAGTTAGCGTAGAGGTGGACAAGTAGATTTGTGTATCGTCTGCATATAAATGATTCTTGAAGCAAAAAAAGCTAATGACATCTCCCAAGGAAATAGTGTAGAGGGAGAACAATAAGGGTCTAAGAACAGACCCCTGCGGTACCTAATACTGGATTTTATGATCCATTGAATGTCCGCTCTTTTACAAGCCCTACTGTGTAGGTTGGCTTGTGGGTCTGGGCAATGTAAAATCATTAAAAGTTGGGTGATGCAAATGTTTGCCCTTGCTATTAATTTGCAGTAGCCAATTCGAATTTTAGCTTTTTACTGCAGTTAGATAACATCTGATTGGTTGCTGAAAATTAATAGCACCTGCAAACTTTTGCACCTAATATTGCATTAGCCCACAGACTTTTTCCCCCCCATATGGGGGATGATATTATGGCAGTAAACATCCAGAGTCGGTCCCAGAGGAGTGAAAGGATTCCTAACATGTCTCTCTTCCATTGTAGTACTTAAAACTTTTAAATGAAATACCGAAGAGTGAAGCCCCTTTACCTGTGGATGACATTATAATCTTGCTAAAGCCATTACTGTAAGTCTGAGGTTATCCATCAACTTTTGACACTGCCTATCCTTACCCTGCTTCTGTATTTATTTTTCTGGCTTTTTTGTGTGTTTCCAAATCTAGGAATCCTACACTCCTCGATGCTTCCACCTATTTATATATTGTCTTCCTCGATGCTCCCACCTATTTATATATTGTCTTTTTGTGATCACCTGTGTGCGCTTTGCCTTTTCCTCATCTGCTTGTTTTATATCCAAGAAACCTCTCTCTTTGCAGTGAAATGTGCTCTTCCTATCGCCGAGACCAGGAGGTCTGTGTGGTTATACTGAACAAACTACTTCCTTTGATTGGCTGCTTAGGGCAAGATGTTATGGAAACAGATGAGACGTATGATGCTCAGGGACAACTCCTGAAAGTCATTGAAGCTTTCTGGTATTTATTTTTCATTTGTTTCACCAGTGTACTCTGAAGATTGTAGAATGTTTGTGCTTTGGCCAACAGATCCATTTATTTTTGCCAGTTTTTGGGTATCATAGCAGTGAGATGGGTCTGTTGAGTCTTTGCCAGGAGCTCAGTGATAATAAGCAGCTGAGATTTCTCGCACTTAGCAAACAGATGTCGCCCATTTGTTGTTACTGATATTACTGAAATGTAGTGCCCCCTAGGGATGGGTGTTTTTGGCAAAAAATAGAATTCTAGTGCACAAACAATCCTAATTGCATATTGGCTACCTCCGTAAGGTTGCTGCTACAAACAGCCTGCTAAACCCTGGATAAATAAAAGCAATTAGTTCAATAAGTTGGCCAAATTATTTTAAGCCTTGCATACTTGGCTGCATGAGCTGACGGCTTCTCCGGTGTGGCCTGGGTGCTTGAAGCTGACTCTCTAGTATAAAGTACTTTGCTCAAACGAGCACATGACCTAACTCTGGGTGGAGTACAATTTCCCAGAAGGCTTGGTCAAACCTTCAATGTAACACACAATATATAGAAAATTGGGCTGTTGTACATCCATATTAAAGTGCAACTAGAGACCAAAAATATAATACATACAAAAAATAGAATTCTAGTGCACAAACAATTCTAATTGCATATTGGCTACCCCCATAAGGTTGCTGCTACAAACAGTCTGCTAAACCCTGGATAAATAAAAGCAATTAGTTCAATAAATTGGCCAAATTATGGGGGTAGCCAATATGCAATTAGAATTGTTTGTGCACTAGAATTCTGTTTTTTGTATGTATTGTATTTTTGGTTTCTAGTCGTACTTTAATATGGATGTACAACAGCCCAATTTTCTATATAATGGGTGTTTTTGGTTCAGAATAAGATTTTATTTCCATTGTTATTTTGTGTCCCCATTCAATTAGTCAGAAAATGCAATGATTTCAAATCGTCAGAAGATAAAACGGGTACTCTGCATGGAAAATAATAATTTATTCAACGTTTCTTTGAACAGGATAAATTATTATTGGTCATGCAGTGTGTCTGGGTTATCTTCATATATACCTGGTAATATGAAATTGATTGGATGAATAAAGATTGGGATACTTTGAAAGTGAAGATAAATATTTCTTATTGCGCACAGGCTTTTGACAAAAGAGGGAAAATACACTGCCGCAGTGCGTGTCTCTTTGGCAAACTGCATGAAGGCATTAATTGAGGTATGTTGTATGTTCCTCGATATAAAGAAGTGAGCATAGTAAGAATTTGTGTTTTAAACACATTCGTTTCTTACTGTGATATTTCTAGAATTTTTTTTTTTGCCTTTTCTCAGGTTGACCCTCATTCAAAGTGGGCTATCCTTTCTGTTAATGACAAAGATATTTCAGTCCGAGATGCTTTCCCACAATTCCTCGCAGACAGCCATCATCAAGTTCGGTTTTTTACAGCAATATCTATACAAAGGTATTTGGTAATCTATAATCAAGGGGAAGTGTCTTGTGACTCATTTACTTCCCTTGGTCTGTACATGTGCATTATGTCAGGGTTAAATTAAAGCCATTTAATAAATGCGTAACCTTGTTTGTTGTGCACATTGCATAAGCATTTTGATTTTACTATATAATTTGTGTAAATGAAAGGGCATGTCCACCCTTAAAACAAAAAAACGGCGTCTTGAGAGCTTTCTGCCCGCAACCCCAACCACTGTTTTTACCAGTCTATTACATGCATTTGTAATCCGATATTGAATGATAACATCTCTTCCATTCTGGAAAAGGTATCTGCCTTCTCCTTCTTCTTTAAAAGCTTTAGCATGTGCAGAGAAGGCAGCAGGGGAAACATCAGTCCTGTATTAGTTGATGTCAGCAGTCACAGCCTTGATTGACTGCTTGGAGGGAGGAGCCAGCTTACTTTACCAAGATGAGGCAATAATTATCCTTAAATATCTGGGTAATAATATATATAATAATGTGCTGAATGTATCAGTTGGGATTAGGGGCAGGTAACAGACATGGGACCAGTTTTATATTTTAAAAGTGGAAATTCCCTTTAATGTTTTTTTCCGTGAGATGTTATTAGGTGACTATTTTCATATTAACGTGATAATTGATAATTGATTTGGACACCTAGTTGGCCTTAGAGCTCTGCTGATTCTGATGTTTAATTGGCCTGTGCCAACAACTGCCCCATTGTATGGAGAATAATTAACTTCCTGTGTTTTTTGCTTGAATTGGGAATCGATGAATAATATCAACTATTGAAAATAAATAAAACACTTTTTTAATAAACAATAAGACCTTTCCTTTATATGACCCAAGGAGTGTTATTAAACTCTATTTTTGGGCTATTAAAGTGAGTGGAAAATGCTACATATTTAGAAGAAGAAGTTAGTATAGTATTTGAGGTTGAATAAAGACATACGTCCATCCAGTCCAACCCATCTTGCAATATCCTCATTTCCTGCCTAACTGTTCATCCAGAGGAAGGCAAAAAAAAACCCCCACCAAATTTATGAAGGGGAAAAAATTCCTTCCTTCGGAAATTTCCCTGGATCAACTCTACTTTATGTATTAATACCAGTAACTTAGTAACATAGTAATTAAGGTTGAATAAAGACACACGTCCATTCAAGTCCAACCTATTTTTTTAACCCTACCTAACAGTTGATCCAGAGGAAGGCAAAAAACCCCAGCTAAAAAGGGGGAAAAAATTCCTTCCTGACTCCAAACGGCAATCGGAAAGTATCCCTGGATCAACCAGATCTATATGCATTAATACCAGTAATTCTCAATATTTTTTAGTTTTAGAAACTTATTCAGGCCTTTTTTAAAGCTATTCAATGAACTTGCCATTACCACATCTGCTGGTTCCACAGTTCCACAGTTCTCACTGTAAAGAAACCCCTCCTAACCTGAAGATGAAATTTCTTTTCTTCCAACCTTAAAGGATGTCCACATGTCCTCTGATATGACCTGTTAGTAAACAATGCACCAGAGAGTTCATTGTATGGGCCATTAATATATTTGTATAAGGTTATCATGTCCCCACGCAAACGTCGCTTCTCCAATGTAAACAGCCCTAACTTGTCTAATCTGCCTGCATATTCAAGCCCCCCCATTCCCCTTATTAATTTAGTTGCCCTTCTCTGAACTGCCTCAATTTCCAAGATGTCCTTTTTGTATATGGGATTCCAAAACTGCACTGCATATTCCAAATGAGGCCTTACCAGTGCCTTGTAAAGAGGGAGAATAATATTTTTCTCTCTTGAATCTATTCCCCTTTTTATACAAGACAATATCTTGCTAGCTCTAGCCGTTGCTACCTGGAATTGTTTGCTATAGCTAAGTCTGTTATCTACCAGAACCCCCAAATCTTTTTCCATTACAGATGCACTTAACACAGAGTTATTTATGGTGTAGGTGGCACAGGGATTATTAAATCCCAAATGCATCACCTTACATTTATCAACATTGAATCTCATCTGCCATTCTACTGCCCATTTTGATAATCTATCTAGGTCTGCTTGCAGCACTTGCACATCATTGGAAGTTTCCAAAGCTCTGCATAGTTTAGTGTCATCAGCAAATACTGAGACCTTGCTCTCAATGCCCTCTTCTAAGTCATTTATAAACAGATTAAACAGAAGTGGCCCCAGTACAGAACCCTGAGGCACTCCGCTTAGAACTTTAGCCCACATAGATGTAGCTCCATTAACCACCACTCTGTTTACGGTCCAATAACCAGTTCTCTATCCATGAACAAATGTTTTCTTCAAGGCCAACAGTCCTCAGTTTATACATTAGTCGCCTATGTGGCACAGTATCAAAAGCTTTTGCAAAATCCAAATATACCACATCCACTGCTGTGCCTGAATCTAACTTCTTACTCACATAAAAACCAATTAAATTTGTCTGGCATGATCTATTTCTCATAAATCCATGCTGACTACTACTAATAAGATGATCTCTGGAGTCAAGGATATGATCCCTTAACAAAGTTTCCATCACCTTCCCTACCACTGATGTTAGGCTTACAGGTCTATAGTTTCCAGGCTGTGAACGACTACCTTTTTTGAATATTGGTATTACATTGGCTTTTTTCCAATCCAGCGGCACATCCCCAGACAAAAGTGAATCTGAAAAGATGAGAAACAGTGGTCTAGATAGAACTGAACTAAGCTCTTTTAAAATCCGAGGATGCAATCCATCTGGTCCTGGCGCTTTATTGATATTAACCTTGTCTAATTGTTTCTGTACCATATCCTCTGTTAGCCAATGTGAATACTCTTCCTTTCTTCCCTGCATATTATTACAATCCCTACTGTAAGGACAAGGATTCTCAACAGTAATAACCGATGTAAAAAAACGGTTTAGCAGATTAGCCTTTTCGGCATCCTCTACAACCACCTCAGCCCCATTATTTAATGGTCCCACATTCTCAGTCCTCATCTTTTTATCATTTATATACGGTACTTAAAAAACATTTTGGGGTTGGACTTGCTTTGTTCGTCAATCTGTATTTCATTTTCTATTTTAGCTAGTTTAATTGCTTTCTTGCACTCTTTATTACAGCTTTTGTACTCCTGTTCTGTGCCTTCTGTTTTCAAAATTTTAAAAGCCTTTTTCTTTGTTTCCATTTCCCTTTTTACCTGAGCATTAAGCCATGCAGGAGTGGACCTTATTTTCTTATACTTGTTCCCTAAAGGTACAGATTTAGAAATGTAATAGTTTAATATCCCTTTAAAAGTGGTCCACATCTGCTCAGTATCTTTACCTAGAAACAGTTCCCCCCAGTCTATAAGCAGGAGTGATTCCTTTAACAGCTTAAAATTAGCTTTCCTAAAGTTAAAAGTTTTTGTTAAGCCAGTGCACTTTAGTTTTTTGCAACCTATATTAAATGACACTATATCATGGTCACTATTCCCTAAGCTTCCCATTACCTTCATCTCCAAAATGAGCTCAGGGTTATTAGATATCACCAGATCCAACAACGCATTCTGTCTAGTAGGAACTTCTACCATCTGTGAAAGAAAATGCTCATATAGGAAATTTAAGAACTTTATACCTTTTGAGGTGCTGGCAGTTCCCTTACTCCAATCTATGTCAGGGTAGTTAAAATCCCCCATAACCAGAACATGCCCCATACCAGCAGCCTTCGCCAACTGCATATGGAGATTCATTTCCACCTCATCCCCGGCATTTGGCAGCTTATAACATACTCCAACAATTAGTTTACCTACCTTCTTGCTTCCTGTACACAGTTCCACCCATAATGTTTCTGCCGTATCATTTACTCCCCCATCTATTCCATCTTTTAAATTTCAATTCCTGTTTAACATACATACATACTCCTCCTCCTTTCTTATTAACTCTGTCATGTCTAAATAAGGAGTATCCTTCAATATTTACTGTCCAGTCGTGTGAATCATTAAGCCATGATTCTGCTATACCAATTACATCATACCTTTCCTTTAAAGCTATTATTTCAAGTTCGCCGGTTTTTCCAGCCAGACTTCTTGCATTTGTAAACATACATTTACAACATTCCTTGTTTGCAGAAACTCTTTTTTTTTTTTTTTTAAACTGACCAATGAACCTGCCATAACAACGTCCACTGGAAGACAGTTCCATAGCTTTACCGTTCTCACAGTTGCATTTTTCATAGGCTAAATAGTCGTAAACATTTATAATCCGATCCCATGTGTTACGTGAGTTACTGTGCTTTTAAGGTTGTAGCTGAAGAAAGGCCTAATGGATATAGGATGTACATTTGTTGGTATCACTGCTGCTGATTAAGGGCACACACAACTCTTGCTGTGAGCGTAGGCAAGGGTTATGGGTGGAAGCTTATGGGAAGAATGTATTTGTTAGAGGATACAACACATCAGTTATGTTTTGGCCTTTAGACTATTTCAGGATGTGAAGTGCCAAGCTCTGCCTTTAAAGTTACAGCAGAATTCTTTTGACAACGTCTACATGAAGGTTCAAGAAGGAATGCGCTACTTGGTAATGGGGCTTTTCTTTGCTCTTTGAAACCGTTGCAATTAAGGAAATACTTTTTTTAAGAACCCAACTGTTTTTTATGTCTTTAGTCTGATTCCAACCAAGATGATCTCCCTGACGAGCAATATAACAAAAGATCTACTTTGTTGATGCTGATCTCTATCATTATACGGTACAGCCCAGTCTGTGAGAAGCAGGCGCTTTTTGCTGTTTTTCAGTCTGTTAAAGAAAACGGTCTCGATCCGCAGCTAATCAGAAAGGCAAGTCTATGAAGAGATAACAGTAGCCATGAACCTAGTTCATCTGTTTTGTATGTAGATTTTTCTACTTTACAAGGATTAAATCCACTGGAGAGAACCATGGAGTTTAGTTCTGTTATTCAGTTCTTTATTAATACGAACAGTTTCACTTTATTAATGTCAATGCTTTCTAAAAGGCAAGCTATGGTCTAATGTGTGTTTCCTTGATTTATAGAGATATATATAACATTTTAATAAGGAGAGGAGAGGCCTCTGGGTAATTTCTATGTTTCCATGGCAGATGTTTTTTAAAATGCTTTCTTCCCAAGGATAAACTCCTACTATAAAGGCTATCTCCACTCATAAATCACACTTACCTTTTTTCAGTTTAATTGAAGAACAGGAGGTACAGGAGCTATGTCTTAACTCACGTTCTTCAATGTAACAGTCAGGAGCCAGAAGAGAATATAGAAAATTTGCCCATGACCATGCTGCTCCGCTGCTTCTACTGACTGTTCCTAACACTCACTTGAATTCTATGCGCATACGTAGGTTGGTACCCTTTAAGAGAAGCCAGCTGTGCAGCACAGTTGTGGGTAAGTTCTCTGTTTTCCCTACTGGCTGTTGCAGGTTTTATTGAAGAATGGGAGGTAAAGGTTCGTACACACACGCGATTGCGGGTGCTGACCCGCAACACACGTTGTGTATGAATGACCGTTTCGGGCGATAATCGTGTCGTGTATGGGCACTTTCTCTGCCAAAACGGCCGGGCGGATCTTCAAATGAGCAGCCATTTCGGACGGTGCCCATACATGACACGATTATCGGGTGAAACAGCCTTTCAAACACATCGTGCGTCGCGGGCCGGCACCCACAATCGCACGTGTGTACGAACCTTAAGACTCCATTACCTCCCGTTCTTTAATTAAACTGAAAAAAGGTAAGTGTGATTTATGAAAGGAGAGACCCTATAAGTGGATCAACGAAAATGCTACTCCTTAAAGAATCTTTATTGTTATCTGTATTTGCTAATAGCTCTCCCCTAATCATTGCTGTAATGCAATTCACTGTATTCTTAGAAAAAGCTGTCCTGCATTGTTAATCTAGTAAAAGATAGAGAATTTACTTTACATTTGTTATCTTACTTCTCTGGCTTTTTGTTCCAGGAGTTAGAGAGGGTTTCTGCTGCATTAGGATACAGAAACCTGAAGGATTTCTTGGCCTCCCATTTAGATTATCTGGTCCTAGAGTGGCTTCAAATGAATGTTCCAGGATACAGAATATCCACATTCCCCTACAATTTGTTGAACTACTCCACTCTCAATGAGTTTTACAGGTAGAGTTAGTTAGTTAGTCAGACAGCCATAAACAGTGTGATCCTTTTATAGGCTATGTTCACTGAAATAAGTAACATGGTTTTATAAGATTCTACAGATGAAATAGAGGATAGTCTTACCTCTTACTTTAGTACTGAAAGCAGCAGCTCTGAAGTTACAGAAATAGCCAAGATCGCACTGCACACAGGGCTTACCTCCATGTGGAGGTGGATAGCTACATTTAAAGGACAACTATACTGAAAAACTTAACTTTTAAAAAAATAAAAAGCACCTGAGGCAAGGAGATAGGATTGGTTATTCCCACCTCCCAGTATTGTTTTGTTGAGTAGCTACAGCACATACAGTTTTCATTTGCCAGGTTATGGCCCCGGGCCATTTCTATATTAAAGATAGTGCTAAAGCATTCAGAAAGACTGGCAGAATCAGTTTTCTTCGTCCTGCTACTCCTCATAGAAAGGTTATTTGGAGGTGAAAAGCACCAATCCTACCTCCCTTTATACGCACTATAGTTTCTCTTTAATGGAGATGGTTAACTACATTTTTATGGAAGTGGGTAGCTACTTTTAATGGAGATGGGTAGCTACTTTTAATGGAGATGGGTAGCTAGATTTAATGGAGATGGGTAGCTAGATTTAATGGAGATGGGTAGCTGCGTTTACTGGAGGTGGGTAGCTACTTTTAATGGGAGATGGGTAGCTACATTTTTATGGAGGTGGGTAGCTACTTTTAATGGAGATGGGTAGCTACTTTTAATGGAGATGGGTAGCTACTTTTAATGGAGATGGGTAGCTACTTTTAATGGCGATGGGTAGCTACTTTTAAAGGAGATGGGTAGCTACTTTTAATGGAGATGGGTAGCTAGATTTAATAGCTAGATTTAATGGAGATGGGTAGCTAGATTTAATGGAGATGGGAAGCTACATTTTTATGGAGATGGGTAGCTACATTTAATGGGGATGGGTAGCTACTTTTAATGCAGATGGGTAGCTTCTTTTTTATGGAGGTGGGTAGCTACATTTAATGGAGATGGGTAGCTACATTTAATGGGGATGGGTAGCTACTTTTAATGGAGATGGGTAGCTACTTTTGTATGGAGGTGGGTAGCTACTTTTAATGGAGGTGGGTAGCTACTTTTAATGGAGGTGGGTAGCTACATTTAATGGAGATGGGTAGCTATGTTTAATGGAGGGGGGTAGCTAAGTTTATTGATGGGGGTAGCTACGTTTACTGGAGGTGGGTAGTTACATTTAATGGAGATGGGTAGCTACATTTAATGGAGAGGGGTAGCTATTTTTTATGGAGATGGGTAGCTGCGTTTACTGGAGGTGGGTAGCTGCGTTTACTGGAGGTGGGTAGCTATGTTTAAAAGGTGGGGTAGGTGGTGATTTAAAAAAAAGTGTAGAGTAGATAAGGAACGGAGACTTCAGGGTAATTTCCATGGTTCCATGGTAGCCCTTTAGGAAATGCTACACCTTCTAAGAGGCTTTACCAAGCTTGTAACCTTTAGACTAAGGTCCAACTCTGTTCAATAAGCCAATTTTGTGCATCACATGAGACACACTGATAACAGAAATTCTATTGTTTGTGTGTGCCCACATAACAAAACAAAAAAAACATCATATTTTGACAACACATGCAACATTTTAGTACTGATTCATGTGTGCTTCCCACCACTCACATTGCAATTTTTGTTGCGGTGCAGTGGGACCTTAGCTTTAGGGCTAGGCCACACTGCTGCATTTTCTCACTCACTGCTATCTGTTTTCAGAACGTATGCGATCAACATTTGTTACGGATCACATGCTCTCTGATTGTGGACTATTGCACATATTGCAGCGCAAATGGACGATAATGGACGCCAATGCGTGTGTGCATTGCCGTTTGGCACAGGATGGTCTCATCCGAAGTCCTGTGTTATTTACTACTTTTGTGTATTTCACATGTCACTATGCAGGCTGAATTAAAGGTACATGCCTATTCTGTTAAAGGCAGAAGAGTTGAAAAGTAATCAGGCATACAAAGCATTGTTAGATGACCTGACTGCAATCTAATGTTTTTATTTGTATCTGATATTACATTGCAGATCTTGTTACAATGTCCTTATACCACATTTGGTGATACGAAGTGAATTTGAAGAGGTGAAGTCCATAGCTCAGAACATCGAGGAGGACTGGAAGGTTCTATTGGCTGATTGCTTTCCTAAAATTCTAGTCAACATTTTACCATACTTTGCCTTTGAATTTGCTGATGACACAGAGATGATGCGAAAGAGAGAGATTGCATCTAAAGTGTATGATCTGCTGCAGGATGAAAATTGTTTGGGCAAACAGGTACTAATTGATTGGAGTGTATTGTTTACAGTGGTCTGGGGCTGTGTTCTTTTGGGGTGAGATTTAAACTGTACTGTGTACATTGTAGACATTGAAATAAAGTTTAATCTGAAGTGATTAAAACCTGACTGTTTTTATAGCAAATCGACAACTTGTTTTTCCGAAACCTTCCAGACGTTGTGGTGGAGCTATTGATGACGTTACATGAAACGCCTAGCAGCAGTAACCAAGAAGAGAGAGGTTTAATCCGGTTCGCTAGGTAAGTTTGCAGCTTATTTTTTTAGTTATTGAGGAACCAATACATGTGAGTTATGACAGCATTAGGTAATAAAAACATTGAATACAATATTGTGACAAAAATGTGTGTCCTTTACCTTTAACATGAGAAGTTGGAGTGTCTCTCTCAGCCTGGCTGCCTGGGCCCCGCACCAGTCGTGCCATGTAGACTTTTGTTGGTGTTAGTTGGTTATGGAATTACTGTATCAGGCGAGTCCTTCCATATTGCCCATATTTTCTTAAATTTGTCCTCGCATCCCCTATGTCTATAGAGATGTTTTAGTAGTGGAAGATCATTATTAATCAGCCTGATCCATGGTTTAAGTTTGGGTCTTTTGTGACAGAGCCAGTGGAAGACTGTGTTTTTATTGTGCATAGAACAAAGCTGCCTGCAGGAATGAGTTCCCCAATGAGACATGGCAGTGGAGAGGGTCGTATAGGGTGTGGGGAAAGTTTGCTTAGTAGTCGGATTGCCCCTGTCCAGAACCGAGCTACTATCGGGCAGTAACAAATGACATGAGAGTGAGCTGGATTATTGATATTTAGGGCAATCGGCTGTTTCTGTTTGGAAATCTTGAGTTTGTCTAGGTGTAGTATGCCTGGAGGATTATTTTAAATTGTATCAGTTTGTTATTGACGGAGAGGAAGCGTGTGTGTGGTAGCTATTTCTACCCATTGCTCTCCATCTGCCTCTCCCACACAAGTGAACCATTTATTTTTGATATGTTTAAAGTGAGTTGAGATTTTGCCTGGATCAGGCAGCTATATAGGTGAGAGATTATTGCTTGTGCGGATAATGCCATTCACTGGATGCTTAGTTATAACTTGTAGGGGAGTGTACAGTATGTGTGTTCCTAGTGCATGACGCAATTGGAGGTATCCGAAGTGCATGGAGTTGGAGGGAGTCCTGTAGTTCAGCAAAAGGGATCATTATGGCCCTTTGTAATAATGTGTGCCACTTGTAGTTATACTGAAACTTTTCCACTGAGTCATTCCCAGAAGACCCTGAGGTTCCAGTAACATTTTGTTTTTTCATAGTGGAGTGTGTTCATAAAGTCCCTTCACACTGAGTAGCTTGTTAGTGTTGTGCCAAATTTTGTGTGATTGTTTGTGTAAGTGTGTTCCAGTATTAATAATATGTATTTTGGGAGCCTTAATGTATGCCATATATGGTCCCGATAGGTATGCTAGCATCATACAATCTGAAGCTGAATATATCTCTGCTGTGATGCCCAATACTATAGTTGTAAGTTGGGTAGGGCAAGTCTCCCCCATGGTTTTGGGTGCTTGGAGTTTGGTAGGTTAACCTTTTGTTATTCCATATGAATGACGTAATCAATCTGTTGAGTTTTTTGAAGATGGATTGTGGTCGATATGTTGGTGAGTGCTGTATAAAACATTACAACTTTAGGCAACTTTATTTTATTATCTGTTGGGTTCATGTTGAAACCATGTGTGTTTAAAGATCACATTTAAATCGCCTGGAGTGTGGGGCTGGTCAGGTTTAAATCACGCCACAGCCAAGATTTGTGTCGGGAGCATCTCAAAGACCAAATTAGCAAAAAGTTATTTTTTACACAATTTCTGCAAATCTGGTAAAATGCCATTGTCTTTTTTTAACTATACTCTTATTCAATTCTACATACTGAACCAAGCGTACTGCAGCGAGCGAAATAGAGACCAGATTCTAGCTGCCCAAGGTGTGGGACACTAGAAGCAGACACAATTCATATACTATGGGATTGCCCTTCAATTCAAACATACTGGCAAACAGTCAATAACTTTATGAACACTCATCTATCCCTATCAATACCATATAGTCTTGAGAATTCTGGACCCAGAATTATGGAACAAACACAAACTCACACCAGAAATGCCATACTGATAAAATGGCTGGCACCAGAGACCCCCACTATCCAAGATTGGATGCAACTAGTAAATAAAGATCTACCATACCATAGAATTCTATACAAACACAGAGGCTGCTCGGGGGAAATACCAGAAAGTCTGGAGTATATGGTAGGACTCAGACTCCACTGTTAATCAAATATAAAATGCCTTAATTATGTGGGTTCCAATGTACAGATATTTTCTTTATCTTCTGATGTTAACGAATAAGTAAAACAAGTTCCCTTTAGAACCAAGCTGGAGTTGCCTGAACCCCTCTATTGATTCTGTTGAATCCCCCCTCCCGGAGCCAGCCGGTCATGATTAAATCAGGGCAATACACAAATGTTACCAAAAAATGTATGTACTACAGTGATGTGATATTCAGACAAAATCCGACAACACACAAGAGGTATAAGTTAATTGTTTATTTACTCTTAGTAAAGTATTTCACTGTACATGCCCTTTAATTTATGAAAACATCTCTAAGGAATCTGTTTCACTGTTGTTTGGTTTAAACTGATACTAATTAATGTTCTCTGCAGATATAAAGATTTGTTTACCTTATTGTAGGGAACTGGATCCAGCCCCAAACCCTCCATATTTCCCATCCTCGGTTATCAGAGCGACCTTGCAGTACATTAGCAGCTGTCACAAAAGCAAAATGAAAAGTCTGGTAACAATTCTGTCTAAGACCCCGGTGAGTAGTTCTCTGTATGTCCCAGTCCATAAATTTAAAGTGGTTTGAAACTTTAAGAAAATGCATATGTTCATGACATGGATACACAGGGGTTTCCCTGTGATGTTGGCAGCAGCCAATCAGATGTAATCTCACTCCAGTAACCCGCTAAAAAGTTAACATCTGATTGGTTAATACAAATTAATAGTACAGGCAAACTTTCATGTCTTATTGTGTCGGCCCCTATGTGTGTCTGTTGATCAACGTGAGATTATGGGTTGCTGGTTTTAGTGTCTGCAAATAGCCATTCCAATTCTTTTTTTATTGCTGTTGTTGGTAATTGTGTTTCTATCTAACCAACTTAAGTATATTGGGTTTATTTTGTCTTTTTCGAAGGATTCATTTCAGAAGATTTTGCTGTCTATATGTAAGCAGGCAGGAAAAACCAACAATGTGTACAAAAAGCACCGCATCCTAACAATCTACCACCTCTTTGTCAATCTATTGCTTATGGAAATAAAAGATGGTTTAGGAGGCGCCTGGGCATTCGTCCTACGAGATGTTGTTTACACCTTAATCCACCATCTCAACAGCAGGTGTGTGTGTAGCAATGCACAGCTGGTGCACCTATTTATAATGCATACATGTGACGTAGAAATTACCCATCATCTGCAAAGCCATGTCCACATGTCCGGAAAGGGCAGTTTTTGTTTCTAGTTTGTGTGACAGGGATTGCAGTTCTATGCAGTTCTTTAAAGGAGAACTAAAGCCTATTTCCAGATTATAGACATTTTCCCCTTCCTGAGTTCCCACCAGCACATGAGAAATGATACGTGATCACAAACTTTAGGGAGGATTAAAGAAGGTTACTATAAAATAAAGCTTTTTATTGGTCTTCATTAAAATCAGGTTAGGTCAGTACAAGTCATCTTGGGAGTTTAAAAAGAAAATCACTTTAATAACATGGAAATCAAAACATAGGCTTAAGTTCTCCTTTAAGTTGGAATTGTGAGATGTGCAAGCACAATCCTTCCATCATCTCTGTGCAGTCAGATACAGTGAGAGCAAAATGCATTTCCAACCAATGTCTTATTATAGAGATAAAGGATAGGAAACGGAAGGATAAACTAGTGGCCTGAACTACATAACCAGGAAATCTACCCACCTAACTAGATTGTTAGCTCTACGGGGCAGGGACCTCCTTTCCTCTTGTGGCAAAGCTCTAGCACTTCCATTTATATAATTTATATATTAATGTACTGAACTATCTATGTATTTGTTCCCCTTGTATGACTTTATTGTATTTTGTTATTGCACAGCGCTGTGTCCCCAAGTGGCACTTTATAAATAAACTATACTTACATACAATAAATGGTGTACAGTAATTGTTAACGGTTAATTTTACTTTAAAGATTACTGAATATGTCTGTGTTATTGCCGAATACCCGCGCTGTACCATGCTATTGGGAATAGAATGTAAAATGTGCTGAATACTGTACAATATTTTTTAATGGTTCTGAGAATCCAAACACATATGTGACTTTAAATCCTCTTTCAGGCCTGCACAGTGTAGTACGGATGATGTTTCCACACGCAGTTCTTTGCTCTGTCTAGACCTGCTGCATCATGTCTGCCATGCTGCTGTCACTCACTGCGGAGATGCTTTGGAGAGTCATCTCCATGTTATTGTGGGTACATTAATACCGCTGGTAAACAGGAAGGAAGACATTCAAGAAAAGGTAAGTGGGTTTCTAGGATTTTATACAGGATGCTATGTTTACAGTAGGTTATTTCACGGAACGATACCCAGAAACCCTATCCAATCATTTCAGACAATATTTTATTAGGCAATAAATAGTAACAGTTTCTCTTGTTCTATCTGTAAATAATTATTTGTGTTACATAGACTGCTAGGGAAGAAGTGTAGTACAATTCAGAGAAGACTGTGGTTTTTTGTGCTACCTTTATAGATATTGGCTAATTTCTCAGTTTTTAAAGGATGATCTGACATTGATAGGATATATACATAAATTGCTACAGTATGCATAATTTTCATTAGAATCTGTAATTTGCAGCATTTTTACTCACTGCAGCATACTACACTCACTGGCCCCTTTTGTGTTCAATTACTTGGTACAACAAATAGCTAATTGACAAAATTGCCTGTGGAGCCAGGAATGAAGATAGAAGAAACTTGCCTTTCATGCAATCCTCTGCAGTCACACTGAAATTCCCGACTGCTTCCTGGTTCTGATTAACTATAGCGTGCGTGCATGATAATTCACACTATTGTTAATCAGAACCAGAAAGCGCTTGGGAATTTCAGTGTGACGGCAAAGGATCCTGTGAAAGGTAAGTTTTCTATATCTTCATTCCTGGCTCCACAGGCATTGATTGAAAAACAGAAGGTACTTAAAGGGTATCTATAGTGAAAAAACACATTGCCCCTTTGTAAAGTTAAATTCATGTCCTCTGTGCTGCCTTAATCCTATCTCTGTCAGTGACTTTGTTTAACCATGATGTCAGATCTCTGTGCAGTACTCCCCCCTTCCCCCTCCCCTCTGTTACCTCCTCCTTGTCTCAACTCCGGCTAACCGACAAGCTTATCATGTGCAGTAGGAATTAAAAGTTCAAAATCCTGAAAAACACACCCATGCACAGTGGCCAATAGAAAGCAAGCTGTCCTGGAGACACGGAAGAAGGAGATCAGTACAGTTTACGATCTCTTTGTGACCCATCATCAATCAGTGAAGTCTATCAAGAAGGGGGGTCAAGTGCAGCCTTATATCTACCATCAAAGCTACCTCACTCTCCCTGCTAATGCTGTTATCTCTATGTTTATTACAGAGCAGGGGGGGGGGATCAGTCACAGGGATTTGATTGACAGTCCAAGTAGGAGTAGAGGAATGCAATCCCGTATTCTTCTAACTGGTGTATCTCAGGACAGAGAGGGAATCTGGAAAAAGTGATGACACTCTGGGGGTTGGAGGGAATTATAGAACACATGGAAAGAAAGAAAAAAAAGTTCATTTTCCCACTATAGATGCCCTTTAATGTTAACTTAATGTTGTAGTTACCCAGAATTTAATGTACTTTTAAGGGTATGTTGTAATCATATTTGATTATAATTAAAGGGTATCTCCACTTGTAATTTTTGGAATTCAGTTTTATTGAAGAACAGGAGGTAAAGGAGGTGTGTCTTACCTCCCATTTAATAAAACAATCAGCAGCCAGGAGAGAAGTTAAAGATCTTACCCGCTCGCTCGCTCCCCCTGTGTGTAGTCTGACAGGTCCCAATGGACCTTTCCTTCTATGCGCATGGATCGGGCATGCACATAGAAGACGGAGTCCGTCGGGACTGAGACTACGCACAGGGGGGAGCAAGCGAGCGGGTAAGTTCTTTTCCTTCTCTCCTGGGTAAACAGTGTCTCTGCTTCCCACAGCTGCTACACCAGTTCTGGCCTTCCAGTAATGACTTTCTGGCTTGGTCCTGGTTTCCTCATTGGCGGGGGCGGGACTTCCTCCTCCAACCCTGCTTTTTCTCTCTCTTGCAGCTAAGTTTTTCCTTTTTATTTCCTTTTCTGTGTCTAGCTGCCTTATCTCCTGCTGGAGAGCTTCTATCCAATATCCCTAGCGTGTTTGGCTCTCTTCTCCTATTTAAAATTTAAAAAAACAATCTTCTCTCTTTCTTACCTTATTTCCTCTTCCAAGGAGAAAGTCTTGTCCTGCCTAGAGGCAGCTAAGACTGCCCATGCCTTTTCTTATGAATGTGTTCTGTGCCAGGAGAAGTTGCCTGCTGGTTTCTCTGGCCCACTATGTGCGCCATGCAGCTCAACCCAAGACCCCTAGAATGTGCAGACGGTATTTGCCAGTCAGGAACCCGAGTGGGCCAGAACCCTTCGGGAATCCACTGATTCTCTAAAGAATCCGCCTCTGGGGTCGGTGTTACCATCGGACTCTCTGGGGATTTCCCACCGGGAGTCTGAACCAGCCTGTGCTAAGTCTTTAACGACTTCAATGTCAGTTTTATCAGCTTCTATTTGCCAGGTCCTGCAATAAGTGACTCCGACACTCCCAGAGTGCCCAACACGCTGCAAGGCTCTTCACTACCATGTTCAGTCCCTACTGCAGGCAGAGGTTATTCCCCCAGCTCCGATAATTCAAAGATTTTGAAGTATTTACTCCAAACTTTTCCTAGTACTGAAGAAGGACTGCTTATTTTGCCTGGTCTTAGACGTCATAGCCCTCAACCACTATGTCCAAAAGTTCAGTTTAAAAATGGAATATTTACACGCAGTAACCCTGATCATCATACCTGGGGATTTTCTGCCATCTTTGGACATCCAGGATGCTTAACTGCATGTTCCCATCTGGCACAGTCACCATCGTTTCTTGAGATTCACCATAGGACACTGGTATTTCCAGTTTACCGCCCTGCCCTTCGGCCTAGCTTCGGCCCCTCTGGTGTTTATGAAGATCATGGCTTGTCATTCATCCATCCTTCCTTACTTGAACAACTTAAGGTGGCCATACACTACAAAAGGTTATTACGAACGTAATGGTGGTCTTAAACCGACGGATAATTTGATAGACATGTACAATGTTAATTGTACATAGATGTACCATACATATTGTTCAACATTCAATTTTTTGGTGATTAATATTGAATGTCGTCTATTGTGAGGTTGCATTACATTTAATCGTAACTTCAGAAAACACTATGATCGTTTTTCTAATCGACTTGAAAAAAGACTTTCCCGATCGTAATTACAATCAATATTACGATCTAATGTCGAAAAAGACTGGAAAATGTAAAATTTTTTGCCCAATCAATGGAAATGTTGGATTGTACATAAAACCGTCCTAATATATGGTCACCTTTACTCATGAAAGCTGCATCCTTTGAACTAGCAAGACAACAGGTAGCAATGTGCACCAAGATCCTGACACAATTCAGCTGGGTCATAAATTCAAAATAATCCTCCTTCAAACCGTCTCGTCAGATCTTATTCTTGGGAATGATGTTCGACACATCCCCTACACAAAGTCTTTCTTCCACAGGACAAAGTTTCCTCCCTGAAAATTTAGCCGCAAAGACCAAATCCTCCATGAAGATAACCATCCGCCAAGTGATGCGCATGATGGGGAATATGGTATCATTAGTGAAAGTGGTTCCATAAGCATTGTTCCACCTGCGTTTCCTTTTAGAGACAAAAGTCACTGGACTATCCGATTCCTTTTCCACCTCACATGCGAAAGTGCCTCACTTGGTGGACGTCAGAATCCAACCTCTCATTGGGAAAACAGCTGTGCCATCCCCCTTGAACAGTGGTGATGATGCATGCTAGCCTTCTGGGATGGGGAGCAGTGTTCAGCCTGTTAAAAATACAAAGCGGGTGGTCCCTGGAAGAAACTCTGCTTCCAAACAACATCTTGGAGTTATGGGCAATTTTTCTAGCCCTCTCATACTGGACCGGCACACTGGCAGGCAAGAACGTCTGCATCCAATCTGACAATGCCACGTCGTGGCTTACATAAATCACCAAGGAAGTACTTGAAGCATCATTGCCATGGTGGAATTGCACTGGATTCAAACATGGGCAGAACGATTTCTTTTCAGCCTTATCATCCATATACATCCCCAGAATCCTTAACGAAGAAGCAGAGTTCCTCAGTCGACACACATTCGACCCAGTGAAATGAGCCCTCCATCCAGAAAACTGTCCAACATTCCAACATTGTGCCAAAACACGGGATCCTCTAGCAGCCCTCAGAGACGCATCAGTGGTACCTTGACAGTTTCACCTGATATACGCCTTTTTCTACAATTTTTTCAAAATGTAAAGGGTTCCCGTTATATTCATTGCCCCTCAGTGGCCATGAAGATCTTGGTTCCCAGACCTTCTCGCTATGACGGTCGGAGAATCCTGGACCCTACCTCTACGTCCAGGTCTATCTCATGGCCCCTTTCTACATCAAGACCCTCAAGCCGGCTCCGTTTAACAGCGTGGTGGCTGAATCCACTATCTTGAGAAAGCGAGGTATACACAGATCGGTAATACCTACAATGCTAGCAGTGTGAAAAGCCAAGTATGGTATAATGGTATAGGTATGTGTTGCAGAGCACTTCGCAAGGTTTTCCCTCTAATAGGTTTGTTCTATCTAGAGGGTTCTCTGTTTTCTTCAAAGAGGAAACAAGAATGGCCTATCTGCAAGTACCTTGAATGGACAGGTTTTCGTCTCTTTCAGTTTTCGTTCATAGGAAACTTGCCAGCAGGAAAGGTATCCAGACCTTCTTACAAGGCGTAGCCCACCTCTGCCCTCCTTCCCCATCCTCCAGTACATCTTACTAGTTCTGAAGGCCCTTCCAAATCATCCGTTTAAACCTTTTAATTTCCTTATCCCTCCTTACTTGAAGAACTGTGTTCCTGATGGACGTCTCTTCTATCAGGAGGGCATCTGAACTGGCCATTTTGTCAGTGGAACCTTCATGCCTGAGTCATCAGTCAGAACAGGCTATATTTCGTCCCCATGCTTACGTTCTTCAAAAGTTGGTCTCCTCTTTTCATATCATCCAGAAGATAGTGGTTCCCTTTCTTCCCAGATCCTTCCTCTGCCAGAGAGCGCAAGTTACATTCTCTGGACGTGTTGCAGGTTCTTAGAATCGCACCCAAGGTTCAGTTTATCTCAGGCCTTGTTCATCCTCCTGGCGGGACGCAGACGGGGATCCAGGGCTTCGCCTCGGACTCTAGCGAGGTGGATCAATTATACTATTGTCCGCTGTTACTTAGCAGCCGGAGCTGTTCCTTCCTTGCGGGTTACAGCTTATTCTACCCGGGCGGTCGGGCATCTTGGGCAGCTTGTCATGGGGCCAGATATGTTTGGTGGCATAGTGGTCTTCCATCCACCCATTTACAAAGTTTTTGCGCTCTGTCCTGAGAGCTGTGAAGGTATAGGTATCATTTTCTTCCCACCTTAAAATTTCGGGACTTTAGGATGTTCCCAAGGTCTCCTGGGCTCCCTGCAGGCTGAAAGTTTAGGAAAGGGGATTTTTGTACTTACTAGTAAAATCCTTTACTTTGAAGCTGTAAGGCGGACCCAGGTACCTCCCTCCCTGGTTGACATGTTTATTTTTCAATTTACTGTTATTTCAGTTACTTTGACTTTTGCTCCCTCTTTGGGACTAACTGGAGGAGGCTTCCTGTGCTCAGATAGGTATACCCTGAAGGGGGAGGAGCAACAGAGCCTCACTTTCTTTGTTTTAAGTGCCTTCTCTCCTGGAGAATAGAACATAACCCCAACGTCTCCTGTGTTAGGGCTTCAGAGATAAGGATTTTACTGGGAAGTACAAAAATCCTCTGTTTTTTGATTGTCAATTACTTTAGAGAATCCTTGTATGACCTTTCCAATATAAAACCTGTATCACTAGCAGAATAATGAGTTATGTGTATTGTTCCTTCAATATACAGGTGTGCGACTTGCTAACCTTTCTGGTGATAGAAAACAAGGGCAATGAGAATCTTTATCACACTATCAAACGTTTGGATCCTTTCCCTGACATTCCTGTTTTTAAGGACCTGCGCCAGGCCCATCTTAAAATCAAGTACAGTGGGGGCCCATTCTCCCTCCTAGAGGTATCTACCTATTGTATGTATTTTACACACAGAACTATACGATTATCTGTTTTTTTTTTTTAATGAGGAAACAAAATGCTTATTACTGTAATTCTGATCTTTCACCACAAAATAGAAATAGAATGTTAAAACAACTTCAACTCTTGCACTATATCAGATACCCAAAGTCTCCATCCTCTATGGCAAGATTGCCGGCCTGAGCCTTGCTTAAAGAGAAGTTCCTTTAAGGACATCTATTACAAAGTAAAGTAGTGTGGAAGGTGGGAGTCGGCATTCCTACCTCCCAAAACTATTTCTTTGCAGAGGAGCAGCTGGAAAAAGCTAATTTTGTAACAATCTTCCTCTCATCTGTCCAGTCTGTTCCCCTGTAGTACCCTATTCTTACCACTTACTGCACACATTTCTTTGGAGCAGTGGCACTGTAAAGGAAATGGCACCTGAAACTAAATACGGTACCTCCAGTGTCTCTCCCTTCCCAGCGCAATTCTTTATATGCCTTTTTTATGTGAATTATATCACAAATTAAGTATATTTTGCCATTACACGACAGAAGTTTCAGCTATCGGCACAGTACATTTAAATATTAAACTTTGCAGTTTGCCTTTAAAGGGTGAATCCACCTATAAAATAAAGTTTTGCTGTAGTGTAGGGGACTCTATCCCACCTCCAACTGCCATGTTTGTTTGCTAAAAAAATCATCAGAAAGGTACTTGCATCACTTTGTTCCCCCGGTATTCTGATCTGGCCCTCTGCTTCCAGAAAATTGCAAGCGGGGGGCCAGACTGGCAGATGCGTCTGTGATTGGCTGAGAAGCAGCCAATCACAGATGCAGATGCCGGCAGTACAGAATGCTGGGGGAACAAAGTGATGTAAGTACATGTGGGCTCACTTTTTTTTTTTTTTAAAAGTGGAACTGAAAACTAGTTCTTGATCAAAAACTATATCCGCTTTCCTTCCACCAGGAGATCCAGCAGTTTCTCTCTGTTAGTGTGTGTGATTCCCTCCCTCTCACCAGACTGGAAGGGCTAAACGATCTCAGGAAGAAATTAGAGCAACATAAGGATCAGATAAAAGATCTTGTGGGAGATTCCCAAGGTAAGTGCGTCATTCCCTGGAGGTGGTCTCTGCTCCTACTCTATAGTTCTCACTCTGCCTAAAATGGCTGATTCCACAGAGTTTTCTTGGGGGGCTTGGAGTAACCCACGGCACCCGCGAGTGGGCAGGGCTTAGACACCTGTGGGTGGGCGGGGCTTAGGAACCCGTAAGTGGGTGGGGCTTGGGCACCCACGGGGGGCAGGGCTTAGGAACCCACGAGTGGGCGGGCCATGACACCCACGTGGGGCTGTAAGATAATGGGCCATGGGGGGACTGCAACTGGAGGGACCATGGGGTCCATGAGTGGGAGGGACCAGGGGGACTGCAAAGGGGAGGAGGAGACACAGGACAGATTGACTGACAGTTTCAAAGCAGGAAGTGCAGGGGACCTGGTGATGCTGCTGCCATATCCCACACAAAAATGTAAATATCTTCAAAACTATGCAAAATAAACAATGGAAATAAATTTCAAAAATTCTCGGGAGCAATTCCTATCAATTTACCTCAATTAACCTAAATTCATTTTTGGACCACAGTTCCCCTTTAACTATAAGAACTTTTATTGAATCTCCCTGCATGTCTACTTAAAGCTTCACTTGTAGATGACCATGCCCGGTGTAAGATTACTAGAGATCACCAATGTATTTGTGTGTATATAACTGAGCATTCATTTTACTTTTTTTCCCCCCCTATCAGATGCCCCCCAGGGCAGTGACATTGCCAGGCTAGTAGTCAAACTACTACAGCTCTCAAAAAACGCAATTCATCAGCCCAATGGGAAGGAAGTTCTTGGTAAGACCGTGTATTATTTACTGGGGATTTTGGGATGCAGCAGATATTTTAAAAAAGTTTTTAACCTATAATTATGCAGTGTTACTTACATAATCCTATAGAAACACTTTATAGAAATATTTGTGATGTGGTGCAGGACACAAAGTTATTTTTTATGAAAACTGGCAGAGGGAACTATTTTTATTATTGTAAATTAAGGCTGAGACCACACTGATTAATGGCAACACGTGTGAAAAGCGTGCGTGCATTTCACAGCGATTTATCGTCTGTTTGTGATTAAATCCGCACAATAATCTTCAATAGCAGCGCATACAATCCACAAACAAAATGGTGATTGCATGCACTCCAAAAATGGATTGCAGTGGGAATGGGAAGGATCACTTTGCTCCTTTACCTCCCTACATTATTGTAAATTATCTTTTTTCTGCCATTTATGATGGCTGGGGAATACACTGCAAACTTACCTTTTCTTTGTTTGTATTTGAACTGGGTATGGTATGGCAGCAGATGTAGAGATATGTATAGAGAGGTAAAAAGCTCAGTCTGGGAATTTGCAGCTGTAAAATTGCTGCTTTTTGCTCAGATTTCTTTCCCAGATTTATTTGTTCTCATTATAAATGAATTACAGATTGTCCAGCTAATAAATTAAGGGGCAGAATCCTATCACATTCCTTCTTTCTATTTTTAGAGGCTGTGGGTAGTTGCCTTGGAGAATTGGGACCTATTGAATTTTCTACCATTGCTCTTCAGCACAAACAAGACTCTCTTCATTACAAAGCAGTGGATTGTTTTGAAGGAAAAGATTTTCAGTGTGTGGTTGTCATGTTGACATTAATAAACAATGCCTTGACAGATCACTGGTGCGTATTAGTACTTTTACTTGGAGTCCATGTATGAAAGGCAGTCCGTGGAACTAAATTATCCAGTAACGCAGCATGGGATAGCATTGCCATTTGTTATAGCAGTCGCATTATTGTGTTATTCATGGCTTATTCAGTACTAAGGACCAATGATAGCCATACACTGGCCTAGTATAAGGTCAACTCTGTGTTGAATTTTTAATCAACCTAAATATTGGTCAGTCCAGCAGATGTTTCTACAAGGTTCCCTGTTCTGGACCATTTATTTGTGTGCAAAGGCCATTGTCCCAGGCAGTTGTCAGAACATTGTCAAGTAGTTTATAGACAGTCAGCTGAGTGAATAACTGATATAATTTCTAGGCTTATTCCCTATTAGTGATCCTGTTCACACTAGATACACAAAAGCAGATATTGCTGACTGACCAATATTTCTGTTTGCCTGTCGGTCGGCCAAAAATATAGACAGTATAGGTCGTTCTATTATCTGAATTGGACTGCATGTCTGTAGTTCACAGTTGATTGTGTGGTCTCCTATGGACATCGGTGAACTGATGGCCGTGGTGACTTTCAATACCATTTCGGCCTGACTTACTGGTCAATAGAGGTGAACGGTCAAAAAATCGGGCCGATTATTCCTAGCCTTACAGTGCACATTGAATGGCTGCCTAAAGTGGATGATTAAATGTGTGGGTGGGACTAGCAGCAGTGTGCATTCTGTAAGAACATTTAAACATTGATAGATCTAAGCTAGTGTCTAACCAATAAGAAACACTGAGTATGACTTGTCTTCCATCAGCATTCAGGTTCGATCTGCTGCTGCTTCTTGTTTAAAAAATATCTTGGCAACTAAAAGCGGCAGTACGTTTTGGGAGTTTTGTAAAGATAAAGGGGACCCAATGCTTGTGTATCTACAGCCTTTCCGTTCTCCAAAAAAAAAGGTAGGTATTGTTAATCATAACTTTATTTATAGGCAGTGCGTGACTAGATAGAATGTCGGGGACAGATAGAGGCAAACTCGGAAATATATAAAGATTTTATAACTGGAGATTTATGTTTTCTTATGTATTGTAGTTTCTTGAATTTGAAGATGTTCTGGGTCCTATGGAAATCCTGGATGATCCTGCGGTTTGGCTACCACAGAATGGGAGTCACGAGAGCTGGATAAAGAACCTGACGTGTGCATTGCTGGAAAGTGGAGGGGTGAAGAGTGACGTGCTGCTGTCACTAAAGCCACTGTGTGAGGTGAGCTGATCACCTGATTGGTCACACAAAAAAGCTGATCCTGAGCTGAAAATTGCTTTGTGGAATTGCTGCAAAATCAGCTGGAAGAAAAATAAGTTGTCAATTTAATATTCAGGGGCAGCTGTATTAAACCAGATTGCTGTACTGTACTATACTGACACATTATTAAATAGAAAGGGAAAGTTTAAGTATAAACATTGAATTTGGTTTGAAAGGCCACATTTTGGAAGGGAATGTGTGTGTTTGTGCAGCAGAATTTAAAACTCAATAATGGCAATGATGAGGACATTGTTGTTTTCTCTTTCAGCCTAGGGGGACCCAGGCACAGCAGGGGTTAAGTACTCCACCTCCAGGCGCGGACACTTGAAATTTGAAGACTTCATGGGCGCAGGTGCTCCTCCCCTTACCTTATATAGCCCAGCACCAGGAGCCTGCTTCAGTTCTTCAAGTGTCCGCTCAGGAGTTGGACTACTACTCCCATCTGCACAGATAAAATCTCAGAAGAGGATGGTAACAACTGGACCCTTTCTATTTCCAGTTTTCCCACACCAAACAATTTTTTGGCAGTAGTGGGCTGTTCACCCACTCCTAGCAATGCCACTGACCTGCCTAAGCAGCAAGGTGTGACTCGTGTACGATCGCCCAGGAAACACCTCCCCCTTCCAATTCAGCCGACCAAGAACCCGATTGGACTAGGTCAATCCGTGAATCTTTAGATTCACTTAAAAATACACCTGCAGGGTCTACTCAAGACGCAAACCCTCAGGGGATTAAGAACCGGCATGGGCTAAGTCGCTAGCCTTTTCCGTGTCTTCTGAGTCTGCTTCTATTTCACAGGTCCTACAATCCAGACAGCTAATGACTTCTACCAGGGATTGCAGACCTACTAGATCACAGGAGCCTGCCTCCTTTACGGTCAAGGAATCAACTCAAGAGGATAACAACATCTCCGAGGAAGGTGAAATAGATTATAATGCTCCCGAACAGGAGCCTAAGACAACGTTTACAGCGGACGCTGTCAAATCACTAATAAGGTCAGTGCTTAGCGCCCTAAACATTCAAGATTCAGAATCCCAGGAAGACCCCTCCAAAACACTTTTTTCCCGAGTTAGGAAATCCTCGGTACAGTTCCCCTCCTACGAACAACTGGATAAGATCGTTTTCCAAGAATGGTCTTTCCGGGCTTCCGTAACAGTGACTCGTAGGATCCTATGGCTAAAAGCATGGGCTGCCGACCATGCTTCCAAGAGAGCCCTCACCAACCTTCCCTTCTCAGGGGGACAATTATTCGGGCCAGAGTTAGAAAAGATAATTTCTCAAGCAACAGGAGGAAAGAGTACTTTCCTCCACCAAAACAGGGCTTGTAGGCTTCCCACTTTTCATAGAAACACGTTCTTTCGGCCTTTTCGTTCCTCCCCAAGATCCTCCTTTGAGAACAATCCACAGGCCCCTCCCCCAAGAAGAGGCCCCTCCTGGCCCGCCAAACAAGGCTCCTTTCGACCTATGGGAAATTAAACCCAAATCAGCATGACTATCCTTCCAAGAATAGGGTAGGAGGTCGACTGATATTTTTTTCACGAGACATGGAATTGCCCATCCACGGACGCCTGGACTCTAAACGTCATCTCTCACGGTTACTACATTTTCCTCCCTCCCACCAAACCGCTTCTTCCCTTCCAATCTTCCCAGGTCACCACTCAGATGCAAAGCTCTCAAAAAAGCCATAAAATTACTCCTATTAGCAAAAGTAAGAGTACCAGTTCCAATCACCCACATGTTTTGAGGTTTTTACTCCATCCTTTTCCTAGTTCCAAAAAGGATGGCTCTTTCCACCCGGTTTTAGATCTGAAAGAGGTAAACCAGTATGTCAGTCAATCTCGCTTCAAAATGGAGTCCATGAGATCGGTTATTTTAGCCATAGAACCAGGGGACTTTTTGGCATCCCTCGATATTCAGGACACTTATCTATAAGTCCCCATATGGCAGGGCCACCACCTTTTCCTCAGGTTCGCTATCGGAAACCTCCATTACCAATTCACAGCCTTGCCCTTCGGTCTATCCTCAGCGTTTTTGCCAAAGTAATGACCTGCCAAGCAGCCTTCATTCGCCTTCAAGGCATTTTTCTTCCATATCTGGGTGACCTATTAGTCAAGGCCCCCTCCTTCCACCTGGCATCAAATCAGGTCAACTCATGTCTCCAAATACTAACTTCCTGGCTGGATAGTCAATCGACGCAAGTCATCCCTCCTTCCCAACTACCACATGACATTTTTGGGAATGTTGTTTGACACTTCCCTTCAGAAGATATTTCTTCCCCAGAAAAGAGCAGAAAAAGCACTCAAGCGTCTGGCTCTCCAAGCCATATCCGAACCCTTAATCTTGGTTCGCCAAGCTATGAGGCTAGTCGGGAAGATGGTGTCAACCATGGAGGCAGTCCCATACGCAATGTTTCAATAACAGCCTCTCCAACTCCACTTATTAACAGCATGGAACAGGTCTCTGGAATCTCTCAGTTTCAGAATCTCTCTCCCCCCTTCAGTCAGATTTCTCTCGTCTGGTGGACGGAGAATGCCAATCTCCAAAAGGGGAACTTCCTTTGTCTCCCTCAGTGGACAGTGGTGTCCACAGACGCGAGTCTGTCAGGGTGGGGGGCAGTTTACGGGTCACAGATGACTCAAGGTACTTTGTCCCCAGAGGAATCTCGCTGACCAATCAATGTCTTGGAACTTCGAGCCATATTTCTGTCTCCCTCTTGTTGGACCTCTTCCCTAACAAACAAGTTTGTTAGAATTCAGTCAGACAACACCACCGTGGTGGCATACATCAACCACCAATGGGGCACGAGCAGCAACCTGGCCATGGAGAAGTCTCACCGGATCCTCTCATAGGCAGAACACAACATCCCCGCCATATCGGCAATCTTCATCCTGGGAGTCCTGAATGTGGAAGCAGACTTCCTCAGCCGACACACTCTGGACCCAGGGGAATGGTCCCTTCACAAGGAGGTTTTCTTGGCCCTGACCAATCGGTGGGGGGTACCAGACATAGATATGATGGCATCACGTCACAATCACAAGGTCCCCCTTTTTTGCTCAAGAACACGAGATCCCCAGGCATACCTAGTGGACACACTAGTCATTCCATGGACATTCCGGTTGGTATATGGCTTTCCTCCGATAGCCATGATCCCGCGAGTACTCAAAAAGATCAAACTAGAACAGACTCCAACAATATTCATCGCCCCCAGGTGGCCAAGAAGATCTTGGTTCCCGGATCTACTAAAAATGTCAGTGGAGGATCCATGACCTCTACCTCTTCGTCCGGACCTCATCTCTCAAGGCCCTTTATTTCATCTGGATCTCAACTGCCTCAGTTTGACGGCAGAATCTTCAATCTTAAAGAATAGAGGTATTCTGTTGTCAGTCATACCCACCATGTTGGTGGCACAGAAACAGTCTTCCTCTAAGATTTATCATCACATCTGGGCAAGATATGTCACTTGGGCGAACTCTAGAAGTTTTTATCCTTGCACTTTTGTACTATCCGATAATCAGCCTGTGCATGGGCCCTTTATCCGGCGAAAAGGCCGTTCGGTTGGGGATCGTTGCCCGACCGACCAGCCACTTCGGCCGATAAAGGGCCCATACATAGGCCCATTATCGCCCGAAACGAACGTTCGGACACATCGTGCGTCGCAGGTCTGGACCCGCGATCACATGTGTGTACGAGGCTTAAGAGGTGTTATAGGAAATGCCCAGGGTAAGGGGCTATATCCATTTATAGCCATTTTCAGGCACGTAGCAAAAATTTGTTTGGGGGGTGGACATACCTTTTAATCCTACCTCCCTGTCCCTGGTTCTTTTCTTTTTTTAAAAAGTAAATATTTATATTGAAGTTGTCCTTTAATTTGTCTTTATCTGATGACATAATCCTGTTATATGTGATGTTTGTAGGTGAAACCTGATTTCTGTCAGGCAGTTGTGCCATATCTAATCCATAACATTCTGCTACATGATGCTAAGCAAACATGGAGGCCTCTTCTTTCGAAGAATATCCAAAGCTTTTTTGCATCGTGTTGTCGATCTGCAATGACTTCAAGTAGATCGGCTACACCTGCAAGTTCTGATTCAGGTACTTTCCATTTTATAATGTCCAGGTACATCAATGTTATTTTTGGGAGCTGGTCAAGTGAACTCACAAGCCAATGTTACAATAGGATAATCAGGAAATATAGCAGCACACACCATATAGAAAACACAGTACACGAGCTTCTTTATTCTAACACGCAGGTCTGTCTAACATGTTTCCAGCGGATTCCTTTGCCTAAGAGCAGGAATCCGCTACCGTGTGTGCTGTCTATCCGGTGTATGCTGTTTTCTTTCCTTGTTGCCCTATTGTTACATTGGATATTGTTATTATTAAAGGGACAGTTCAGTTGAAATTATCAATATTTGTTAAATTGTTAGTTTGTGTAATGCCTCCTTAGTTATTTTACATATTCTCCATTTTGAAAAATCAGTTGATTTCATACCCTTTGCTGTTCCCTGCTGTTGACATTAGTGAGCTGACATTTCAGGTCCTTCTTCTTCCCAGCATGCACCACATCCTTGGAATCTTCCTAACAGTAATTTCTACTGATTGGCTGTTGGATGGGTCAAACATGCTCAGATCTCTCCTGAGCAACTGAATCAACACAGGTGCTGGGTCAAGGGCAAGACCACAACGGTCTCTATTAGGGGTCCTGCAAACAGGAAGCCAGTATTTCAGTTGCATTTATTTATACACCAACAAAATGCTGAATGGGCAGATTAAGGTAATTGGGATGAAAAAAATACTGCTCTTTTTTCTGAAAAGCATATGTATTTGCACTGAACTTCCCCTTTAAGGATTTATATAGTGCCAACATCTTCCGTGGTGCTTTACATTAGCATAGTCATACATTACATACAAGGGTAATACATATCATATAAAGTCATACATATTACATACAAAGGAAATGCATAAAATATAAGTACACAGACTGATAAGTTATTTACAGCAATACAGTGATACAATTGAAGAGAGGTAGCGAAGGGCCTGGGACAGGCAACACCTGGGCAACTTGATGATTTTTGGATAAGAAATATTGTGGATTGAGGTTATATACACCCAGACCACTATAAGTCCTTAGTACACATACATTACATTTGTTTCTATAATTGAGGGGACTCACATAGGGTTAGAGATAATTGGTTTTCACATAACAAAGTCCTCCCTGATATAAAGCCACGGTAAAATGATCAGTGTTCCATTGAAATGGCTGAAACGTAGATTAGAGCCGGATTAGGACTTTTGCTCATTAAACTTTAGTCTTGCGCAAATGGGAAGCAGCCCTAATAATCTATGGCAGAATCCCTTTTAGTGATTACGGTGCCACTAGCCACAGAGCACCGTGGAATTGGAGAATATTTGGAAAATAGTTTGTTAGTAAAAGTGTTTTGTAATCCTTTTAACAATAGTGACTAATCGCTGGACTCTGTCATCTTTAACATTTCTTTCTTGATCCTTGTCAAAGACAAGACCCTACTGTACATTTACCAGTTTACTAGTTTAGATATAAATAAAACATTTAAACTTAGTGTATTGAAAGCTGTTATTGGAACCATGTGTTTTTCAGTTTTATTATCCTATCTTTAGATTATACAATTATTGTTGTGTATTATTGTCTACGACTACATTCTTATCTGAAGGACAAATTAATGTCAAAACAAATGAAACTGTACTGATCCTCTACAGTCCTGATTCATGATATTAACATCTTTTTATACAAGTGCTTACCTAAACTGTGGTCTGGTCATACAATGTTTTCTACCCATACTCCCCTGCAGCATCAGTACACCAAATCTGAAGTCATTGGTTTTTACATTATGAAAATAATAATCCTATAAAATCACCTTGCCCATACAAACTATAATGTCATAAATATACTTGTATCAATGAATCCCAGTACAATCATTTTGATTTTCCAGTGACCATTAAAGTAGATCATTAAAGGGCAACTGTGGTCTCAAAACAAGTTAGGGTTAAATGAAAGCGTGCAGTATTTCCTTTACACTGAGCCAACAATCACATCTCTGGCTGGAGCCTGTAAGAAATTACATTGGGGTGAATGTTCAAACTTCCTGCTTCCAGTAGGTTCAGTGACATCACGTGACCTCTGCCGGCCCTTTTCCCCCGGGGAGAAGCATGCTCAGTTAAGACTTATTGCTGGGGAAATCAGGAAGTACCACATGGCTAAAAACAGGAGGAGTTCAACCAGGAAGTTACATTGCTGAACTTTTGCAGCAATAACTTCTCACAAATTTTATCTAGAAATGTGATTTAGGTTTTATTTTGAAGGTACGATGGAAAGCTTTTTATGTCATTTTCACTAGTTTGGAAGAATTGGAGACCACAGTTACCCTTTAAGACTAAAATTTACCGGTAGCACAGACACAGCATTTTATAATCACCGGAATGCATCCTTTATCTGCCAATTCTTTGTAGGAACGTTTAAATCAAAGCTACTGACAAAGTAAGCCTTTTAGTTACATGTTATTTTTCCATTCAGAATCTGAGGGGCTGATACGGAGCAATGTGGACATTGCTTCCCGGAGGACCTTGCTTAGTGTGGTGGAATACTTAAGGAAACAAAAAAGGTATAACGCATCATTTTGTGTTATTTGTTACTTTTCATGTTGTAAGGAACAGAACAAATGCTTATACACCATCAAGAAAGAATTTTTTGGTTGGTTAATTAGGGGTAGAATTTTTCCTGTGTTTGCTTGCCACATATTTGCTATGCTTGTAAATAACTAGCAGTGACTGATATCTTACCTTAGGCCAACACAAGGAACAACTTTTGATGACAATTTCTGGTTGGACTTAGACTACCTAGAAGTGGCCATGGTTGTCCAGTCCTGTTCCGCCCACTTCACTGCATTACTGTACTCTGAAATCTATGCCGATAAAATAAAGCAGGATGGAGAACAGCAGGCAAGGTAACAACTAACATGGAAGTGTTCTGGGGGAAAATAGGGGGGTTCAATTTTGAAAAGTGACAGGAAGTATATTTAAATAAAAGGTCAGCATTTCTGTATACAATTAAACTGCATGTGTTAAATGATACTTTGATTTGTAACATCTACTGGTAATTGTTTAATGCCATGTTTTGGTGTATGTAAAGGCCTTCTGAGATGTAATGATGAGTTCTAGTTTTAATTAATTAACAGTAGGGATAACTTTAATTAGACTATTTTGGAATGTGAGGTTAACACTTTCAATGCCAGCAGAATTTTAACTTGTGTGCGTCCAGTGCCAAAGGAATTCTCAACTTTCATTCGGCACATTTGTTTTGAATCCCCAGAAATAAAGAAACATTCAGGGTAATTCAATAAAAGTTCTTATCGTTTAAAATGGTGCTAATTTTGCCCCAACCAATCAGATGTTAGCTTTCAAATGTTAAATAAGTTCTGATTGGTTGGGGCAAAATTAGCACCATTTTAAACGACTATTCCTTTAATGTGTTGATTGAAGACTAGGAGGTTTAGGAGCTATGCCTTACCTTCTGTTCTTCAATCAATTGACCAAGATCCCCGGACAAAGATAGATATTTACTTTACACGCGATCCTCCACAGCAGCATTGAAAAATCCCAACCGCTTCCTGGTTTAGATTAACTATAGCGTTTAGGCGCACTGTAGTTAATATGAACCAGGAAGCAGTCGGGGCCTGTCCGTTCTGCTGCAGAGGATTGTGTGTAAGGTAAATATCTTCGTCCGTGGATCCTGGTCCATTGATTGAAAAACAGAAGGTAAGGCATAGCTCCTTAACCTCCCAGTCTTCAATCAATACATTTAAAGGAATAGTTCATTTTCAAGTAAACTATTCCTTTTAACATGAGAGATTTTTAGAAACTACAGACCCCCTGGATTATATTATGGTGTAAGTTGTGAGCAAAATGCAGATACTCGGACACAGCTGTTTGTTAATTGGAAGTTTTTCTCCTAGTATTTTCCATTTAAATCTGAGACACAATCAAACATAAATTTCAGAAAACAACTATACGTGAAAGCCAACATTAATATGAGAGTATAAACTCTCCTTGATAAAATGATATGCCACATATATGGGTGAACACAGAGACATTGTCACCAATTTACCCCAAATGGGACCAATGCATAAGTGTAATTACAGAAATAAAAATCAAAATGCTCTGTATTCTGAACATCTCCCAATTTTTCAAACTAATGACCCCCCAAACTATATATGTTTAAAATCTACACACCTGAATATCAAACAGCCAAATGCCCTGTATCAAACGGTGTTCAATATGAATAGGTGTACACAGATACATAGCCACCAATTATTCCAACCAAAAATAAACTGCTCTTTTTTTTGAACAGCTTCCAAACCCCTAGTACAAATCAAAACGTCTACTAAATATCAATCTCCTACATGTCATCTCCTATAAAATGGTACCCCACATTTATAGGTGCATTAAACCACTCTACCTTTAAAATGGCAGAAACAATCTATTTTAGCAAAATAGAAACATTCTGCTGTTTGATATGTGAAATTCAGACATGCAGCAAAATGATACTTATTCTTTATGTGCAGCCCTGGGTCAAAAAACAGTCAGATTACAGTGTTGAATATACATTCAATAAAATGAATACTAAGAAATTATTCATGTGCCTAAGTATAATGTGTCCAATTTATTGCTTGCCAAATTGTGATGCCCAGAGTGCCCAAGTGTACCATCAGCGCCTATACCCCAATCTACAGCCGCTGTCTTCACCTATAGACTAGCCCCCGATCGTCAGGAGACTTGTCGCGCCTTGCGGTACAGGGTTACCCCCAGGTCTTAGAGTGCAAGGTATAGACGCTGAGGCCAGGGTATACTCTGGAAAAACGGAACACCAATGGAGCTGAACAGGGACTGGAAGACAAGAAGAGAACAAGAATACAAGGAGAATAATGATAATAAGAAAAGACAAAGAACAAGACTTGGCTACTAGAACTAGACTTTGGCAACTAGAACAAATAGCAGAGACCACTAGCTTGGCTAACCAAAACTGTAACAGGTAAGATAAGGGCATATATAGAGCAGAGGAACCAATGGGGAATTGGAATGGACAGAGCCAGATGCAGGATTGGACCATTTGAATTCATTTGGATTTTCTCCGCCCCATTTGGGAACTACAGGAGCGGAGATGATAAGTAGAGGTGCCCGTGCGTTTCCGCACGGCACCACAAAATTGAGAGGCGCGAGCACGCCGGATGATGATGTCACCCGCCGAAGCCGCCACAGACTGCTCTAGAGATTCCCAAAGATGCTGTTCGGCAAAGGGAGCGCGAGGCAGTTAAGCGCCGCCGTCTGACATTTATGTTATTTCACTGTGTCGTGTGTACATGCAAAACATCAGCTTCGTTGTGTCCGGAAAATTTCCCTTTAGGCGTGATCGGCTCCCTGTATGTGTGTGGCAGTCACAAACAATCTCACTATACTTTATATAGGGCGAACACTTGTAAGTGTGTGTTGCCACATCTTTGAAAGCATCTTTCAAAGATTGGTATTGTGTGTACCCAGCTTAACCTGCATTTGTGAATGGATCTCTGAGATCCATTCACAAATACTAAAGTCATCTGTCAGTACTGCTTCCTGTACGAGACTACCATGGCTTCTTTGGGGGATTTTTTTTTCTCCTTTGGCACTGATGAGAGGATGAAAACCGTGATTTATTATTTACATTTTACTACAAGTTACAGATGTTCTATTCACAATCATCATCATCTTTATTTCACCTCAAAATAATTTCACATAAAATATGGCACTAGTGGGTGTAGATTAATAATAGTCCCTGTCACTATTTCAAGCCCTGGGCATGTAGATCCTTGTATGTTCTAGTATTTCTACCTCCAAATACTGTGTCCTACATTGACAAAATTACAAGTTACAGATTTCTTTGTTTCTGGTCAATACTGACAGACCTGTATCCAGTGCTCGCAAATGTCTGAAATTTGATGAGGGAAGCCAAACTCTGGATATTACCAGTCTTAGTGAGAAAAGCAAAGAAGAGACTGGGATAAGTTTACAGGTAAGTGGAACTGTATGATAACATTACATTGTATATGTATATTGTTATTGTACACATAAATAAGTTTTATTTATATCAACAAGAGATGGTTATGAAAGTGCTGTACATTGAAGTTCAAGGAATGAGGGTCTAATCTCAAGGAGCTCACAATCTAATTAAAATCTCTTCTGTTTAATTCCACTGCTAGATCCTTCCCCCACTTCTCCTCTTCTTTCCTGGCCATATTGGCCCATTCTGTTGATGTTTCAGGGGGTGGATTGCAGGTTATTGTTATTATTATTGTGGATTTATACAGTGCCAACATCTTCCATAGCACTTAACAATTACATGGAGGTTGCCAGCTGGGTAGAATTTGCCTATGTTTGCCTTCAGGTTTTGTGGTTTAATTGGAAAGGAGAAACTTGAGTGGTTTGCATTTTATATTACTGAGTGATGATAGCTCAGTGATAACATTGGTATAGTTAAGTACGTTCCCTGGATCCTTGTCTGTAGCGTGTTCTAGATCCAAGGGATTTGTCTGCTTTCTTCTTTTGACTCTCATTGCAGACCCATTTTCTACTCTTCCTCAATGGGCAGCAGGTGGCTCAGTGGTTAGCACTGATACCTTGCAGTACTGAGGTCCTGAGTTCGATTCCACCCTTGGACACATCTGCAAGGAGTTTGTATGTTCTCCCCGTGCTTGCGTGGGTTTCCTCCGGGCTTTTCAGTTTCCCACACAATAATAAAGACATACTGATAGGTTGTATGTGTCAAATAAATGTGCTTAGATTGTAAGCTCTTCGGGGCAGGGCCTGATGTGAATTGAGTAAACAATTGTAAAGCGCTGCGGAATATGTAGCGTTATATAAGAAATATATATATAAGAAAGAAAATACATTAAGTTTTCTGATAATATCTGTTCATTCAGATCAACTGGACTTAAATTTTAGGTCTTGGAGACGTTTCGCTAGTCATCCGACTGGTTTCTTAATTGAGAATGACTTGTACAAAAAAACAGCTGGTGTTGAACCCTCCACCTCTATTCAGGCTTGGTTTCTTTAATTTCACATAAATGGCGAACGTTCTTGGGAGAATGATAGTCTGCTTTATCATTTGTATAACTGTTCTTTCTGCATGCCTGAAAATATACATAAGTGTGACCAAACGTGTATCTGAAACTACCTAGTTAGGTGATTAAGTTTAAGAACATTTTCTTTTATTTGTTTGCCTTGTCTACAATTCCACTCTAGGAAACAAGAAACGGGGGAGTTAACTAAAAACTTGTATCACCACTTTTAAGGGCAACTTTGGTCTCTAAACATATTAAGGATAATTAAAAAAAGCCCTGCATCACATACTGCATCCTGTGAAAATTATATTGAGGGAAATATTAACACTTCTTGCTTTCAGTAGCTTGAGTGACATTACCTGCCCTTCTGATACTCTATACAAATACAAGCCAGTAAAATGTCAATCAGTTAAAGCTAGGTACAAAGCCCCGATATCGTCGGATCCAACTGTATTGGGGCTTTAACGGCACCGTGTGTGGCCGCTTTTCCAAATGAGCGTGCGGATGCAGAACATTCGGGTTCGTCTAGCGCTCATTTGGGAAAATCCGTAAATTTCCCTCAGCTACAGTAGACTCCCTATAGGGGAGTCTGCCGTGGCCGAGGGAAACACACAGTCCTGAGTGTTTTCCCTATGCTGTGCATAGGGAGAACGCTCTTGACTGTGTGTATCCAGATCTTTAAAAAATGACAGACAGACAATATTTGTAAGATCCTGTCATTTTTCTAAAATCTGTCCTGTGTGCACACAGCTTAAGGGGGGATGGCAGAGACAAGTCACAAGCAGACAGAGACTAGTTATATGGCTACAAGCTGCTGAAAGCAGGAAGTGTTTAGATAGTTGTTTTGCTGCATGTGTTCAGCAATATAACTTGTCAGGTTTCACCAAGAGATGTGACGCAGAGCTCATTTTTTATTTAACCCCTAGATTGTTTGATAATCACAGTTACCCTTTAATAGAGGATGACTGTCTTCTTTATCATTTGTAGGATCTATTAATGGAAATCTACAGGAGTATTGGAGAACCCGATAGCTTGTATGGTTGTGGGGGTGGAAAAATTCTTCATCCTCTTGCAAGGTACAGTATATATTTATATATAGATATCACACAGGACTTGTAGTAGCATAGAAAATCATAGGTAATTCTACATGGCATGTTATTATTTTTAATCTTCTGTTTGCATATTTAAAAATCTTCCTTGAGTTTGACAATTGAATTTATTCAATTAACATAAACAAATTTTGAATTTGTTACAGAATCCGAACTTACGAACATGAGGCACAGTGGGGAAAAGCACTGGTGACCTATGACCTGGAAACAAATCTCCCTCCAGTCACCCGTCATGCAGGGATTATGCAGGTAATATTTGCTAATATTGTCACTTTACGACGGCTGTTAATATTTTCTCAACTCTTTCTGCTGGTAAGCCATAAAGGAAAGTTAAATGTGCTTCTTTTATTACTTGGCGTTAAGATAACTGCTAATAGACAAGGTTATGTTCAGCCATTCAGTAGAAATTCCTTTTAGGAGCATTCCAGGGTGCATCCTGGGAGGAAGGTCTGTTGTAGAATCCAAAATGGCAGTTCACAAGTGACCACAGCGGGGCATGGCAAAGGAAATTAAATAAATAGACTTTTTTTAAAAATCCAAATATGTAGAATTACTGGGATATATGTAATATAAAATATTTTTTTTATCATTGAATAATTGTTTTTCCACTGACCTTACCCTTTAACTAGAGTATATGTTTGTGTTCTATAGGCTTTACAAAACTTTGGATTGGGTCACATGCTTTCCACTTATTTACGGGGCCTTGAGCAGGAAAATGCAGAATGGTCCATGGAACTCCAGGAAGCTCATTTTCAGGCAGCTTGGAGGAACATGCAGTGGGATGACAGTCTGTCAGCAAAGTAATGCAGTTTGTTCAGTATACAGAATTTTCCATTTCTTCCCTAACACTGCTGTAGACTGATGCACATCCCTTTTATCCCCTGCCTAACACTGTAGATAGGTGGACATCCATTTCTTGCCTTCCCTGACTTTGTAGACTGGTGCACATTAATTTCTTCCCTTCTCTAACACTGCTGTAGGCTGGTGCTTATGCCTTGAATGAATTGTACACTAAAACATTACTTTGCCTCATTTAAATCTATAAATGAATACATGTAAGCATATGTGTTTGTGTTGCTGCATGACTTCAATCCAGTACTTGTTTTGCTTAAGCTCAGTCCCTTAGGGCTCGTTCACACTACATCAATTTGTATCCGTTTTTGAAATGCAGGTGCACTTTTAAAAAAACAGACAGACATTAAAACTCCATAGGATTTCATAATATCGTTCACACCTGCTGCGTTATATTCGGTTCCGCTCCAGTGCGTTTTAAGAACGCACTGCAGCACACATTTTAAATGCATGAAAATACTGTACAACGGAAAACAACGCACGCGTTTGCGTTTGTGTCCATTTTTTTTCGAAAAGGATGCCTGGGAGTTCCTGTGATATCATTTCTGAACAGCAGGCTATAAGAAACACGCGGCAGAGGGCAAAAACGTATGTAAACGCAATGGACACAAACGGATAGTAACGCACACGCAAACGGGCAGCAACGGATACAAAACGTTTTGAAACGTCACTTAACGCAATGCGTTTTTAAGTTGCGTTTTTCTCCGTTCCTAGTGTGAACGAGCCTTTAGTCCCCCAGCCCCCTGCCAGACTCTCTGAGAGGGCAAGAAAAGGATATCTAAAGAAAAGGGGACAGATCATATAAGTCTATGGTGTTGCTATACAGTTATATTTGCAGCAGCAAGGAAGCCTCTGCAGTTTCTTTTCCAACCAGGATGAGTGGCAAAAAGAACAGTCTACAAGGAAAAATATAAAATAGTCATCTTATTTTCCTGCTTCCAATCTGTTCCCAAGATAAGACTAGGTTTCTAAATGTAACTTTCTACAGTATATATTAGTTCTGGTGATATAGTGGATTAATACTCTGCTTCTCGAAAGACAGAGTACAGGATTTTGAAGCTTCTCATTCATCCATCTCATGGTATATCTATTAAATTCGGTTAGATCAACTGGACTTAATGTTTAATTCTTAAAGACGTTTTGCTATTCATACGACTGGCTTTCTCAATTCATAATGACTTGTACAACAGATTCTTGTACAAGTCATTCTGAATTGAGAAAGCCAGTCAGATGACTAGAGATGTCTTCAAGAACTAAATTTTAAGTCCAGTTGATCTAACTGAATTCAACAGATATGCAGAGTACATCAGTTTGCAGATTTAGTTTCAAAGACTAAACTTTATTTTTTACATCCATACTGGCTTTGAAATAAACTGGGATGGGATGCAAAAACAATACACTGAAATCCCAGTTCTGTGTCAGACACAGACATAATTTCTTAACTGAAATATGATTTTCTGTCAGCTTCTAGGGGGCAAGGCTGCAAAGTGGAGTTATTTTGAGATCTGGACCCTAATATCCACAGGTTAATATCGTAAATCATCCAACAGCCAGAGCAAAAGGGGGAGTTGAAACACAGCATTTTGTATATTTGTGAATGTACTCTTGTCTATTGGCAATGTAATCTAGTGACTTTAGTTCCCCTACTAAAGATATCTCGCCTAATAACGTGTACAGCCTATTGCAAATACAGTAATATAAACCAAGTCTTCCATTTGAATGTTTTGCAATGGTTTGTGCAGCTAGCATACACACATAAATACACAGTTCAGTTATACACACACACACCTTGAAACTGTACTGTGCAATGCCATTCTGTACCCTTTAATTGAGTGATGGATTGTGTTTTGTTCTTTTTAAATAAAAGGAATGATTCCTGTGGACCTGGCTATAATGAATCAATCTATCAGGCTTTACAGTCTTTAAGAGACAAGGAGTTCTCTGGATTCCAAGAACATATTCGATTTGCAAGGTAAGTAGATGTTTATAAATTCACAGATTTATTGCTGTTACATTATTAGAAGCAACATAAAGAGTTACAACTTCACAAACTAAAGTGTATGCTCCTGACTCTTTTTAGAGTTTTTCTTGGTCTCTCTCTACAGTTTCTCCTCCAATGGTGTAATTCTTCAACTTAAAAGGAGAAAGAGGACACCTCACAGCACACAATTCGTGTGTCAGTTACAGTCTGCATGTAAATAAAAGTTAACAGAACAGAATTTTAGAAACAGACAAATTTTAATTGAAACAAAATCAGATATAGTCACATTTATTTTAAAGGGGAACTGTGGTCCAAAAATGACTTTAGGTAAATTGATAGGAATTGCTCTCCTGCGAATTTTTGCAATGTATTTTCATTGTTTATTTTGCATAGTTTTGAAGATATTTACATTTTTGTGTGTGATATGGCAGCAGCATCACCAGTTCCCCTGCACTTCCTGCTTCCTGCTCTGAAACCATGTAATTCAATCTGCCCTGTGTCTCCTCCTCCCCTTTGCAGCCCCCCTGGTCCCTCCCACTCATGGACCCCATGGTCCCTCCAGTTGAAGGCCCCCCTTGGCCCATTCTCTTACAGACCCATGTGGCCCCGCCCACTCATGGGTGCCTAAGCCCCACCTGCTCACAGGCGCTGTGGGCCACTCAGACACCCCCCCCCTACAGAAAACTCTGTGGAAACAGAGTTATAACTCTGCCTGAAAAGGCTGTTTTCACATAGTGGGAGAGAAGGGCTGTAGATTCCCTTACCTTCTCTGTCAGGACTTCACACAGCAGAGAGGAGGAGGGACTAACTGTCTCCCTCACACACTGAGGGAGTCTGAGGCTGTGCTCGGCGGTGGCACTGTGCAGGAGACGTATGTTTAATGTACTTTATGCTGTGTAGAGAGAACGTTGGTGTTAAATATTCATGGTATTTAGTATTATAAGTAGAAGAAAAATAGCTATGCCCTTAATTCATCTCAGAAGCAATACATGAGGAAAACCATTATTAGCATTTATTTCTCCTTTAATATGTCATACTTACTGTTGGGTTTCCTGTAAAAAAGGATTAACATTGACACAAGATAATACCACTTGGCCTTCAGGTTTACCTTTTAATCACCTCTAGATGGTGCTCTTACACTACATTAATGTAGGTTTATCTTGGCAAAGTGTGCAGACCTGATAAAATCATGTTTTTTTTTATTGCTTATCTAGGATCAAGCAGGTGGAAGAGCTGTGCAATGGCAGCCTGGAATCTGTATATTCTCTCTACCCTACACTCAGTAGGCTCCAGGCTATTGGGGAACTTGCCAATGTTGGGCAGATGTTCTCCAGGTATGTTGTTTAATGTGCCCATCTGGCTACTGATCAGTGATTTCTATAATTAAATAGAAACGACTCTGTGCTGATAATCCTGACTGAAGAAATGGGCAGTGTCATGTAGCAGGGAATGGAAAGAAACCAGTTTACTGCTTTTATTATTAACCGTTGGAATTAAAACTAGGCCCAGCCTGAGACAAGGTTCTAGAGTGAATTTCACAACCTCTTCATGGGCGTATAAGGCTGCAAATTGCTCACAACCACTGAACATGAAGACACAGCCATAAAGGGAAATGCAACGTTTACAATAGGAATCCCTCTTTACCCTGAACATGTTTCTGTAAAGTTCCCGGTGAGACAGTTCACCATAGATTTCTTTTCTTCCAGGCCAATCACAGAGCATGAGATCAATGAGAATTACTTCCACTGGCAGAGACAGTCCCAGCTTCTCCATGACAGTAATTTTGAATTCCTGGAGCCTGTTCTGTCTCTTCGTTCTGTGGTTCTAGAAAACCTTCTAGAAAATCAAACAAAACTCCCCAGCCAAGAGTGTCTGAAGGAGATCCTTACAAAGCACCTGGTTGATTTTTCCAGAATAGCACGGACTGCAGGAAACACACAGGTACAGAAAACGTTCTCACGAGGAAAAGAATCACAATGGAGAAAGGGGAGCAGTTTATTTCTATTTGACCTTTTTTTTTGTGCAGCTTCCAGAGAAAGCCATGGGTCAGATCAAACTACACAACCCCGCACAGTTCCACGTGTCCGAGTGGCAGCTGGAAGAGGCGCAAATCTTCTGGGATAAAAAGGAGCACAGCCTGGCCCAACATATACTGAAACAAATGATAAGCAAGATGGAGTTAAACAGTTTTGAGGTTTGTTGTAGATTCTGGGAAAGATCAGGCTTCTAACCGCCTCAAGTGGAAATAAATCTTACACATTATTGCCACAAGAAATGTACCAATGCAATTGCGGAACTTTGGTCATTGTAACTTTCCGATGGAATCTTTATAATGTAATTTGTGTCAGCATCGTTTGTGATCTGTCCTGATGGTCAGTGAATGATACAACCAGCCGACAAAAATGTGCATGTGTACGGGCCTTTGGGTTACTTTTAGATGACCGCTTATTGTTGGCGTTTCCAGATGTTTGCTGCTAGTCAATCGCTAAATGTAGTATTTGGCTAGTAAAGATTTTCAGGGCCCGCTAAGAAAACTTTCAAACAATGGCGATGTGCTGTCTGAAAGTAGCCTAAAGCTGGGTACACACATTACCAATAAAGGGCCAGTTCTGACTGTACCAACGGTATCGGTCGTTTTTCGGTAATGTGTGTAGGTGCAAACAACCATTTTTAATGCTGAAGAACGTTTAACATCGGAAATGGTCGTTGAGACTGGAAAATTTTCCTTTTGGTCGGCTCCCTGTACTGTAGGTGTGTTGCAGTCTCCCTATACTTTATATTGGGGTAACTCTTGTAACTGTATGTAGCCACATCTTTGAGAGATGACCGACAAATTCGTACTGTGTGCGAATTTGTGTCCAGCTTTAATGTACTTGTGTGTTAATGGGCTGTAACACATTCTTAAAGAGAAGAGTAGGAGCTGTCTGGGAGTCATCCAGTCCCTGCTTCTTACTTGTCCTCAGTAAGGACTATTAAAAAAGTTTCTCTGTAGTGTAGGGCACCCTAGCCCACCCCGAACCACCATGTTCGTTTTGTTAAAAAAGCAACAGAAATGTACTTAAATTGCTTCGTTCCCCCAGTGCTCTGCATTGCCATGTCTGTGATTGGCTGCCTCTCCGCAAATCACAGCCGCGGGCTGATTCCAAAGGTTTCCCATGCTATTATCAGTGGTTACCTAACTGCAGTAACCTAGTAAAAAGCCAACTTCAATGAAAATGTTATCATCCCCATTATTTGCTGTTCAGATGTTAAATTCCAAATAATTTCATGTCCTATATACAGGTGGAGAATAATTGTGACCTTCGCCTGCTCTATGCAGAGTGCCTGAGGCTGCGTGGGAACTGGCTTGCAGAAACCTGCTTGGAAAGCCCCACAGTCATCCTGCAAAATTACTTGGAAAAGGTAAGCTGTCCAGTACTTTGGCTGCACAAACCAACAAACATAGAAACGGCCTTTACCATCAATGTTTTAGCCAAGATAATTGGCCTATGCTCATAATTTTCAGCAACCAATCAAATTATAAATTTTTACAGGTCTGCTTCAGTTTGGAAACATTTTATACCATCTGATTGGTTGCATATAAACAGCACAGGCCTCTTATTAAATAATCCCCAAAATGTGTTTAAAGGAACACTAAACCCATAAAAACAACTATTTGCCATTTGTTTCTATTATTCACAGGGAGGTGAGAACGCTTATTCTCACCTCCCTGTGAATAATATTAGACCTGCTTAGTGTGGTGGAATACTTAAGGAAACAAAAAGGTTATAAAGCATCATTTTGTGTTATTTGTTACTTTCATGTTGTAGAGAACAGAACAAATGCTTATACACCATCAAGAAAGAATTTTTTGGTTGGTTAATTAGGGGTAGAATTTTCCTGTGTTTGCTTGCCACATATTTGCTAGCTTGTAAATAATAGCAGTGACTGATATCTTACCTTAGGCCAACACAAGGAACAACTTTGATGACAATTTCTGGTTGGACTTAGACTACATAGAAGTGGCCATGGTTGTCCAGTCCTGTTCCGCCCACTTCACTGCATACTGTACTCTGAAATCTATGCCGATAAAATAAGCAGGATGGAGAAACAGCAGGCAAGGTAACAAATAACATGGAGTGTTCTTGGGGGAAAATAGGGGGGCATTCAATTTTGAAAAGTGACAGGAAGTATATTTAAATAAAAGGTCAGCATTTCTGTATACAATTAAACTGCATGTGTTAAATGATACTTTGATTTGTAACATCTACTGGTAATTGTTTAATGCCATGTTTGTGGTGATGTAAAGGCCTTCTGAGTGTAATGATGAGTTTCTAGTTTTAATTAATTAACAGTAGGGATAACTTTAATTAGACTATTTTGGAATGTGAGGTTAACACTTTCAATGCCAGCAGAATTTTAACTTGTGTGCGTCCAGTGCCAAAGGAATTCTCAACTTCATTCGGCACATTTGTTTTGAATCCCGTAAGAAATAAAGAAACATTCAGGGTAATTCAATAAAAGTTCTTACGTTTAAAATGGTGCTAATTTTGCCCCAACCAATCAGATGTTAGCTTCAATGTTAAATAAGTTCTGATGGTTGGGGCAAAATTAGCACCATTTTTAAACGACTATTCCTTTAATGTGTTGATTGAAGACTAGGAGGTTAGGAGCTATGCCTTACCTTCTGTTCTTCAATCAATTGACCAAGATCCCCGGACAAAGATAGATATTACTTTACACGCGATCCTCCACAGCAGCATTGAAAAATCCCAACCGCTTCCTGGTTTAGATTAACTATAGCGTTAGGCGCACTGTAGTTAATATGAACCAGGAAGCAGTCGGGCCTGTCCGTTCTGCTGCAGAGGATTGTGGTAAGGTAAATATCTTCGTCCGTGATCCTGGTCCATTGATTGAAAAAACAGAAGTAAGGCATAGCTCCTTAACCTCCCAGTCTTAAATCAATACATTTAAAGGAATAGTTCATTTTCAAGTAAACTATTCCTTTTAACATGAGAGATTTTTAGAAACTACAGACCCCCTGGATTATATTATGGTGTAAGTTGTGAGCAAAATGCAGATACTCGGACACAGCTGTTTGTTAATTGGAAGTTTTTCTCCTAGTATTTTCCATTTAAATCTGAGACACAATCAAACATAAATTTCGAGAAAACAACTATACGTGAAAGCCAACATTAATATGAGAGTATAAACTTCTCTGTAAAATGATATGCCACATATATGGGTGAACACAAGACATTGTCACCAATTTACCCCAAATGGGACCAATGCATAAGTTGAATAACGAAATAAAAATCAAAATGCTCTGTATTCTGAATCTCCCAATTTTTCAAACTAATGACCCCCAAACTATATAGTTTAAATCTACACACCTGAATATCAAACAGCCAAATGCCCTGTATCAAACGGTGTTCAAATGAATAGGTGTACACAGAACATAGCCACCAATTATTCCAACCAAAATAAACTGCTCTTTTTTTTGAACAGCTTCCAAACCCCTAGTACAAATCAAAACGTCTAATAAATATCAATCTCCTACATGTCATCTCCTATAAAATGGTACCCACATTATAGGTGCATTAAACCACTCTACCTTTAAAATGGCAGAAACAATCTATTTTAGCAAAATAGAAACATTCTGCTGTTTGATATGTGAAATTCCAGACATGCAGCAAAATTATACTTATTCTTTTGTGCAGCCCTGGGTCAAAAAACAGTCAGATTACAGTGTTGAATATACATTCAATAAAATGATACTAAGAATTATTAGAATATCATGGGCTAAGTTAGTGTCCAATTATTGCTTGCCAAATTGTGATGCCCAGAGTGCCCAAGTGTACCATCAGCGGCTGATACCCCATCTACAGCCGCTGTCTCACCTATAGACTAGCCCCGATCGTCAGGAGACTTGTCGCGCCTTGGGTACAGGGTTACCCCCAGGTCTTAGAGTGCAAGGTATAGACGCTGAGGCCAGGGTAACTCTGGAAAAACGGAACACCAATGGAGCTGAACAGGACTGGAAGACAAGAAGAAAACAAGAATACAGGAGAATAATGATAATAAGAAAAGACAAAGAACAGACTGGCTACTAGAACTAGACTTTGGCAACTAGAACAAATAGCAGAGACCACTAGCTTGGCTAACCAAAACTGTAACAGGTAAGATAAGGGCATATATAGAGCAGAGGAACCAATGGGGAATTGGAATGGACAGAGCCAGATGCAGGATTGGACCATTTGAATCATTGGATTTTCTCCGCCCATTTGGGAACTACAGGAGCGGAGATGATAAGTAGAGGTGCCCGTGCGTTTCCGCACGGCACCACAAAATTGAGAGGCGCGAGCACGCCGGATGATGATGTCACCCGCCGAAGGCCACAGACTGCTCTAGAGATTCCCAAAGATGCTGTTCGGCAAAGGGAGCGCAGAGGCAGTTAAGCGCCGCCGTCTGACATTTATGTTATTTCACTGTGTGTGTGTGTGTACATGCAAAACATCAGCTCGTGTTGTGTCCGGAAAATTTCCCTTAGGCGGGTGATCGGCTCCCTGTATGTGTGTGGCAGTCACAAACAATCTCACTATACTTTATATAGGGCGAAAACTTGTAAGTGTGTGTTGCCACATCTTTGAAAGCATCTTTCAAAGATTGGTATTGTGTGTACCCAGTTAACCTGCATTTGTGAATGGATCTTGAGATCCATACAAATACTAAGTCATCTGTCAGTACTGCTTCCTGTACGAGACTACCATGGCTCTTTGGGGGATTTTTTTTCTCCTTTGGCACTGATGAGAGGATGAAAACCGTGATTTATTATTTATTTTACTACAAGTTACAGATGTTCTATTCACAATCATATCATCTTTATTTCACCTCAAAATAATTTCACATAAAATATGGCACTAGTGGGTGTAGATTAATAATAGTCCCTGTACTATTTCAAGCCCTGGGCGTAGATCCTTGTAGTTTCTAGTATTTCTACCTCCAAATACGTGTCCTACATTGACAAAATTACAAGTTACAGATTTCTTGTTTTCTGGCAATAATGACAGACCTGTATCCAGTGCTCGCAAATGTCTGAAATTTGATGAGGGAAGCCAAATCGGATATTACCAGTCTTAGTGAGAAAAGCAAGAAGAGATGGGATAAGTTTACAGGTAAGTGGAACTGTATGATAACATTACATTGTATATGTATATTGTTATTGTACACATAAATAAGTTTTATTTATATCAACAGAGATGGTTATGAAAGTGGCTGTACATTGAAGTTCAGGAATGAGGGTCTAATCTCAAGGAGCTCACAATCTAATTAAAATCTCTTCTGTTTAATTCCAATGTAGATCCTTCCCCCACTTTCCTCTTCTTCCTGGCCATATTGGCCCATTCTGTTGATGTTTCGGGGGTGGATTGCAGGTTATTGTTATTATTATTTTGGATTTATACAGTGCCAACATCTTCCATAGCACTAACAATTACATGGAGGTTGCCAGCTGGGTGAATTTGCCTATGTTTGCCTTCAGGTTTTGTGGTTTAATTGGAAAGGAGAAACTTGAGTGGTTTGCATTTTATATTACTGAGTGATGATAGCTCAGTGATAACATTGGTATAGTTAAGTACGTTCCCTGGATCCTTGTCTGTAGCGTGTTCTAGATCCAAGGGATTGTCTGCTTCTTCTTTTGACTCTCATTGCAGACCCATTTTCTACTCTTCCTCAATGGGCAGCAGGTGGCTCAGTGGTTAGCACTGATACCTTGCAGTACTGAGGTCCTGAGTTCGATTCCACCCTTGGACACATCTGCAAGGAGTTTGTATGTTCTCCCCGTGCTTGCGTGGGTTCCTCCGGGCTTTTCAGTTTCCCACACAATAATAAAGACATACTGATAGGTTGTATGTGTCAAATAAATGTGCTTAGATTGTAAGCTCTGCGGGCAGGGCCTGATTGAATTGAGTAAACAATTGTAAAGCGCTGCGGAATATGTAGCGTTATATAAGAATATATATATAAGAAAGAAAATACATTAAGTTTTCTGATAATATCTGTTCATTCAGATCAACTGGACTTAAATTTTAGTCTGAGACGTTTCGCTAGTCATCCGACTGGTTTTTTAATTGAGAATGACTTGTACAAAAAAACAGTGGTGTTGACCCTCCACCTCTATTCAGGCTTGGTTTCTTTAATTTCACTAAATGGCGAACGTTCTTGGGAGAATGATAGTCTGCTTTATCATTTGTATAACTGTTCTTTCTGCATGCCTGAAAATATACATAAGTGTGACCAAAAGTGTATCTGAAACTACCTAGTTAGGTGATTAAGTAAGAACATTTTCTTTTATTTGTTTGCCTTGTCTACAATTCCACTCTAGGAAACAAGAAAAGAGGGGAGTTAACTAAAAAACTTGTATCACCACTTTTAAGGGCAACTTTGGTCTCTAAAAATATTAAGGATAATTAAAAAAAGCCCTGCATCACATACTGCATCCTGTGAAAATTATATTGAGGGAAATATTAACACTTCTGCTTTCAGTAGCTGAGTGACTACCGCCTTTGATACTCTATAACAATACAGCCAGTAAAATGTCAATCAGTTAAAGCTAGGTACAAAGCCCCGATATCGTCGGATCCAACTGTATTGGGGCTTTAACGGCACCGTGTGTGGCCGCTTTTCCAATGAGCGTGCGGATGCAGAACATTCGGGTTGTCTAGCGCTCATTTGGGAAATCCGTAAATTTCCCTCAGCTACAGTAGACTCCCTATAGGGGAGTCTGCCGTGGCCGAGGGAAACACACAGTCCTGAGTGTTTTTCCTATGTGTGCATAGGGAGAACGCTCTTGACTGTGTGTATCCAGATCTTTAAAAAATGACAGACAGACAATATTTGTAAGATCCTGTCATTTTTCTAAAATCTGTCTGTGTGCACACAGCTTAAGGGGGGATGGCAGAGAAAAGTCACAAGCAGACAGAGACTAGTTATATGGCTACAAGCTGCTGAAAGCAGGAAGTGTTTAGATAGTTGTTTTGCTGCATGTGTTGCAATATAACTTGTCAGGTTTCACCAAGAGATGTGAAGCAGGATCATTTTTTATTTAACCCCTAGATTGTTTGATAATCACAGTTACCCTTTAATAGAGGAGACTGTCTTCTTTATCATTTGTAGGATTATTAATGGAAATCTACAGGAGTATGTGAGAACCCGAAGCTTGTATGGTTTGGGGGTGGAAAAATTCTTCATCCTCTTGGCAGGTACAGTATATATATTTATATATAGATATCACCAGGACTTGTAGTAGCATAGAAAATCATAGGTATTCTACATGGCATGTTATATTTTTAATCTTGTTTGCATATTTAAAAATCTTCCTTGAGTTTGACAATTGAATTTATTCAATAACATAACAAATTTTGAATTTGTTACAGAATCCGAACTTACGAACATGAGGCACAGTGGGGAGAAAGCACTGGTGACCTATGACCTGGAAACAAATCTCCCTCCAGTCACCCGTCATGCAGGGATTATGCAGGTAATATTGCTAATATGTCATATTACGAAGGCTGTTAATATTTTCTCAACTCTTCTGCTGGAAGCCATAAAGGAAAGTTAAATGTGTTCTTTTATTATGGCGTTAAGATAACTGCTAATAGACAAGGTTATGTTCAGCATTCAGTAGAAATTCCTTTTAGGAGCATTCCAGGGTGCATCCTGGGAGGAAGGTTGTTGTAGAATCCAAAATGGCAGTTCACAAGTGACCACAGCGGGGATGGCAAAGGAAATTAAATAAATAGACTTTTTTTAAAAACCAAATATGTAGAATTACTGGGATAATGTAATATAAAATGTTTTTTTTATCATTGAATAATTGTTTTTCCACTGACCTTACCCTTTAACTAGAGTATATGTTTGTGTTCTATAGGCTTTACCAAACTTTGGATTGGGTCACATGCTTTCCACTTTTTACGGGGCCTTGAGCAGGAAAATGCAGAATGGTCCATGGAACTCCAGGAAGCTCATTTTCAGGCAGCTTGGAGGAACATGCAGTGGGATGACAGTCTGTCAGCAAAGGATGCAGTTTGTTCAGTATACAGAATTTTCCATTTCTTCCTAACACTGCTGTAGACTGATGCACATCCTTTTATCCCCTGCCTAACACTGTAGATAGGTGGACATCCATTTCTTGCCTTCCCTGACTTTGTAGACTGGTGCACATTAATTTCTTCCTTCTCTAACACTGCTGTAGGCTGGTGCTTATGCCTTGAATGAATTGTACACTAAAACATTACTTTGCCTCATTAAATCTATAAATGAATACATGTAAGCATATGTGTTTGTGTTGCTGATGACTTAATCCAGTACTTGTTTGCTTAAGCTCAGTCCCTTAGGGCTCGTTCACACTACATCAATTTGTATCCGTTTTTGAAATGCAGGTGCACTTTTAAAAAACAGACAGACATTAAAACTCCATAGGATTTCATAATATCGTTCACACAGTGCGTTATATTCGGTTCCGCTCCAGTGCGTTTAAGAACGCACTGCAGCACACATTTTAAATGCATGAAAATACTGTACAACGGAAAACAACGCACGCGTTTGCGTTTGTGTCCATTTTTTTTCGAAAAGGATGCCTGGGAGTTCCTGTGATATCATTTCTGAACAGCAGGCTATAAGAAACACGCGGCAGAGGGCAAAAACGTATGTAAACGCAATGGACACAAACGGATAGTAACGCACACGCAAACGGGCAGCAACGGATACAAAACGTTTTGAAACGTCACTTAACGCAATGCGTTTTTAAGTTGCGTTTTTCTCGTCCTAGTGTGAACGAGCCTTTAGTCCCCCAGCCCCCTGCCAGACTCTCTGAGAGGGCAAGAAAAGGATATCTAAAGAAAGGGGACAGATCATATAAGTCTATGGTGTTGCTATACAGTATTATTGCAGCAGCAAGGAAGCCTCTGCAGTTTCTTTTCCAACCAGGATGAGTGGCAAAAGAACAGTCTACAAGGAAAATATAAAATAGTCATCTTATTTTCCTGCTTCCAATCTGTTCCCAAGATAAGACTAGGTTTCTAAATGTAACTTCTACAGTATATATTAGTTCTGGTGATATAGGGATTAATACTCTGCTTTCGAAAGACAGAGTACAGGATTTTGAAGCTCTCATCATCCATCTCATGGTATATCTATTAAATTCGGTTAGATCAACTGGACTTAATGTTTAATTCTTAAAGACGTTTTGCTATTCATACGACTGGCTTTCTCAATTCAAGTGACTGTACAACAGATTTTGTACAAGTCATTCTGAATTGAGAAAGCCAGTCAGATGACTAGAGATGTCAAGAACTAAATTTTAGTCCAGTGATCTAAACTGAATTCAACAGATATGCAGAGTACATCAGTTTGCAGATTTAGTTTCAAAGACTAAACTTTATTTTTTACATCCATACTGGCTTTGAAATAAACTGGGATGGGATGCAAAAACAATACACTGAAATCCCAGTTCTGTGTCAGACACAGACATAATTTCTTAACTGAAATATGATTTCTGTCAGCTTCTAGGGGGCAAGGCTGCAAAGTGGAGTTATTTTGAGATCGGACCCTAATATCCACAGGTAATATCGTAAACATCCAACAGCCAGAGCAAAAGGGGGAGTTGGAAACCAGCATTTTGTATATTTGTGAATGTACTCTTGTCTATTGGCAATGTAATCTAGTGACTTTAGTCCCCTACTAAAGATATTCTCGCCTAATCGTGTACAGCATATGCAAATACAGTAATATAACCAAGTCTTCCATTTGAATGGTTTGCAATGGTTTGTGCAGCTAGCATACACACATAATACACAGTTCAGTTATACACACCAACACCTTGAAACTGTACTGTGCAATGCCATTCTGTACCCTTTAATTGAGTGATGGATTGGGTTTTGGTTCTTTTTAAATAAAGGAATGATTCCTGTGGACCTGGCTATAATGAATCAATTATCAGGCTTACAGTCTTTAAGAGACAAGGAGTTCCTGGATTCCAAGAACATATTCGATTGCAAGGTAAGTAGATGTTTATAAATTCACAGATTTATTGCTGTTACATTATTAGAAGCAAAATAAAGAGTTACAACTTCACAAACTAAAGTGTATGCTCCTGACTCTTTTTTAGAGTTTTTCTTGGTCTCTCTCTACAGTTTCTCCTCCAATGGTGTAATTCTTCAACTTAAAAGGAGAAAGAGGACACCTCACAGCACACAATTCGGTGTGTCAGTTACAGTCTGCATGTAAATAAAAGTTAACAGAACAGAATTTTAGAAAACAGACAAATTTAATTGAAACAAAATCAAGATAGTCACATTTATTTAAAGGGGAACTGTGGTCCAAAAATGACTTTAGGTAAATTGATAGGAATTGCTCTCCTGCGAATTTTTGCAATGTATTTTCATTGTTTATTTTGCATAGTTTTGAAGATATTTACATTTTTTTGTGTGATATGGCAGCAGCATCACCAGTTCCCCTGCACTTCCTGCTTCCTGCTCTGAAACCATGTAATTCAATCTGCCCTGTGTCTCCTCCTCCCTTTGCAGCCCCCCTGGTCCCTCCCACTCATGGACCCATGGGCCCTCCAGTTGAAGGCCCCCCTTGGCCCATTCTCTACAGACCCATGTGGCCCCGCCCACTCATGGGTGCCTAAGCCCCACCTGCTCACCGGCGCTGTGGGCCACTCAGACACCCCCCCCCTACAGAAAACTCTGTGGAAACAGAGTTATAACTCTGCCTGAAAAGGCTGTTTTCACATAGTGGGAGAGAGGCTGTAGATTCCCTTACACCTTCTCTGTCAGGACTTCACAACAGCAGAGAGAGAGGGACTAACTGTCTCCTCACACCTGAGGGAGTCTGAGGCTGTGCTGGCGGTGGCACTGTGCAGGAGACGTATGTTTAATGTACTTTATGCTGTGTAGAGAGAACGTTGGTGTTAAATATTCATGGTATTTAGTATTATAAGTAGAAGAAAAATAGCTATGCCTTAATTCATCAGAAGCAATACATGAGGAAAACCATTATGCTTTATTTCTCCTTTAATAGTATACTTACTGTTGGGTTTCCTGTAAAAAAGGATTAACATTGACACAAGATAATACCACTTGGCCTTCAGGTTTACCTTTTAATCACTCTAGATGGTGCTTTCATACAATTAATGTAGGTTTATCTTGGCAAAGTGTGCAGACCTGATAAAATCATGTTTTTTTTTATTGCTTATCTAGATCAAGCAGGTGGAAGAGCTGTGCAATGGCAGCCTGGAATCTGTATATTTCTTCTACCCTACACTCAGTAGGCTCCAGGCTATTGGGGAACTGCCAATGTTGGGCAGATGTTCTCCAGGTATGTTGTTTAATGTGCCCATCTGGCTACTGATCAGTGATTTCTATAATTAAATAGAAACGACTCTGTGCTGATAATCCTGACTGAAGAAATGGGCAGTGTAGCAGGGAATGGAAAGAAACCAGTTTACTGCTTTTATTATTAACCGTTGGAATTATTAAAACTAGGCCCAGCCTGAGACAAGGTTCTAGAGTGAATTTCACAACCTCTTCATGGGCGTAAGGCTGCAAATTGCTCACAACCACTGAACATGAAGACACAGCCCTAAAGGGAAATGCAACGTTTACAATAGGAATCCTCTTTACCCGAACATGTTTCTGTAAAGTTCCCGGTGAGACAGTTCACCATAGATTCTTTTCTTCCAGGCCAATCACAGAGCATGAGATCAATGAGAATTACTTCCAATGGCAGAGACAGTCCCAGCTTCTCCATGACAGTAATTTTGAATTCCTGGGCCTGTTCTGTCTCTTCGTTCTGTGGTTCTAGAAAACCTTCTAGAAAATCAAACAAAACTCCCCAGCCAAGAGTGTCTGAAGGAGATCCTTACAAGCACATGGTTGATTTTTCCAGAATGCACGGACTGCGGAAACCCACAGGTACAGAAACGTTCTCACGAGGAAAAGAATCACAATGGAGAAAGGGAGCAGTTTATTCTATTTGACCTTTTTTTTTGTGCAGCTTCCAGAGAAAGCCATGGGTCAGATCAAAATACACAACCGCACAGTTCCACGTGTCCCGAGTGGCAGCTGGAAGAGGGGCAAATCTTCTGGGATAAAAAGGAGCACAGCTGGCCAACATATAACTGAAACAAATGATAAGCAGATGGAGTTAAACAGTTTTGAGGTTTGTTGTAGATTCTGGGAAAGATCAGGCTTCTAACCGCCTCAAGTGGAAATAATCTTACACATATTGCCACAGAAATGTACAATGCAATTGCGGAACTTTGGTATTGTAACTTTCCGATGGAAATTTATAATGTAATTGTGTCAGCATCGTTTGTGAGCTGTCCTGATGGTCAGTGAATGATACAACCAGCGACAAAAATGTGCATGGTACGGGCCTTTGGGTTACTTTTAGATGACCGCTATTGTTGGCGTTTCCAGATGTTTGCTGCTAGTCAATCGCTAAATGTAGTATTTGGTAGTAAAGATTTTCAGGGCCCGTAAGAAAACTTTCAAACAATGGCGATGTGTGTTCTGAAAGTAGCCTAAAGAGGGGTACACAATTACCAATAAAGGCCAGTTCTGACTGTACCAACGGTATCGGTCGTTTTTCGGTAATGTGTGTAGGTGAAACAACCATTTTAATGCTGAAGAACGTTTAACATCGGAAATGGTCGTTGAGACTGGAAAATTTTCCTTTTGGTCGGCTCCTGTACTGTAGGTGTGTTGCAGTCTCCTATACTTTATATTGGGGTAATCTGTAACTGTATGTAGCCCCATTTTGAGAGATGACCGACAAATTCGTACTGTGTGCGAATTGTGTCCAGCTTTAATGTACTTGTGTGTTATGGGCTGTAACACATTCTTAAAGAGAAGAGTAGGAGTGTCTGGGAGTCATCCAGTCCCTGCTTTCACTTGTCCTCAGTAAGGACTATTAAAAAAGTTCTCTGTAGTGTAGGGCACCCTAGCCCACCCCGAACCACCATGTTCTTTTGTTAAAAAAGCAACAGAAATGTACTTAAATTGCTTCGTTCCCCCAGTGCTTGCATTGCCATGTCGTGATTGGCTGCTCTCCGCAAATCACAGCCGCGGGCTGATTCCAAAGGTTTTCCATGCTATTATCAGTGGTTACCTAACTGCAAACCTAGTAAAAAGCCAACTTCAATGAAAATGTTATCATCCCCATTATTTGCTGTTCAGATGTTAAATTCCAAATAATTTCATGTCCTATTACACAGGTGGAGAATAATTGTGACCTTCGCCTGTCTATGCAGAGTGCCTGAGGCTGCGTGGGAACTGGCTTGCAGAAACCTGCTTGGAAAGCCCCCCAGTCATCCTGCAAAATTAACTTGGAAAAGGTAAGCTGTCCAGTACTTTGCTGCACAAACCAACAAACATAGAAAACGGCCTTTACATCAATGTTTTAGCCAAGATATTGGCCTATGCTCATAATTTTCAGCAACCAATCATTATAAATTTTTACAGGTTGCTTCAGTTTGGAAACATTTTATACCATCTGATTGGGTTGCATATAAACAGCACAGGCTCTTATTAAATAATCCCAAAATGTGTTAAAGGAACACTAAACCCATAAAAACAACTATTTGCCATTTGTTTCTATTATTCACAGGGAGGTGAGAACGCTTATTCTCACCTCCCTGTGAATAATATTAAACTCGGGGGACCTGGAACTTACCTTCGCTCCGCTTCGCTCGCAGCCTCTTCTTCACTGAACAGCTGTTCTCTCCCGATCGTGCGCCCTACTTTTGTATTGGCGCGCATGCGCCTAAGATAGGGGCGCGGCGGTGGGACAGAGCGGCTGGGGAGCGGCGGGTAGGTAAGTTCCATGTCCCCCGAGGTAATATTATTCCAGGGAGGTGAGAATAAGCGTTCTCACCTCCCTGTGAATAATAGAAATGAATGGCAAATAGTTGTTTTCTGAGTTATGGGAGTTTAGTGTCCTATAAAGTCCAGATTTAAACCGATTTAATATGTTTGTTGTGGTTATAGATATATATTTATAAAAGCCCACTTGGGGACTCAGCGTGTAACGAAATACAATAAAGTCATACAAGGGGAACAAGTACATAGATAGTTCAGTACATAAATATATAAATTCTATAAATGGAAGTGCTAGAGCTTGCAACAAGAGGAAGGAGGGAGGCCCTGCCCTGTAGAGCTTACAATCTAGTTAGGTGGGTAACACAGAGATACAATGGAATGGGTATAAGTGCTGGAGTGAAACGTATGCAGTGCAAATAAAACAATTAAGTAATGTGCTGGTACCATATGGAGGATGTAAGGGTGATTTATCATATATAAGAATATAGATACCATATACTGTGCTGGTTACCAGATAGGTAGGATAGGATGTAAGGGTAGATTTATCATATAGATATATAGATACCATATACTGTGCTGGTACCAGATAGGTAGGATGTAAGGATAGATTTATCATATAGATATATAGATATCATATACTGTGCTGGTTACCAGATAGTAGGATGTAAGGTTAGATTTATCATATAGATAATAGATACCATATACTGTGCTGGTTACCAGATAGGTAGGATGTAAGGTAGATTTATCATATATAGATATCATATACATGTGCTGGTTACAGATAGGTTGGATGTAAGGGTAGATTTATCATATATAGATATCATATACTGTGTGGTTACCAGATAGGTAGGATGTAAGGGTGATTTATCATATATAGATACATATACTGTGCTGGTTACCAGATAGGTAGGATGTAAGGGTAGATTTATCATATATAGATATATAGATATCATATAATGTGCTGGTTACCAGATAGGTAGGATGTAAGGATAGATTTATCATATATAGATATATAGATATCATATACTGTGCTGGTTACCAGATAGTAGGATGTAAGGGTAGATTTATCATATATAGATACCATATACTGTGCTGGTTACCAGATAGGTAGGATGTAAGGGTAGATTATCATATATAGAATTCATATACTGTGCTGGTTACCAGATAGGTAGGATGTAAGGATAGATTTATCATATATAGATATATGATATCATATACTGTGCTAGTTACCAGATAGGTAGGATGTAGGGTAGATTTATCATATATAAGTATCATATACTGTGCTGGTTACCAGATAGGGGATGTAAGGGTAGATTTATCATATATAGATATATAGATATAATACTGTGTGGTTATCAGTAGGTAGGAGTAAGGGTAGATTTATCATATATAGATACCATATACTGTGCTGGTTACCAGATAGTAGGATTGTAAGGGTAGATTTTCATATATAGAGATATCATAACTGTGCTGGTTACCAGATAGGTAGGATTGAAGGATAGATTTATCATATATAGGTATAAGATATCATACTGTGCTGGTTACCAGATAGGAGGATGTAAGGATAGATTATCATATATAGATATATAGATACCATATACTGTTGGTGGTACCAAATAGGTAGGATGTAAGGGTAGATTTATCATATATAGTATATAGATACCATATACTGTGTGGTTACCAGATAGGTAGGATGGAAGGCTAGATTTATCATATATAGATACCATATACTGTGCTGGTTACCAGTAGGTAGGATGTAAGGGTAGATTTATCATATATAGATATATAGATACCATATACTGTGCTGGTTACCAGATAGGTAGGAGTAGATGTAAGGGTAGATTTATCATAATAGAATATAGATATCATATACTGTGCTGGTTACCAGATAGTAGGATGTAAGGATAGATTTATCTATATATATTAGATTATAGATACCATATACTGTGCTGGTTACCAGATAGGTAGGATGTAAGGGTAGATTTATCATATATACATATAGATACCATATACTGTGCTGGTTACCAGATAGGTAGGATGTAAGGGTAGATTTATCATATATAGATATATAGATACCATATACTGTGCTGGTTACCAGATAGATAGGATGTAAGGGTAGATTTATCATATATAGATACCATATACTGTGCTGGTTACCAGATAGATAGGATGTAAGGGTAGATTTATCATATATAGACCTATAGATACCATATACTGTGCTGGTTACCAGATAGGTAGGATATAAGGATAGATTTATCATATATAGATATCATATACTGTGCTGGTTACCAGATAGATAGGATGTAAGGGTAGATTTATCATATATAGATATATAGATACCATATACTGTGCTGGTTACCAGATAGGTAGGCTGTAAGGATAGATTTATTATATATAGATATATAGATACCATATACTGTGCTGGTTAATGGATAGGTAGGATGTAAGGGTAGATTTATCATATATAGATATATAGATACCATATACTGTGCTGGTTACCCGATAGGTAGGATGTAAGGGTAGATTTCATATATAGATATATAGATACCATATACTGTGCTGGTTAACGGATAGGTAGGATGTAAGGGTAGATTTATCATATATAGATATATAGATACCATATACTGTGTGGTTACCAGATAGGTAGGCTGTAAGGGGATTATCTATATGATATATAAATACCATATACTGTGCTGGTTACCAGATAGGTAGGATGTAAGGGTAGATTATCATATATAGATATATAGATACCTATACTGTGCTGGTTACCAGATAGGTAGGATGTAAGGGAACTTTATCATATATAGATATATAGATATCATATAATGTGCTGGTTACCCGATAGGTAGGATGTAAGGGTAGATTTATCATATATGATATCATATACTGTGCTGGTTACCAGATAGGTAGGATTAAGGGTAGATTTATCATATATAGATATATAGATACCATATACTGTGCTGGTTACCAGATGGTAGGATGTAAGGGTAGATTTATCATATATAGATATATAGATACCAATAATGTTGCTGGTTACCAGATAGGTAGGATGTAGGGTAGATTTATCATATATAGATATATAGATATCATATAATGGGCTGGCTACAGATAGGTAGGATGGATTGTTAAGGGTAAAGGAAAATTTTTACTCCTATTAAATATAGAATTCATTTATGTACTTGCTGGTTACCAGATAGGTAGGATGTAAGGGTAGATTTATCATATATAGATATCATATACTGTGCTGGTTACCAGATAGGTAGGATGTAAGGGTAGATTTATCATATATAGATACCATATACTGTGCTGGTTACCAGATAGGTAGGATGTAAGGCTAGATTTAAACCTGCTAATAGAGGTTTCTTGACGTAGAGAGAGGAGAACAGAATTCCAGAGGACGGGAGCCACAAGAGAGAAAGGTATAAGGCGAGAGGAAGCAGTTCGAGTGGGGGGTCTGTACAGGATCTGGTTCTGCGATGAGCGAAAGGTACGGGGAGGAACATATGGGGAGACTAGAGAGAAATATAAGGAGGAGCAGCAGAGCGAAGGGATTTAAATGTTAGGAGAAGGATTTTGTATACAATGCGCTGTTGAACGTAAAGACCAGAAAGTAGTAGGTTGAAATAGTCCAGGCGCGATAGGATGAGAGCATGCATAAGCATAGCGGTGGTCGGGAGACAAAGGAATCTGCAAATTTTGGCTATATTGCGAAGGAAGAAGCATCAGGTTTTCACAACATAGTTAATGTGGTTAGAAAAGGAGAGAGTGGAGTCAGTAATTACCCCTAGACAGCGTATCATGGAAAAATGATCAGTTCAGTTTTAGAAAGATTTAATTTGAGGTAGCGTTGAGACATCCAGGAGGAGATGCCAAGGATGCAGTCGGAGACACATGATTGGATGTCAGGAGTTAGCGTAGGGGTGGAAAAGTAGATTTGTGAATCGTCTGCTTATAAATGATATTTGAAGCCAAAAGAGGTAATAACATCTCCCAAGGAAATAGTGTAGAGGGAGAACAATAAGGGTCCAAGAACAGACCCCTGCAGGACCCCCACACCAAGAGGAACCAGAGAAGAGGTATTGCTAGCATAAGATACAGAGTAAGTTCTGTCAGAGATATAGGATAGAAACCAGGATGCCACTTCATTCCGAATGACCAAAGAGTGAAGTATACGCATAAGAAGATAAGAATAGAAAAGTGACCATTGGCCTTTGCAACCTGCAGATCATTTATAACCTTACACACAGCCGTCTCGGTGGAATGCGCAGGACGGAATCCAGATTGCAAAGGATCCAATAGGTTATGAGCATGAAGGTTGTTAGTGATACGGGAGAAGACTAAACGTTCTAGCAGTTTAGAGGCTATAAGAATTACAGGGCATGTCAACCCGTAAATCTAAATTTTACATACGGGTGCAGGACCCCCCCAAACCCCACTTACATTTTACTTACCCTTTCCAAAGATACAGCTAAAGAAACTAACATGACCCGGTCCCCCACCACTCTGCTGCATTTTCCCTGCCTGCTTCCTGGTCGCGACTGTCAGTCAAAGGCACGGCAGTGTCGTCAAAATGCTGACAACCGCAAGCAGGAAGTACCTCACTGCTGTTCTTGTTCTCAGCAGAAGGTACCCAGAGCCTGTAAGTTTCTTTAGCTACATCTTTGAAAGAGGTAAGTAAAACAGAAGTGGGGTTTGGGGGGTCCTGCACCTGTATGGAAAATTTAGATTTATGGGTTGACATGCCCTTTAAGAGTCTTTTTTTGTCTGTGTTTGAAGTTTACTAACCCTTAAGATTACCATTATTTCCTTTGTTGGCTCTGTGCTCCTTAGGCTGTGGATATTGCAGAATACCCTGACATGGGGGGAGATAAGTTGCAGAATGCCAGAATGAAGGCCTATCTGTCTTTAGCTCGCTTCTCCGATGTCCAGTACCAAAGAATTGACAATTACATGAAGTCCTCTGAGTTTGAAAACAAGCAGGCATTGCTGAGAAAAGCCAAAGAGGAAGTCGGATTAATGAAGCAGCACAAGGTTCAAACAAACAGGTAGATAAATCAGCTGTATGATACAATGATTAGAGATAAAATGACCCACAAGTGTTATTCAGTCATTGACGATGGTTAATATACAGCACCGTTTAATCTGCTTGACAGGTATACAGTTAAGGTTCAGCGTGAAGTAGAGCTTGATGAATGTGCTATTTTGGCCCTGAGGGAGGACAGGAAGCGATTTCTATGCAGAGCAGTAGAGAACTACATCAGTTGCCTTGTGTCTGGAGATGAACATGACATGTGGATCTTTAGACTTTGCTCTCTCTGGCTTGAGAATTCTGGTGTCCCTGAAGTAAACCACATGATGGAGGTACTGTAGGTCTATATAAAGTATACCAGTCTACATCCCAGCCTGGGTCGTATGTACTGTATTTAACATTGCTGTATATCGTACACTTTGTAAGTAACAGATCTTATTGATGTTTGATTGTTATTTTCAGGAACATGGTCAGAAGATTCCGTCCCACAAATTTCTGCCTCTGATGTACCAACTGGCTGCTCGAATGGGCACAAAGAAGATGGGAAATCTGGGATTTCATGACGTTCTTAATAAAGTAATTGTTACACAGATGTAAATTCCTACAGCACTGTAGGAATTGTCTCCAACAAAACTTTGGGGGGGCCTGGATGGTAGGAGGGGCCGCCACAATGTCCGCGACTAGCTGTCTTTTAACAGCTGATCAGGGAGGGGTGGGTCAGGGCTCCTGCAGTTACACCCCTGATGGGATCTATAGTGAAATAGCTACGCTGAATGAATATCCTATGGGTAGTCTCACTGTCAACACCATCAATAGTGTTAAATGACATGTCTACCCCCAAAACTATAATCCCCCCATTACTGGCCACACTCTGTAGTGTAATTAAATCCTTACCTCACATCGCAGCTCCAAACGGTTCTCGTGGATTCCCCGCCCCCCCCCCAAAGTCCCAAAAACTGGCCACCAGAGGATAGCAAAGTCCATATAGGACTCTGCCTCCTGTCCTGCGCACTACAGGCCTCCCTCCCTCCCGTTTTGCAAGCCCTCCCCCCACCATTAAATCCCTTTGCCCATTAGTAGCTATCCTGTCCCCAGCTCCAACCGCCATAAAATATTTTAAAGGAACTCCTCCGAACTTTACTTACCTTATCTCTCTCCCCCGGTGTTCTCGGCAGCCGTGTCCGTGATTGGCTGCCTCTCAGCCAATCACGGATGCGGCTGCCAGTCCCGCCCCCTGTTTTCTCTGCTTGCAGTTTTATGCAAGCAGAGGGCCAGTACAGTACGCCGCAAAAAAGAGGTAAGGTAAGTAAAGATCAGGGTTCCTGTAAAATCTTTTATAGCGGTTGGGGCTGGGGGCAGGATAGCTACTAATGGGCAAAAATACAAAAAATGGACTGGACATTCCGTTTAAAACATACAGTGGCCCCATCTTGGATTCTACAGCCAGTGATTGCAAATCATATAACTATTTAAAGGCAATGTACACAAAATAAAAATTTGTCACCCCTCCAAACCTAGACCTCGCATGGGTTAAAGTTCTATGTGAGGCTCCTAAATATACTTACCAGGATGGTGTTCAGTATCCTAATAAAAAAATATTTTAAAGGGGAACTGTGGTCCAAAAATGACTTTAGGTAAATTGATAGGAATTGCTCTCCTGAGAATTTTTGCAATTTATTGTCATTGTTTATTTTGCATAGTTTTGAAGATACTATGGCTATTGGGATATATATTTAATAAATAGACTTACCAGCCCTCATACCCTCGGCTGTCTTTTGCTGTTGTTCCATGTCTTTTACGTGCACGGAAGCAGCAGCAGCATCAGTGATTGGGCCTTTTCTAACATTTTACTGAACATGTATATATAATGTCAAATGTTTACATCTTCTAACTGGATAATTGTGTAGCTTCATAACACTTGTTAAATCATTTCCTTCTTTTCTGGCAGCTAATTGGCCGGATATCCTTAAGTCACCCTCATCATACACTGTTTATTATACTGGCTCTGGCTAATGCCAATAAAGACGATCTGTTAATGAAACCAGAGGTTGGGAAACGTGGGCGTCTCGCTAAAAATACCCCCAAGCAGATCTCCAAGCTTGATGAGGTAATGTTTTGTTGCAGGTTCTGCTAATTGCCTTTTCTCACAAATCAATGGATTAAATAAACCAGGTCTACAAAAACTTTTCTATTTTAGCTGTATTTTATTCTTTGTATGTATGTATAATTTTATTTATATATCTCCACTTGGGTACGCAGCGCTGTACCTTATAACAATACAGATTATACAGTATGTATGTATATGTTTATTTATATAGCGCTACTTGGGGACGCAGCGCTGTACATTATAACAATACAGATTATACGTATGTATTATATGTTATTTATATAGCGCCACTTGGGTACGCAGCGCTGTACATTTATAACAATACAGATTATACAGATGTATGTATATGTTTATTTATATAGCGCTACTTGGGGACACAGCGCTGTACATTATAACAAACAGATTTTTACAGTATGTAATGTTTATTTATATACGCCACTTGGGTACACAGCGCTGTACATTATAACAATACAGCATTATACAGTATGTAGTATATGTTTATTTATATAGCGCCACTTGGGTACACAGCGCTGTACATTATAACAATACAGATTATACGGTATGTACGTATATGTTTATTTATATAGCGCCACTTGGGTACACAGCGCTGTACATTATAACAATACAGATTATACAGTATGTATGTATATGTTTATTTATATAGCGCCACTTGGGTACGCAGCGCTGTACATTATAACAATACAGATTATACAGTATGTATGTATATGTTTATTTATATAGCGCTACTTGGGGACGCAGCGCTGTACATTATAACAATACAGATTATACAGTATGTATATGTTTATTTATATAGCGCCACTTTGGTACACAGCGCTGTACATTATAGAATACAAAAAGTCGTACAAGGGGGACAATAAATAAATACATAAATATATAAATAAGTATGAGGATCACTAAATATACAAGTGCTTGAACATGTAACATGAGGAAAGAGGTCCCTGCCCC